>OX030949.1:52294313-52894313 GCA_943735915.1 Pherbina coryleti | reverse complement strand
AAATATAGAGCGGTTGTTAAATTTTTTTAAGTTTTTTATATTATTAGTCATCTGACATTGAGTCATTAACAAAAACATCAATATCATCATCTTCTTCTTTGTTTTCATAATCATCATTATCTTTGATATTATTATATTCGTTACTATCTTCTTTTGCGGATTTGAGGAGCTCCAAAGCTGCTTTAGGCAAAGTTTGAAATTTTTTCTTTGGCAGCTTTCCTTTTGAACATATTAAAGGATCTGAAGTGATCAAAAAACTATTAAAAATGTCTTCATTAGCCTTCTGCCTACTACATTTTCGAGCGAAATCGTCCCTGAAGCATTTGAAGTCTTTGTTTCGAGCCTCCTGAGCCTCTTCGGACAATTGACCTATTGACAACAATGCATGAGAGACTATTTCCGGTCCATGTATAAAATATCACTAACTGCTGATGCTTATTATTTTATTAAAATAAAAACAAAAGAAAAAAAAGCACCAACAAAAGTAACAAGAACACACAAACGTAGAGTACCTTTACCCCTCCAGTAAACAAATAGTAGCTTCGCCACTAGTTGCTAACCTTTATTAATTTATACAAATAAAAGAAAACAAAACAAATAACAAAAACAGCAAAACAACAACAACATCAACAATAATAACACTAACTTGATGTACACATTTTAAGTTTTCGTTCTTTTACTTGCATATATCGATGATTCCATATCAATTTGACTATAGTCTTTATAGCTTCGACTATTCGTATAGCCCAGCACAACTTTATTTCGAAGAATCATGTCAATTTCTCAATTCGTTTCTGAGTTATACTCTCAATACCTCTTTAAACACTGCCACAGCAACAACAGCTTCACCTACCGGGTTAAACTTTAAACCTAAACCATCTACAGACCCAGCCGCACACACACACCAAATTTCATCAAAATCGGTCTAGCCGTTTAGGAGGAGTTCAGTGACATAGCCATATACAGAAGAATTTTATATATAAAGATATATGAAATTTTTGGTAAAAAAGTTAGAAATGTTTTGCAGGCATATTTTAAAAATTTGTCAAAAATAGCAATTGTTGGAATCCCACGCTAAAATTTTGTATAAACCTCAAGAATTGATGTATTGTAACGAAAAATTTACTGCGATCACCATGAAAAATGTGACACAAAACTTCAGACTAAAAAAATTAAAAAAATTTCATAAAAAGAGTCAAAAAAGAGTATACCACAAGAAAGACTCATTCAAGATCTTTAAGGTATATTTCAGATTTTTTTTCTGTACGACTTACGGTTTCGAAGTTACAGCTGTTTGAATATATGCACTAATTGTATTGATATTAAGATATTTTGAAATTTTTTACAGTGTGTATCTTTTAAAAATAAAAAAAATTTAAAAAACAAAGTATGCAGATATAATACGCTTCAGGAGAACTATTACTCCAGAGAGTTTAAAAATTTTCAAAAATAGTGATGTCAGAAACGTGGGCGTTTTGACATGGAATCACCGATATGTATGTATTTCAATTGCATGGGCATACAAAAAATAATATTTTTCTTAAGAACCGCAGAAAATCTGCAACCTTTTTTTTTGTTAACATATCACTTATATTTGTTGCTTCAAGAAAAAAAATAGACTTGGACTGAATTGGGTGGTATTCACAACTATACGCTTATATATATACCTAAAAACATACATTTTATAAGCCTGCACGGAAAAAAACATTAAAAATACGAACAGACACTTTTTGTACTAAAATATTTCATTTGGCGTTCCAAAAATACCTAAGGTAGAAGGTCCCATTGCTCAAAATATTATACTTAATTACTTTTTCAAGAAAAATCACTTGAAAATAAGAAAATTTTTGTGTTTTTTACTATGCGCGCACCAAAAGTAAAGAAAACGTAAAATTTGCAATCGCAGTGCACGTACACCGTTGACTTTTTTTCAATTATTATTTCGTATAGTGATGTAGAATTCTATTCTCTTTCGAACGATATCAATCACGGTTGGGCATCTTCGATTTCATTTTTTTAATTAATCACACAAATTGGAATGAAATACTCCAATGTGCGCCAGTTGAAATGTGATGGATGTAAATTTTCTATACTTTGATAAATAAACACGAATTAATGAAGTATTATTGCGATAAATTAAAAAGACGAGAAGAAACAGAAGAAAACCAAGGATTTATTATTAAATATTTAGCACTATACTCGATTTGTTTTCCTTTGCCTATTATTTTGTTTCTAAGCCTACCGAAAACGATCAAATCACAACTAATACTGGATGCGTATACGTTTTGTGGAAAATATAAAGTTACGTGCAAAAGAGATGAATTTTTACGAAAACGGACCCCTGGGAGAATCAACCTCTCTTCGATATATTTTCTTGGATTTGAAAAAAAGATATGCAGAACCCATTTTAAAGTGTTCCTTTTTCTTTTTAGAACCCGAACGGTTTTGTTTTCTCTATAAATTCGATCCGTTGTAATATAGAGTTTTCGCAACTGTGACCCGACGTCATCGAGAGATACTTATTCTCTTCTTTTTGGAAAGTATTCCACAGGTCCGTACCGTGCTAATTTCTCTGACCTCAGATCACACCTCTTTCTAATGGTAGTATAGCCTAGTGGTCTTTCCACTCTTTTCAGTGAAACTATGATTCCTGGAAGGTATGTTCGGACACACAACATTAATATTTCTATTGCCGGGAGTCTCTGTAGGAGTAATTTTAAGTTGGTAACTTAAATTTTTTTTTCATTTTCCAGCATAGCTATGAACTCAGGAGTTCGTGAATTCACTCGTACTCTAATTTTTTGGTACTGCTAAAAAGTGTCTGTTTTTGATATTTAATCCGCCTGAAATGATATTTTTGACATTAATATAATAATATAAAAAAACTCTGGAGAATTCGGGCCTTGGGTAACCAACCTACTATGTCAAAATGGTTGCTATCTTACTGTATCGTTTAAGGCTTGAGTCTATCATGTTCTTCTCGAACGCATATACGCATAAACAAGTGCGCGTTGCGGTGGACTCTTTAGCGGGACGCAATTTTATTTTACGCCTACCCTAAGAAAGTGCGCTGCGGAAACAACCGAAAACATATGAAACAACAAGAACTGATTGCTCTTTGTTTTAATATTTTTGTTTTATGCAGCCAACTTCACATCCGAATGCATTTTCAATATTGGAAATTCGAGTCATGTTGCGGTGGTCCGCTGCGTGCTTCGCTGGGCTTCATACAAAATGTATGTGCATGACCACGCGCAGGCCCGTGCGCACGGGGGGGGGGGGGATTTTGGGGGTTCAAACCCCTCAGGAGGGTTTCCAACTATATTTGTGAAATCCACAGAACTGTCTGATTATGAAAAATTTCCATGAAGCAAAGTTATACTTATTATGATTTATTATAATTCCTCATCATTGAGGCTTCCCTATCAACGTTTAAATTAAACATGGCAACTCATTGAAAAGTAACTCAACTGATGTAACGTTATTTTATAGGATAAGTAGTTTTAAAGCAGTGTCGGGCAGTGTGGAATATTATCGAATTTTAGATGTCTTTTTCCATCAAAAATTTCAACCCTAGATGAAGAAGCCTGCAACCAATTATTTGAGAAATGCTCCACGATTTTGCATGACGATTCTTTCGAAGTATGGATTAATGAAGTGAAACTTTAGCCAAGAAGGATTTTTAATAAAAATATCAACAGCCCTATCGAAGCTCTTGACATCTGCTTTTCCAAATATTCACTAAATCTTGCAGGTAATGGCTGCGTTACCAGTAACGACATCATCGAATGAATGCTCTTTTTCAACATTACTTCGGTTAAAAAATTACTTGCGTTCTATTATGAGCGAAAATCGGCTGAACGGATTGGCTGCACTTAATATTCATCTGGACGTTGAAGTTCGAGTAGATGCAGTATTGGACGATGTTTTTCTGTACCCCAACGCATTAATTTATTGAGGGAATAGTTTTGTATAAAGTATTTATATATACTCGGAATACTAAAAAATAATCTGAAAATGTATAACTGAAATCTTATAGTTTTACATTCAATATATAATATTTTCTGTACATTCATTTTTTTAAAGTTTTCTTTGTACTTAGAATTCCTTATTTTTTAGTCAAAACCCCCCCAGGACCAAATTCTGTGCACAGGCCTGAGCACGCGCACTTGTTTAGGTTGCACTGTAAGATACACGTTTTAATAAATGATTTTATGAATGGATTCATGCGTGCGTGCTTCTCTCGTTATGTATGGGAAGCTCTATGAATGATTAAAAAAAAGTTGCCGAGCGATTTATTCCAAAACGTGTCATAGTCATCTCAATGTGAATTAATTGCTTGCCTGCACAAGCCCCCGTTCGAAAATACAACTTATATATAGCCAGAAGTTAAAGCGACAGTTAAAGCGTGATGGATGTAAATTTTCTATACTTTGATAAATAAACACGAATTAATGAAGTATTAATAGAGCGATATATCAAATAGATTAGAAGAAACAGTAGAAAACAAAGAAAATGAGTTGAATTATTGAAATTATAATATTAGTTGTTGGGGTTTGTTGTAATCAAAGTTTGCATCATTTATGTGAACACATTCATATTTGTAGACATTAAACATGGATTTTGAAACATTTGGTAATGAAAATAGAAAATGGGTGTGATTTCCTTAAACTGGTCACTTTGATATGTGATATGTGAACATTTAATGTAATGGTGGTCACATGGCCTCTAAGGTAACTCCACTCAAATTAGATGTTTATTGAGAAGTTTGAGTTTTTGGGTGGATATTTTTTTTAAGTTGTTTTATTTTTTTAATTTCTAGTTTCTTTTGTGCTTCTACGAGTGCCTTGAAGATGCCTCTGAGCGCTGCCCCCGTCAAGACCAAAAAATCGTGGTTGGTGACTTCAACGTCAAGTTGGGAAATGAAAACATCTTTTGTCCAACAGTTGGAAAATTCAGACTTCATGACAACACTTCTGATAACTGAATAAGGCTGATTAATTTTGCGGGCTTGGAAGCACGAAACATGATCGAAAGAAGCACAAGACATGGTTAAATTAATAAGGTTATCGCATGGGTGAGAGCGAGTGCCCATAAATGTCAAATCGAAGTTGACAGCTCATACAAAACCTGAAAGCGAAAATTGATAACATGTAAAGCCGATAAAGTTGTTGTTGTTGCTTTTCATTGGTTTTTACAATTGTGGGTACTGAGAAGAGAATACGATCAGCTCCGAGACAACCTTATTAATTCAACTATGGCACCATGATACAATTACATGGTAGGCTCATATTGGAGAGCAGGGTGCGTTAGTTGTCAAAATCAGCTGGTAATTTTTAGTTTTTCTTTGTCGTTTGACGTTTGACGCTTTTATCGTTTGACGTTTGTAGCTCCTACAGCTTTGTTGTTGCAAAATTTCTCAATTGTGCAGCCATCTTAAAATGAGCTTACCTTGTAATTGTATCAAGCATGGCACAAGATAGAAGCATCTTAATGCTCAATATTCACCATGCAGCCAAGAATGCGTGCAATCCAGCACAGAGAAGGCTGAACGTCGAAAAGCTGTTATTAAAACGGACAGCCGAAGACTTCGCTAATCTACACTTACTTCTGATTCAAGAAATCTTTCCTACGATCGACAACATTTGCACGCAGTGGACACACATTTATTTCCCGTAGTGGACACACGGTTGTAACGTATGTCGTTAAAGAGCGATACAAAGAAAAGAGGAGGGAAGAGACACTCATTTTCAGGCTAAAGAAATGAGAGACAGAAAAGTGTGAGTGTAAGAAAATTGAGATGCATGATGATAGGAATAAGGTTCGAAAAATTTTTGAAAAATAAACACCGAAGGTTTTAAAACCTGTGTCTCTATCTGCACGGCCAGCCACGGGAATTTTGTGAAAGAAATCCAAAGTAAACAGATGATGTGGAGGGAACACTGCTCTAAACTTCTGAAAGGCGATACTGACAACCCAACAATAGAGATTATATCCTGGAAACCCCAATTGCGGACAATAGCAATGAAGTCTTGAAAGTTATAGTTAGGTTTAAAAAAAAAAAAAAAAAAAAAACCGTAGGAGCCGTAGCAGCCGAATCTGCTCAGCTCTTGAAGTATGTGTGCGAAGCTCTATTTGAATGCATTAATAAGTGCATTCATAAGCTTGTATGCAGAATATAGTCGGAAGAATGCATTCCAAATAATTGGAACCTCCGTTTGCTCTACCCAATCCACAAGAAAGACGATCAAATACACTTGCATCAAATACAGTGGAATAAGCCTTTTTAATATCGCATATAAGGTCCTTCTGTGAAAGACTGAAGCCCACAGTAAACTAGCTAATCGGATCTTATCAGTTCCAATATATTTACGCTACGACAAATTTTGGAGAAGACCCCAGAAAAACAAATCGACACATCCAATATTTTTGTCGATTACAAAGCCGCCTTCGACTCTCCAATAAGGAATTACCAATACTCCACCATGTCTGAATTTGGAATTCCTGCAAAGCTCATACGTCTTTATAGAATGACACTGAGCAACACCAACAGCACAGTAAAAATCGGAAAAGAGCTCAACCCTCCATTCGATACCAAACGAGGTTTCAGACAAGGTGATTCCCTATCGTGCAACTTTTTCAACCTAATAATGGAGAAGATCACCGTGTGAAGCGATTTTGATGAAATTTAGTATGAAGAACTAAAGACTAACGAACCGAACCGAAGACTAACGATCAAAACCAAAGAAAAACTTGATCGAAATTTTAATTCGTTGTAAATTTTTCCTCTACAAATGAAATTAAAAAGCTTCTTTCCACACAAAAGTGGCGTCCGTGGCGTAGTTGGTTAAAGTGCGTGGCCGCTATGTCAAAGAACCTTGGAGACCCAGGTTCGAACCCCAGCAGCGACAGAAAATTATTTGAATTAAAATAATTTTTCTATACGGCCGCCACCTCTCTGCAGACAATGGCAAACCTCAGAGAGTAATAAAAATGCCATGTAAAGCTTCTTGAGAATAAGAACATTCCGTTCATCGCCGTTCGGAGTCGGCGTTAAGCCTGTTGGTCCATTTCTCGGTCAATTGTGTACAAACTTTATAACACGCACAACACAATTGATCATAAGAAGCTAGGTCAAAGTCCTTTCAAGGGCTGAAATGGCCAGTTATTTATTTTTTTTTTCTGCACAAAAGTTTAATGATTTTGTATGAACTTTTTTCTCCACGAATGAAATTAAAAAGCTTCTGCACAAAAGTTCAATGATTTTGTATGAACTTTTATTCTCTTAAAAAAATTGAAGTTTTGGGGGTACTGGGGAAATATATATAGTCAAAGATGGAATCGGAGGTAAAAATGCTATTAAAATGAATTACTGTCCTCATTAATACCTATCCAACGATAAACTTCGGTTAAAAACGGGTGAAGTCATATAAAAGTTTTAGGTGGATTTTGGGTCCACATAAAAAATTTTTTATTGTATTAAAACCTTAAAATTATCAAAAAACTCCAAAAAGCCGAAAAATACCCGGGTAGCTCGAAATACCCGAAAATACCCGGGCCCTCCGGTATAGCCCAGGTAACTTAAAATACTCGGAAATGCCCGAAATTTCCCGAAACTACCCGGGTATTTTAATAAGTACCTAATTATTATTAAAAAAAAAAAAAAATGCATTCAATTCTTTAGTTTTTATAAATTTTAACATTTAATTTTTTTTTCTACTACACTAAGGGAAATAACGCGTATTAACATTATCCACGCCTGAGTATAAATTTGATTTAAATATCTACGTGGATAAATCAAATATTTTCCTTACAACACGTTTTTTTCCCGTACTTAAATTTTATTTATACCACACACCTACACACATATTCCATACAGCTGAAATAGCCGACAAGCAGCAACAGCATCGCACTCTGTTCCTGCAGTTTATTTCTTGCAGTTGCAGGTTTCTTATAGTTCTCGTTTAGTTTTTGTTGAAAGGGTAATATAGCCTGCGTGTTGGTCAATATGATTTGTGAGTGCGATGGTTGATCGCATGATGAAACTATGTAGGGTGGAGTGACAAGTCCATATTTTCTCACGAATATCTTGCACCGGTTGTCATATACCTGCGTATTTTGCTTCATATTTTCTATCTTACTTTTTCTTCCTCTTTTCTTCCTCCTCTTCAATTTAAATATGTTGTTTTTTAAATTTAATATTTTTATATAAATTTTCTTTAAATACGATAGTTTTATTTTCAAATAGTAAATACTTGAAAGATATTTTAAAAAAATGTGTGCATAATTTTAATATATTTTTTTATTAATTCTGTTTAAATATTTAAATATTTTATTTTAGTAAAAAAGTATTTAAATAAATTTAAGTCGATTTATTCAAATGCGTTATTGGTGCAAAATTGACTCGCTTTTTGTATAAATTAAAAACGTTTTTGGATAAATTTAATCTTTTTTGCTCTTGATGTATAGATAAGGAAAAAAAAAATAAATAAAACATACATAGTTCGCTTAAGTCTATGTGTTATATATGTCAGATAAGTTTAATCATGGTTTTGTAAATAAAGTCAAAGGTTGCGCAAAAATTGAAAATATCATCGATTTTTTATGTGCGCATGAAAGCTAGTCACTTTATTTTAAAGCATAAAAAAATTATTAAGAAATAATTGAATACTTATGAGACGTTTTCTCCGCAAATGTTTACAACTTGAAAGTGTTTGCCAATAAAAAGTAACGGCTTATTTCTGACTGGGTATGTTCGTATGCAATTTCAGCAATTGCACAGATGGCCCGTATTGCAATGACACAGCTGCAAATATGCACACATACTAATAAAATTGTGACGACTAAATAAAACAAATAACAGTACATATTTGGACATGGCAACACGTACTGAAATTGAAATGAAATTCATTTAAAACTAAGTGTCCATGATGTGGGACATTTTGGTTTCATGGTATAAAACGTGCATTTGAGTAGGGAGTTCTAAAGCTCTGTGAAATATGGAAATAATTTACCAACTTAGATCAATTTTCCAAGAGCAGTTGGAAGTATCAACTTAATTGAATATAATCCCCTGGGATTATGTTGATGTTATGTCAAGCATTATTTCCCTACGAATAAGTAATTCACCATATAATTTCTGAAATACGAGGGTTGCTTTTTATGATTATCATCTGGCGTTTCCACTGAAAACTTGACATTGTTGAATATATTCTTCTTCAGAAAAATTTTGTCATTTGAGCGCGATTGGTATTCTTTAAAGTAATTTCAAAAATTCATTGCGGGCAAAAAAATAGAATTAACTCGTGAACATTTTTGTGCGATTATTTTTTATAATTTTCGATTGTATATAGTCGACTGCTATTTACTTTCAGGCTCTTACGCATCCATGATTCGTCACCAATCACAATTTTATATATGTATGCTTTTTGAAGCACCACGCCTTTATCTCTTGAGCGTTTCTTTGCACCAATCTACATTGTTTTTGAGAAATTGTGAAAGTACATACTGGTGAAAGTAAAACATGACGATCAAGCATTATCAGTTCGAGCACAGCATCAATATTTTTGGACGCCTTTCACGAAATTCGTCAGTGAACGAAATACGGCCCCGGTTAAATTCTGTATACCACCGATATACAGTGGTTTCTGATGTGCTTCATCGCCAAAAATCGAATTGAGTTCACCGATGCACTCTTGTTGATATAATTCCCATCGAAAGTTTGTAAAAAATAATCGTTTGAAAATGTTCACGTGTTAATTTAATTTTTTTGCTGATATACAATTTTAAAAGCACTGCAACACAATAAGTGCACGAAAACCAAAACTTTGTGAATGCGTATAAGCTAAATAATGTCAAACTAACCGATGGAAACGTCAACTTGGCTGGAATGACAGATCCTGAGATATAAGTAGCAGCCCGTGTCAAAGGCGCCGGAAGCTCGTTTCAACTGGATGGGCAGTACAACTGGGGGGGCAGAACATTTTTTATTACATTAAAGACGAAAAAAAATATCAATAAAATACTAGGGAAAGATTGATGTAAAAATAAGTTCGATAAAAGTATGTAAAAACAAACAAAACATTTAAATTCATTATGAAACATTTATGTAATACTTCTATATTGGCAGTACACTCAAGGTACATTCGCCAACATTAGAGTACAGATATATTGTAATATGAGTGAGAAAATATATGAACGAATGTACCCGAAATTAAATTTGAAAATAAAAAACTCAGGAGCGGTGCTTCCATTGTCAAAAATATCAGTTGAAAGTTTTGTTGTTCGAATTTTAATGGATAAAATCTTGTTGGCTTCAACATTTCTTGTTGAAATTTAATCATGTTTCACGCGTTGTTGTTATAATTGTTTTCTAATGGTGCGTACCTGTGAGTTATGCAGAACAAATATGTATGATGTGTTTTGTTTTAAATTTGGTGCAAACATTTTTCATAACAACCCAGCAGGGAGCCGAGCGCTCCATGAGCGCATCTGAAGCGCTTCAAAAAAACAGTTGAGCACTCCATTCTCCTTGCGTATAGCGCATTTTTTAACATAGGCATGCCATTAGATGCATGCGCTCGGCTTTCGCTGTAGCAAATATGAAATCGTAGCGCGAGCCGAGCGCTTTGTTCTCCTTTTATTTGATTTAAAAATATGTCGAGAACCATGCGCTTTGTTCTCATTGTTGTTAATATAAAAATTTATGGATTTTATGCATTTTATTTATTTAAAGTAAGAAAAACAGAAGTTTTAGTAACATAGTTTACAAAGCTTATATGTAACATGTATGCAACATACTTTTAATTTCAACTTAAAATATTAAATTTTCGAATGGAAAGCCTGACTTAAAGTATTCAATTAATTTACGTGGGACGTTTTGATGATTTTTTCCGTTTTTGAAATTAATTTTTTTGACATTAAAGTCTAATACTTTTTTCAAGTGTTACGTTGTCGTTACAGAAAGTTCTACAAACATAGCGCTATACACACAGAACTATTTACAAAGACAATGAAGCGCTCTTTATGTGCATACAAGGAGCCGCCTCTGGGACGATTTGACATTTTTTGTGTGTAGTAATTTTCAAATATTCAAATATACTAATACAAACAAAAAAATCTCATGTAGGCTGTCTCTCTTTGATTTCGTAGTTGAAATTCATAGAAAATGTAGGTTGCTGCCAATATAGAAGTATTACATATATGATATGAAACGAAAAAGTTATTAAAGTTATTAAACAACCACTTTATTTTTTCAAGAAATAAATTCTCGCATAATGTCTAATAAGCTTAATTCTTCCGTTTTTTCCTTGTGGATATGAAGAAGTGCCGCATGCGTAAGGCGTTCCTACGTCATAGTTGATCGAAGATATGTTTTAAGGCGGCGAAGGGCACTAAAAGAACGTTCAGAACTAGCTGCAGATGCTTGTACATCATTATCAAAGCAATAAATCTAACAACTTCGTTTAACAATTCTTATATCGAATGAGATTTTCTTAAAATTGTGATTTTAGAGCTTAATGCTTCACCGCTGATTACAAAAATTCGATGTGAGGAGAAATTAAAAGTTGTATTGTAGTTAAAATTAAATTAAACTTAGAATTAAAAAAATTTAATCTGTTGTATAAAAACATTTGTATTTAAAAAATGATTGTGAGAGTTTTTTACCGAGGGGGCGACTGCCCCCCCTGTCCCCCGCTTCCGGCGCCCCTGGCTCGTGTATTATAACAGTTCCTTTCAATCGAAATAAATCGATTCACGTTAAAAGAAACCATTTTCCACTGAAACCAGACTGCTCGCTGACAATTCAGAAATCACAAGGAGGGACATTATTATTTTAAGAAGGACTTTGCACTTGATGGGCGTCAACGTTCTTACCATAGTAGATAAGAAAATGAAACGATACTTTCATTATGAAAGGAGTTTACCGGCTTTTTACTGTCCACCCTAATACAATTGATCGGATTATACTCGAAAAAATCAGAAGGAGGAATATAGTATGACAATCTTTTCTCTCAATTTGCCTGACTGTCAATAAATTGTTACACTGTGGATTAGGTAGTGGTTCCTAAACAGGTACGTTGTGATGTAGTTCTGACGGAGAAATGGGTAATAAACGGACTTAAACGGATTTTTGACGGAGTCAGCGATTGGGAACCACATAAAAAAAGTTCATGGATTCCATATGTGGTTCACGGCTGCTATGTAATGAGTGCAGATGTAGGGTGGGATGAGTCCAGCTGTCGCACAGTGTGTTCTTTTCAATTCTAGCGTGCCAAAAGTCATATCTCAAAAAGTATTATAGCTAGAGACATGATATTTTGCACACAGCTTAATAAGGCCAAAGAAATCATTTTTGCAAAAAATGGGCGTAATCAGTCAACTGGCACGCCTACCTCCCATACAACTGGAGCATATAAACCGACCTAACTTGGGTTGTAGGCATGCTATGGCAATGCAATTTTGTTTCTTACTTTGTTTTACCATTTGCAACCATCTGTCAAAAATTGGGCGTAATCGGTCAACTGGCACGCCTACCTCCCTACTATAAAATCTTAAAATATGTTTTTATTTATCTATCTATACTATTATATAAAAGAGTACTCACGTATGTTCGGCTGCGAAAAGCTTGAGAATGGCAGGCGCTATTTCAAAAATTCTTTTTCTCTAGGATAGCTATGGTGCCCAGTTGGGACATAGGCTATATAAATTTAATAAACATTATTTAAATAATTAATTAAAATTCAAAGAGAATAACCGTACAATTTCTTTATTCTTATTCTCAGAGAGAAATAATTTTCTCTTAAAGCTCTGTGCATCTCAAAAAAGGTTGAGCTAATAAGGTAGAACATATGTACATATATGTAATAGTTCTGTATTCCAGCACTGAAATCGAAGAGAGACAGTCATATCAACATAAGATGTTGCTGTTTGTGTTAGTATATTTGAATATATGAAAATTACTACACAAAAAATAAATAGTTAAACCGTCACAGGGGCGGTTGTTATGAAAACGTTTGCCCCAAACATATAAGAAAACAAATCATATTTGTTTTTCCTAAATCACAGGTACGCACCATTATAAAACAATTATAATAACGTCTGAAATATGATTAAATTTAAACAAACAAAATTTTAATCAAAACATTCAAACAACAAAAATTTCAAATACAATTATTGACAATGGAAGCACCGCTCCTGAGTTTTTTTATTTTGAAATTTAATTTCCTCTATATATTTTCTCACTCATATAACAATACATATATCAGCACTCTAATGTTGACGAATATATGAGATAGAACAATATGTCAAAATCGCTGTGAGACAAAAGCTCTATTTTCAAACTCTTTTTGAGCATCATATATAAAAGTCAACAACCCAGCGGGAAAATGAGAATTGATTAAAAAAAAAAAATCTTAAATGGAATAGATTCTTTTGCTTACATTTTAGAACGTATTCCAAAGAATATATAAATTTAATATCCAACCAAATACCAAAAGTTTATATCAACCAATATATCAACGAATATATCAACCAAACAAATTTTGGTATAAGTGAGAAAAGCATCAGTCTGTTTTGATTTGTTTTCTCATTTCCGATAATTAATACTTTTTATTTAAAAGAATGCATTTAAAAAGTGAATAAAAAAATAGATTTTCTGTAGCTATTCATATGGAAGCGAGAAAAGAATGTGCAACTATTTGTAGGACATCAGCGTCCCACTGGGAAAATGAAAATGGATTCTAAAAACAAAAATCGTAAATAGAATGAACTCTTTTGCTTACATTTTGGAATGTATTCCAAAGAACATATACATTTAAAGCAAAACCTATGAATTGGAATCTATCAAGCAAAAGTTTACTGATTCGTTTGATTCTAAAACAAATTCTGGTATAAGTGAGAAAGGCATCAGTCTGTTTTGATTTGTTTTCTTATATCCGAAAATTAATACTTTTTAATTAAATTAATTAATTATGTAATACTTCTATATTGGCAGTACACTCAAGGTACATTCACCAACATTAGAACACCAACACCAACCGAATGTACCCGAAATTGTGGCGTCCGTGGCGTAGTTGGTTAAAATTCCGTGGCCTCTATGTCAACGAACCTGGAGACCCGGTTTCTAAACCCAGCAGCGACAGAAAATTATTTGAATTGAAATGATTGTTCTGTACGGCCGCCACCTCTTTGCAGACAATGGCAAACCCCAGAGAGTTACGAAAATGCCATGTAAAGCTTCTTGAGAATAAGAACATTCCGTTCATCGCCGTTCAGAGTCGGCGTTAAACCTGTAGGTCCGTTTCTCAGTTAATTGTGTACAAACTTAATAACACGCACAACAAAATTGATCATAAGAAGCTAGGTCAAAGTCCTTTCAATGGCTGAAATGACCAGTTTTTTTTTTTTTTTATGTACTCGAAATTTAATTTTATAACAAAAAACTCAGGATCGGTGCTTTCATTGTCAAAAATTTCATACAAAATTTCTGTTGTTTCAATTTGTATGGTTTTAATTTTGTTTGTTTGAATTTTTCTTTTTAAATTTTTATCATATTTCACGCGTTGGTCTTATAATTGTTTTATAATAGTGCGTTCCTATGATTTATGCAAAACAAATATGTATGCTTTCTTTTGTTTTATGTTTGGGTAGACATTTTTTTAACAACCGCCCCTGTGACGTATAGTAGTAGTTTATTCAAATATACTAATACAAACAACAAAATCTTATGTAGGTTATCTCTCTTTGATTTCGTAGTTGAAATTCATTAAAAATTTAAGGTTGCTGCCAATATTGAAGTATTCATATATGAAAAGAATCTATTTAAAAAGTGAATAAAAAATCGATTTCTGTAGCGATTCCACTTGAAGCGAAAAAAGAATGTACTATTCTTTGTAGGACATCAGCATGTTAAAAATTATCAATTCTAGAATCTATACTGGAGAAGAGAACTGATTCTTTTTTTATATAAAATTTGTTCGTTTTTCCCGATGGGGTGTTAAAAAAATCAATTCTAGAATCTATATTGGAGAAGAGAATTGATTATTTTTTCCCGGTGGGAAGGTCCACAAAAAAGAAAAAAAAAAACAGCAACATGTATTGAGTGCGGTACCAATGCTGCCACCTTTTTGAATGTAAAAATACTGCCACTTTTATAAAAGCATCGACAATAATTCCGTGTCGATGCTTTGTTGAAATGTTTTGATGAAATTTATCAGCTTAAATGAAAGATATATTTAATTTTAAAATAACAATTCTCTAAGGCCGTCATATATTTTTCTTACCTCAGAGCTGATATTTTTACGTATAAACGAAATTTTCATATATAGAGTATTCACAGATCCCTTCTAAAGGAAATATATAGTAACTTTAAAACGATACTTCAATCAAATTGTGAGCACCCCTACACGTAGTTCATTCTAAAATTGACACAAACGCCTTTTGAAAAGAGAAGCTTTCTTTGATTTATTGATTTTTCAATAAAATAAAAATACCTTTCAGAAATGCCAGTTTACTACGAAAAACAAACATGTTTGAAAGCAAGGCAATTTTACCAGTTTGTGTTATCTCTTTTTTACATGCAAAACAAAATCAAAAATAGTTACCACATGGCAAAATGTTTCAGAGTTAACAGACGGCGAAGTTAACACACCAGATAAAACAAAACTGTGAGTACCCCAATAGTCACAGTGCTAGGAAAAGTGAACCAATGCATGAAAAAAAACTGATCAGGAAGATACAGAAAGTTTATTACTTTAGTTATATTTTTAATACTTTAGTTAGCTGGTTACTTTATTCGGATGGAACTATTTAGTCGGTCCAACACAAATATACAATTTTACCGAAATTCTAATGGCTGTATTCATAAAAAAACTATAAGCCTCTTACAAAGCCTTCATAAGAAAAAAATCGAAAAAAAATTAAAAAACATTTTTCATGTTGAACGTTTCAACAGCTTTCAAAATCTCTTTTAAATGATTGATAAATAAGAGAATTTTAAAAATGGTTGAAACCTTCAATAAACCCTCGATAAAGCATTTTAAAAATTTGTTTGTTCTCATCTGAGCACAACAAATATTGTCAAAAATGTATCAAATTATTTCAAAATGTATCAAAAACAAACAAAATGTCAAAAAGTGTTTGAAAATGTTTGTTTATAAATTAGAGGATTTTTAAAAATGGTTGAAATTTTTAATTTTTTTTTTTGTTTTTAATGTTTATAACACACCTTTCATAAAGCAATTTTGAAATTATTTGCTATCATTTGAGCACAAATATTATCAAACATAATTAAAATTATTCAAAACATTCATACATTTGGAAAATATGTCAAGAAAATTCAAAATATATAAAAAATTTAAAAAAAAAAGAAAATAAAAACAAGAAAATTTGTCAAAGATTTCAAAATATTTATACAAAAAAAAAAAAAAAAAAATAATAAAATGACAATTATTTCAGCGCAGAGGGCTTAGAAAAACTTTTGATTTTTAAATATCAAAATGTTGACGAAATTGCGACAAATAAATAACAAGTCACTGAATTTATCTAATACACAAACCATTATTTACACTCTTTCCACTTCGATATGAATACGGCTGTTAAATTTTAAGATTTAAAGTTTTTAATGATATTTAATATTTTTATCGCCGGCGAAGCAGCGGGTATTTGCTAGTATTTTACATATTTGCGGTGCATTTTTAGTGTTAAAAAGCTTATATATATATATATACGCTTTTTAAGAAATTTTAAATTGTTCATCAAATATGTTTCTAATGGTAATGATAAACTTTTGTCATACATGAAAATGAATAAAAAGCATATAAAATAAACTTTAACTTTAGATCTAAAGTTTTTAATAAGTCATACATCAGCTTCTAAGGGTCATATAGACCAACTGTAATAATTTATGTTTGCTTGTTTGTTTACATTAGTTTTTTCCTTACCATATGTACGTTTTGTTGTTGTTTAAGATTTTTGAACAATCAAATTATCCACAGATAAATAATGTAATATCTTAAAAAGTATATATGATATTATTATGAAATTTCAAACACAGATATATTATATTGTAATAGTAATATGTGTAAAAAATTATTTAATTTTGCTCAGTAGTTTGCCTGTAGTAGAGAAAAGTAGATTTATACCATAAAATCGGTAAAAAAATAAAGTTCATGCAAATGAATACTAAAAAATTTTATCCAACTTGTTAACTTTACGATATCTAATATCACTCCAAAAAATAAACTCGATACTATTTCATTAACACAATTTTTCTTAAATGTGTTGTAATTTTTCTTACCATTTTATATGAATTTTAGCATTTTTGGAGTCATTTTTAAATGAAGATTTTTTCCGTTTCCGCACCTTTCCGTACGAGGTTTTTTCATAAATGTTTAGTAAAAATATATATATTTCTTGTAGTTATAATCATCGCGTTGGATATCGTTGGATTCTGTTTTTTTTTTCTTACTGAAAATTGCATTTTAAAAGTTTTTTGAAAAAAAAGTCATTATTTTTCTTTAATTTTTATAAAATTTTTTAAAATTTTGTTAGGTCCTGAGATATCTTTGTTGGAAGTATGCAAACAAAAATTGCACTAATTAAAATTTTTTTTGTTAGTTAAAAGTTCCAACTTTGACGAATTTTAAAAAAAATATACAAACATTATTTTGGATTTTGGTAATCGTTTTCTTATTTCTTGGATATATTTCTGTTTCTTGAAATTCTTTTTTTTATCAAATTCAGATTTCAATTTTTGGGACTTTTGGCACGCTAGAATTGAAAATACCGCACTGTGTGTCGGACGGAGATTTAGAATTGTATGTTACGTGCTTGTTTGCTTCTTTGGTTTTTTTCATTTCTTCTATTTTGCGGTATCTATTTTATCAGGTTAATTTTCCCTATTTAAGGCCTTTATTTTTTCATTGCTCTATTAGCTGTGTCTTTTTTTTTCTTTTTCTTTTTATTTTGCTTTCTTCAGGCACGAACCTTTTTATGTTTTGAGCTAGAGGTGTGCACATGCTGGCAAGAACCATCCCAAACAAAAGCCGTCGAGCAGCCGGAAAATGCCACCGTGTCAACCGCCGGACGTGTAGCACACCCAACATTACTAGGCTCATTACACATACTATATCATCAGACAATACTAAAATACTATACCATCATATTGTACCACCAACCCATACCTACCATAATTTAATCGTACTATCAACTAATCATACTATACTAGAACTGTAAAAGTGTGAATTCATTTTCATTTTTCATTCTCTTGTTTAAAAATTCAAAAGCTGAAATCTTTTTTTCTAGCATTCAAAGTGTGAACTCTTTAGGCTTAATCCTTTAGCCTGATTAAAATTGTTTCCAAGTCATGAATTGCAAAACGTAAAGAATGCACACTGAATTGAAATTTTAACGAATGCAGCCACCGATGGCTTCAGCCGCAAAGATTTGTTGTTGCGTCTGACATTTTTATACATTTTGTTAATAATATTTATTGTTACTAAGCACTTTATTCTTCCAGAATATGTCAAAGGAATGACAAAAGCATGTCACTAAGATCGGCGGTCGGAAACAAATGACAACATAAATGCAAAATGCTGCTTTATATTTAGTAGTATTTCATGGTAGTAAATAAAATGTCCAGTGTTTCAGAGTTGAAAAGAATGATAAAACTGAGTGCATTCATCAGATTTTTTAACCCAACAAGAATGGGATTGATATTTCCATAAGTCCCATTACTTAGAGAGCATTGGGTGTGCATTATTTTATCTTCAAAGAATGATGGATTGTGCATCTGTCATTAATTTACTCTACAGAAGCATAAGATTCCAATCTGGTTGATGCAGCTTTTGAATGCATTAAGAGTGTGTGCATTCCGAAATGATTCAATCTTTCACAGCTCTGTATTATACCCATCATACCATATTTATTTCTTGGTGAACACACTGTATTTTAAAAAGGCAGCACTCCAATCAGCTCTTCTGCGGTCATACAAAGACTGTGCATGATCAGCAAATTGTGAACACACTCTATTGAGAGCCAGCCGAATATTGTATAGTACTCGTTTCGATTTCCGGTTTGAAAAGTTTGAAAATAAATTCGTCACAAAAACCAAAGGGGGTGCCCTTATTTTTATTAATAACTGAAATATTTATCAATTTTTGTGTGGCACGGAACCAATAAAGGCTAATGAATATTATATCATATGATGAAAGGGAATTGAAAACACAATTTTTAATTTTAATTATTTTGAAAGCAAAACATAGATTTTTGTCAAAAAATATATTGTAACTTCAAATCGATTGTTGTACGTATAGAAAAGTGTATAATTTCTAGATTATCATCGCCACCTGAGTCAAATTAGTGATGCCTATCTGTCTGTTCGTCTGTTCGACGTTACGACTACAGCTGTTGTTTTGAAGCTATTGTTATGCAATTTGACATGGAAGCTTAATTTAAAAATAAAAAAATTCCAGTCGGAAGCCTTAGATGCTAGTACTGCTTAATTCCGTATTTATATCGTAATTAATTATTGCATAAATCCTTTTAAGATAAAATAAAAAAATAAAAATAAAAGAAGATTTAGTTCTAACATGAGCAAAATTTAATGAAAACCACGCTTACTTCCACACAAAGTGACTGTATCAAAATGTTAAAATCTCATAAAAACTCCACAAAAATTGATTAATTAATCAAATAACTTTGTAAAAATCTTAAGAACAATATCAAGAAAAAAAAAACCTTCAAAATTTAAGGTTCTGAAGTTAAGGCAGCTGCATATCATTCTATCAAGAAAATGTCGTAGCAGAAAAATCATGTAATAATATTAATCCCTACACAAGATTATCAAGCTCGGCATGTTTCTATTACTACAAGGACATTATTTTAGGCCTTTTAATTTTATGGCGGCACATGTTTTTGAAATGAAATTAGTCTTTATTGTAAGAACATAAACTTTTGATCACAAGGATTTATTCAAATGAGGCTTGCATTAAATAAGTTCAATTAAATAGGCAGAAAGAAGTTATTACTTTGAAATAAATGGATGAAATTTTCTTTTGAAGTCTTTTGATTCATTTGTTATGGTTGAAGCCACGCTCTTTTAAGTCATTGATTGAATTCAATTGTGATCATTTGCGGTTAATGAAATGATGAAATTGTGAAATCACTTGACATCTTCTGATTGTATTAAAAATTTAAATTTATGTCCCAACGCTTACTACAAGAGGGGTAAATTAACTTAGTCTCTCCGTTTGTAACGCCCATAAGGAAGCATGGTAGGCAATGAAGGCATAGAATAGTCAAGTTGACACTATCAAATGTTACTTTCGTAGTTTTTAAGCATTCGTAATGAAATTATATATTAAGGCTTATTTTTAACAAAACTTAATTTAAAAAAAAGTTAAATTCAAAAATGAGCCAATCGGCCAAAATTGTGAGCTTTACTGAAAAAAATATGCCTTTTTTTTACATTATGACATTTAGGTATGGTATGTAAGAAAAAATTTTGTTTTGGGTTGTATTATAAGTACATACCACATTTAGAGCATTAGGAGACTATAAAGGAAATTTTGCAGTGACGGCAACGGCCTTCCCACTTCCTTCCCACTTTACCCAATGACCAATACCATCAATTCTAGTGATATTATCAAGTTCTGGTGTTGTTTTTTATTTTTTGTATCGGTATGACGATGGTGATGATGAGTTTGGTCACTCTAATAAAAATTGAGTATAATCCTTTGGTGCTGTTTTAGGACGACTTCTTTTTCTTAAGAGCTGCATCGAAGCTGATCTTTTTATGAGCTCATCTGCAACAAAAGCCTGGAAATTGATAAATGGCATCGGTTTCAACCCAGGACTTACTCACTGTAAATGCCTTCTATACCAGAGCCAGCTATTCACGACAGCAAAAAATTCAAAAATTCTATAGATTATAATCGACTTTATTGAACAATATATTTATTTTTAATCTCTTATTTGGACTTCCGACCATCCAATAATGTGATTTTTTTTTACTTAGAATTTAAAAAAAAAAAATAACATAACATCGACTTTCAAAAACTCATTCTTCCTCGAAATTTACAGCACTTCTACATGCACTAAAGGGGGGAAGGGGGGGGGGGGTAAGGTTTGTTTCGTCTAAAAAAGACCTTTTTTCATGAATTTTTTTAGAAAGAACTATAACAGTAGGTTCATTATACATCTATATATATAAAAAAGGAGCTTATGTTTGTAAGGCCGCAATAGACTCCTAAACTACTCATCCAATTAGCATGAAAATTTGTGTATAGAAGTTTTTTGGTACGGTGCGTGTTTGTGGGTTATAAATTTTGATCCACCTTGAATACCAGAGGGCGCTGTAGTACAAATTTTTTACAAAACTGCCTAAAACCATAAACTGTTAATGCGGTTAGAATGAAAAGTGGTATACAGTGGGTTTCATGTACGTTGAGTGTTCTGCTGCTATCGTTTTTGACCTATCTTGAGCACCAGAGAGCGCTATAGTACAAATTTTTATACAAACAAAACCACCTAAAACTCCCAAACCTCATGCGGGAAACCAAACGCTCATGCGATTGAAATAAAAATTGGTATATAGTAGTTTTCAGGTACGATGAGTTTTTTGACAGTATCTTCTTTGAACCACCTTGGACACCAGATGGTGCTGTAGCACAAATTGTTTACAAAATCGCATATTTTTAGTTGTTTTCTTAGGTTACATGTGTAAATATTTATAAATATAAAATATTTCTTAAATTTAGTGAAATTAAAAAATTTCCGTTATTTTGACATCAAAAACATGAACGAACATATCTTGAAAACTATGAAAAATTTTACTACAACGATATATTTAATGCAACATCGTTGCTCAAAAATGAGAAAAAACCAATCAGAAATTTTATTTTGCGAATTTCAAGTCAAATATCTCCGCTGCTTTTGTATACATTTTGTTAAATTTTTAATTGTCTTAAAGCTTCATCAAAGTACTATGAAAACCTTATTGCAAAAATACCGTTAGTTGAGTATATATATTTTAAATTTTTTTTTCAAAAAAGGTCTGATATTTTGGAGTTTTCCTTCAAAAAAAGGCTCAAAATTTGTTTTTTTTTGTAAAAATAATTTAAATTCAAATTCGAAAATTTTTAACTCTATTTAAAAGTTATAACATTTATCAGCAAAAATTATTTCTATTTCACGCAAAAATTAAAAACCATTTTTGTGATTCAAAAAGCAAGGCCTACCCCTTGATTTTTTCGAACAAAATTGTTTTCCAATATTGTGGTTTTATATTTTTGAAAAAATATACAAGCTAAAAAATTAATTTATTAAAAAAAATTATCTTAGTATCTCTTACCAATCAAAAGTTATAGCCTATAATCTTTATCCAAAATATTAATACAAAAAGCAAAACGCTGTCTGTGTGATGGCTGGAAACTTCAAAATGACTGAGCCGATAGAGCTGAAATTTTTGGCAGAACATTTTTTTCAAGTACGAGATGGCTTAAATTTCTGTCACACCCCCTTTTACTGCCCAAAAATCAATAAAAATGCTATATTTCCTACGGTTTTCGTCGATTGGGCTACATTTTGGTAATTTAGTCTGAATGCTGTACTGTCAGCAACTGTACTAAAACTGGGTAACGTCCATCTACTAGAAAACTGGGATGAGCATTATATAAGAGCTGTGGCTCCGCCCATACAATTAAAATTTGTATTATCGAATAGCTTTGAAAGTAAAAGTAGCAATACTTACATACAAACTCAAAATTGAGTTACTATTTGGTGATCTCCTGCTACTGGGAAACTGTAACGGGCAGTGGAAAATAACAGTGGTGTCAAACTATGAGTCTAAGAAAAGTTTTGAATACACATATTATGTTCCCATATAGTTGCAGGGTGCAGCAAAGCGCGCCGGGAAAAAACTAGTATTATTATATAAAAGTACAACATTTTAAGAATATTTGAAAAATTTTTGAAATAGAGAGAAATAACGGATTTATTGAAGATTTCCGCAGGTGCCTCGAAAAAATGTCTTTGTGCGGTGACCAGCCTACAGCATCACTGGATCATCTGAAACCAATTCAACCAAAATCAATTTTTGGCACCATTTTGAAGCCAAAATGACGATTTTTGACGAAAAAATCCTCCTATTTGTTATTGTAAAATTGTTAGTAATTAAAAAATTTAAAAAACTTGACCTCACTTGAGAGCTACTTATATGTAGAATATGTGGTAAAAATTTCAAAACGATCGGTTCAGTAGTTTTTCTGTAGGCTGATCACCAACTTTAAAAATGACATGTTTGGGAAAATCGATTTAAAGTTTTGTACACTAAGCAACACTAGTTGGAGGTATGGTCATTCAACCTACTGTAACTTCGTTAGTTTTGCTCCGAATGGCCCTGAAAATTTAATACAATATTCTTCAGATGTTGTACTTTCAGAAACAAAAATAATTTTCATTTATTTTGGATTATTTTAAAAAATAAGCTTTCATTTAACGGTTTTTAAGGCTGTAATCATGATGACGGACAGACGTATAGACTGAACGAGAATATACAGTGAGAGTCAAAAATTAGTATACAGATCATAACTTGAAGTGCAGTTAGACGTTGTCCATATATTTTAATTATTATAAAAAAGTTTTAAGTGTAAATATCACGGTCCTAACATAGTGTTTTATTATTCATAAAATAAAAATAAAAATTAAATTTTTCTCTAAAATATGTAGCAACAATTAAAAAATCATCGGAAAAATACAGTCAAAAGTTAGTATACATTCATATAAAACTCCATTTATTTAGACCTAGACGTATATATGAGGCTAGTTTTAGTACTTTTTGGGTCCACCTTTCGTCTAAATAACTGCTTCCACTCTTCTTGGCATTGAATTTACCAGATTCTGGGACACTTTTTGGCCCATTCTTCTGCCGATGCATATTTAAGATCTTGCTTATTTCTGATCAATATTTCTCACAAGTGTTCGATGAGGTTAAGATCTGGAGATTGCGGCGGTGAATTAAGCTGTTTAGGGACATTATCCAAGAGCCATTCCTTTACTATTAGGGCTGCATACTTTGAATCGTTATCTGTTTCAAACAAAGGTTTGAATGTTGAAAAGCCAAAGGCAATATAAGATCCAGCTTTTGCAAACTGTCGATTAAATTTAATTTTAAAATTTGCAGGTAGTCTCGGCTATTCATTATGAACTCAATAAATTTTTTCCGATTTCCAATCCCAGTAGCCGACATGCAACCCCAAACCATAATTGAGTCTCCGCCGCTTTTTACGATTGGAATGAGTTTTTGTGTAAGTAGCTCACTGTCTGCTGATCTCCAGATCTTACCTTTTCTTTAAGCTCCAAATGTTTCATATTTACTTTTCCCGCTAAAAATATGAGACTTTGCGAAGTTAAGGTGGCTTGAGGCCGAAAAGCATGGTTATTCCTGGGTATTCTTCCGTGCAATCCGCTTTCATTTAAGATTTTACGAATAGTTGAGGCATTTACTTCATAACCTCATTCAGAGGAAAGGCTTTGATGGGTTTGTAACGCACTGGACCTTGGTGTTTTCTTAACTTCTCTTACAACTCTTCGAGCTTATCCTTTTTTAACTACGCTAGGATGTCCACATTGCAAGGAATTTTCTGTATTTCTACGAATATTATATTTTTCGATAACTTTTTGAACTGTTGCACGATTTTTTTTTAAAAATAGAAAGATTGTGTCAAATTTGTAGAGAGATTTGCCTTCTTTACGATGCTGTACAATTATTTTTCGCATTTATTGTGGGAGGTGTTTCCTCGTGCCATTGTCAATCGAACTAAATTAAAACGAATGCAAACTTAACAAATGAGTATGCTACTTTCGTCATAAAAAAAAAAAAATCTGCAGACCCAATGGCACTTTACAAAATGGGTTGATGTTTGGTCAATTTCAAGACAAATTTTCATTTCTATTTTCACATTATGAATAATAAAATACTATGTTATAACCATGATTTGTGCACTTAAAACTTTTTTTTTATACTTAAAATATATGGACAACGTCCAACTGTACTTGAAGTTATGATCTGTATACAAATTTTTGACTCTCACTGTATATATTTTTCTAAACCTTTCTCTCCTCCTTTTGGACGTTATAAACGGAGTGACAAAGTCAACTTGTTGCTAAATTGACAAAAAATTGTTTGCTGGGAATCGAACTTATGTCCTGAGTGATATAACCCCTCGAACATTTCAATATTTGAAATCAATCTGCTTATTGTGCTCATTAATTAAATTCCATAAAATAATTAAAAAACGTATCATTTATGGTTCAGTTCCGAAAATATTTTTAAACGAAAAAAAAAAAAAAATTTAACATGTGTGATCCGGTTACAAACTCATTTATATTTTTGAAGACAAAAAATGTGATCCAGCTACAAAATCGTTTATGAACAAAAAAAAAGCATTTTAGATGAATTTTTTACCTTATCTATGATAGAAGTGGCGGCCGTGGTCGAGTGTGCTTAAAAGAGCGTGGACCACTCGATGACAATTTGAGACCAGGTTCGAAACCTAGCTGAGAAAGAATTTTTGACGTAGAATACGTCATTCTCGGAGGTAAGTAGGGTGGTTGATAGCGATCAGGTGTCGGTATTTAGGTCACAATTTGAGCCTTTGGTGTGCCTAAAGTACTGATCGTACAATGTTGATGTTAGCACTTGTTGGTCTGCTTGATCCTCACTGGGAGAAAAATTCATGTTTGAACTCTCTAACTTATATAAATTTTACACAATTACATGAAATATAAAGCCAACATTTGATGGTTTTGTTTGCTTAAACTTGCTACCTATTTATCGACAGTTTCCGGTTTTATCGACAAAACCATAAAATTTGTATGGGAGCCCCCCTAAGGAGTGGTCGGAGGGAATACGTGTCCAAGGCAAAAATGTTCCTTTTGCAAAAGAAATGGGGGTCGATCATACATATTAACCCTCTGCGGCACTCTCTTATAGGTCATATGCTCAGGTGTATGGAATAAATAAACAAAAACCAAAAAATTTGTATGGGAGCCCTCCTAAGGAGTGGTCGGAAGGAATAGGTGTCAAAGGCAAAAATGTTCCTTTTGCAAAAGTAATGGGGGTCGGTGATACATATTAACCCTCTCCGGCACTCTCTTAAAGGTCATATGCTAAGGTGTATGGAGTAAATATACAAAACCATAAAATTTGTATGGGAGCCCCCTTAAGGAGTGGTCGGAGGGAATAGGTGTCAAAGGCAAAAATGTTTCTTTTGCAAAAGTAATGGGGTCCGGTCGTTAATATTAACCCTCTCCGACACTATTTTAAAGGTCATATGCTCAGGTGTATGGAATAAATATTTTGCTAAATATTTTTTTAAAAAAGATGTCATCAAAAGCGAATTGAATAATTCTACGTCTTGTGTTACAACATAGTCGAAACTACTGTATCTTTTGTTAATTGGAATTAATTTATTTATTTTTGTATTTAACGCTAAAGCTATTTAACCGTTTGGAGTCAGAATAAAACTAGTAGCCCCAGTTCTCAATCAGCTGTGTGAAAACATTTAATAACACGCACAACTCAATTTCACAAATCACAAGGATCTCGGTCAAAGTCCTTACAATGACTCGACACAAGTTAATTTTTTTAATAAAAAATTAGGAATTTTACGAATGCTGTAAGCGATCTTCGACTTTTCGGATCAAAATGACATTCATTAACCTTTGTTTTTTTTTTTAAATCTCTTATTTTTGAAACAACTCATTTAAACTTTAAGCTTTAAAAAAAAAATTTATAAAGGAAATAATATTAACCATTTTTCACCAAAAATTCGCTTGAGATTCTTTGGCTTGCTTCGTGCATAAAAATATAAAAATATTGTCATAGTTATTAAATTAGTGGAATCATATTTAATGGAATTTTCGTTCAGTGTTCGTTCATCAAAGCATGATGCCAACAGGTTTGCAGATACTTAGACGTGCGCCTAATGGCATGTTTATTACATTTGCCAAATGGCAAGGCCTGGTCCTTTCAATGCCTTGCCTGTCTTGCTTTACAAATAGGCTAAAAATAAACCCACACATTTTTGCGCAGTTGACAAAAATAGACAAAAAAAAAACAAGCCAACAATAATTTCCATAGGGCACACCTAGAACAAGGCTTTAGCTGTAAGTCTTCAAAGTTTGGATACAGATATTGTAATTAAAAATAATATTTTAAAATCTGCCAGGAGGATCACAAAATCATCCGCAGGCTGTGCTATCGAACCATTAAAGTCTTATTTTAAAGTGTTGCCTAAGCTGTGTAGAAAAAATGGTCTAATGACCTGCAAATGACGTTGGCTAAAGACTTGTTGTTAAGCTCGAGGTCAGGTATGTTAATTAAGAAAAAAAATACAACAACAACAACAACAACTCTGTATAGAGTAATCACACAGCAGACTAGACAGCGGTTCCGTTGGCCGCTACACCAACTCATAAGTTCAATGTAAGTCAGTAAGTTCAATTTACTCTGCTAATGTTCCGAGAAAATTTCGGTGAATTTTTTTTCGGAGAACTAATTTTTCTATATTTAGCAAGTAGAATTTTAATCACTTTTGTGTTTAATTTATAATTTCTGAAAATTTATCAAATAAATATGAAAATATACGCTGTTGAATGCTGATACATACATGTGTACTTATGTGCCTTGTCTGGTATGAACTTAGAACTTTTCAGTTCTTGCAACAGTTTCATCTTTTTTTCATAAATGTTAAAAAAGAAAATCTTTATGCTATTGGGACTGAGTTGTACAAACTAGACATGGCTTATGCAGTGCTGCGTTACGATATTGAGTTGAAGCACTTAACTGCGTTATTGCCTGGAAACACATTTTTTGACAAAAGTACCGCAGTAATAAAAATTGTTCTGGCTTGTTTTTCTTCTTTTGTTTCTTTTGAAAAAAGTAAAGTTGGATGACTATTCTGCTCTATCAAAAGTGACAGAATAGAAAGACTATTCACACATAGAGTACAACTGCTCATAGCAATTCAACACATAAGTCAATGCTATAACCAACTCACCACACTCTTGAATTAATCACTTAACACGCCGCACAGTGTACTTTTGAGACCAGTTATATGTCCGAAAATCTTAACTATTGAACGGATGCAGATTTGCAGGAGAATTTATTGAGGTAGTTTCTTATAAAAAAAAAAATAGTTGGCTGTGTCATGGACACACCCGTAGGTTTTGATGTGATGGTTTTTCTTGTTGTTGTTTTTGTTGTTGTTGATGTTGATGTTGATGTTGATGTAGATGTTGATGTTGATGTTGATGTTGATGTTGATGTTGATGTTGATGTTGATGTTGATGTTGATGCTGATGTTGATGTTGATGTTGATGTTGATGTTGATGTTGATGTTGGTGTTGGTGTTGATGTTGATGTTGATGTTGGTGTTGATGTTGGTGTTGATGTTGATGTTGGTGTTGATGTTGATGTTGATGTTGGTGTTGATGTTGGTGTTGATGTTGATGTTGATGTTGATGTTGGTGTTGATGTTGGTGTTGATGTTGATGTTGATGTTGATGTTGATGTTGATGTTGATGTTGATGTTGATGTTGATGTTGATGTTGATGTTGATGTTGGTGTTGGTGTTGATGTTGATGTTGATGTTGATGTTGGTGTTGATGTTGGTGTTGATGTTGATGTTGATGTTGATGTTGATGTTGATGTTGATGTTGATTTTGATGTTGATGTTGATGTTGATGTTGGTGTTGGTGTTGATGTTGATGTTGATGTTGATGTTGATGTTGGTGTTGATGTTGATGTTGATGTTGATGTTGATGTTGATGTTGATGTTGATGTTGATGTTAATGTTGATGTTGATGTTGATGTTGATGTTGATGTTGATGTTGATATTGATGTTGATGTTGATGTTTATGTTGATGTTGATGTTGATGTTGATGTTGATGTTGATGTTGATGTTGGTGTTGCTGTTGATGTTGATGTTGATGTTAATGTTGATGTTGATGTTGGTGTTGATGTTGATGTTGATGTTGATGTTGATGTTGATGTTGATGTTGATGTTGATGTTGATGTTGATGTTAATGTTGATGTTGATGTTGGTGTTGATGTTGATGTTGATGTTGATGTTGGTGTTGATGTTGATGTTGATGTTGATGTTGATGTTGATGTTGATGTTGATGTTGATGTTGGTGTTGATGTTGATGTTGATGTTGATGTTGATGTTGATGTTGATGTTGATGTTGATGTTGATGTTGATGTTGATGTTGATGTTGATGTTGGTGTTGATGTTGATGTTGATGTTGATGTTGATGTTGATGTTGATGTTGATGTTGGTGTTGATGTTGATGTTGATGTTGATGTTGATGTTGATGTTGATGTTAATGTTGATGTTGATGTTGGTGTTGATGTTGATGTTGATGTTGATGTTGATGTTGATGTTGATGTTGATGTTGATGTTGATGTTGATGTTGATGTTGATGTTGATGTTGATGTTGATGTTGATGTTGATGTTGATGTTGATGTTGATGTTGATGTTGATGTTGATGTTGGTGTTGGTGTTGATGTTGATGTTGATGTTGATGTTGGTGTTGATGTTGGTGTTGATGTTGATGTTGATGTTGATGTTGATGTTGATGTTGATGTTGATGTTGGTGTTGATGTTGATGTTGATGTTGATGTTGATGTTGATGTTGATGTTAATGTTGATGTTGATGTTGATGTTGATGTTGATGTTGATGTTGATGTTGATGTTGATGTTGATGTTGATGTTGATGTTGATGTTGATGTTGATGTTGATGCTGATGTTGATGTTGATGTTGATGTTGATGTTGATGTTGATGTTGATGTTGTTGGCGATGTTTTTTTTATTTGCTTCTCCATTGGTTGTGCTTTTCCTTGGTGCGTTAACTTTGCCTTAGCTGCATGAAATAAATTCAGCAAAAGTGATGCATATGCGTCACATTAGTCGGTTCCCTGAGGTGCTTCATGACGCCGTCAATTATTAATTTTTTTTTTATTTTTGTCATGTGCACGAAGACCTCACCTTTATTTTCGTTCCATAAAATTTACCGTTGCGCCGTTGCGCCAGTAGTCATAGAGTTAAAATTCCATGCAACGTGTTTTCATGGTTGTAGCATTTTTACTGCATTATCTAGTTGCAACCCTGAAATTATCTCGATAAGAATTTTTTTTGTAATTTAGTTGTGAGGCGTAATAGCACATCTATACTGTCGTTAAACAAAATTTGCATCAGCTGAGTGAGTAATAATTCCATACAACGATGTTATATATCTGTTACATGCACTGATATCGTCACGACCTGACAACGTCAGAATTTTTTTCTTAGTTTTGTCGTAAGGCCAAGTATAAATTCTTTATTTTCCTTCCTAAACATTTATCGTAGCTTATATACTTACCGAGTAAAAATTCAATGCAACGCCGTTGCATGAATGTTGTATTATCGATCTTTGAGTGACTCTCTCTGCGTTCCCATGACATCAGAAATTTTTGTCCGTACGATTCTCTTAATCATAGCACCTATATTCAGTGAGTAACAATTCAATGCAACGCCGATGAATTTTGAAAAAACACCTTTTTAACCTTTTTCGGAAACCGTCTTGCAGAGGGGTGAAATCGAAAAAATGGATATTAATTGAAAAATGAAAATTTGTTTTTTTTAAAAATACTACATCTACTACATCACTACTGAAAATTCTACATCACTACTGAAAATTTCTATGTCATATGTTGTTTACTTGTAAAGCTGCATTGTGTTAAAGTTAAGTAATTTTTGAACTATTCGCGCACAAGAGTGTTAATTGAAATTCGGTATATTTCGACGCTTAATATATAGTTTTTCGCAAGTCCAAAGTAATACTTTCACTATGGAATCTTCAACCTCAGGTATTTTAGCTTTGTTCTAAAAATAATTGTGTCAGCAAAAAATGTGTAGAAATATTTTTAAAAAATATTTTAAAATGTGTCTAAATTTTGGCTATTTTCAAAATATTCGTGGATATTTAAATATGAATGGTGTTAGTTGGCGTTAGTATATTAATTTTTTAAGAAACTACAGTTCCTAGGCTTTCATATTCAGTAATAAAATGTTGCGCGTTTTTGCGCGAATTTTTTTTATTAAATTAACTGTGAAAATAGTCACTCAAGCAAAGAACACCAGTTCTTGTCTTTTGTTTGCTTTGTCTTCGTTTTCTTTGTTATAATTGTTGTTTTTGTATATCGTTAGCAACTATGTGTTACAATAACAAGAGTATTTGTTATTGTGCGTTATGTGTTGTGTGTTGTGTATTGAAATGTGAAAACGTCAAACGTATTGAAAGTGATGTAAAAGCTTGTAATTGGGTAACTGGTACTATACAAATACTATACAAAAACTACAGAGAACATTTTTCTCGCAAATGTAGTCGGGAGGATTGCAATCGAGACATATTAAATAGGTTCCTACTTAGTTTAGATCCAATCCTATCTGGTAAAACAAAATTGTAAAAAAAAAAAAAAAATTCCACCAACTTCCAAAATCAGTAGTAGATATACTAGTTTCGCCTTCAGCTTTGACGAACGTGGCACCAGAAGGCACAAATCATGATACAGATGACGACGATGATTATATCGAGGGCGATGCATTGGAGTTTGATGACTTGGTGCATATTTCTTAAAATAGCAGGTCAGAAACACATGTCTTATAATAAATATATACATATATATATGTAAATACTTATGTATAAACTTTTTTCCTATTTTGTAGATCGAACAATTTTAATATCTGCTTTGAGTCCCGAATGTAGTTACATATATGATACAATAATCCCCCTTTCATCTACGTAATTATATTAAAAATAAATTGATTACTATGCAAAAATTGTATTACTTTTTCCAAAAAAAAAACAAAAAAATCCGACTGAGCCAGAGCATTTTTTAAAAAGGGGCGTGCCGCCGCCCTATTCCACCTTGGATGTTATTCATACTATACGATCAACATATATACCAAATCTCATCTTCATACCTTTGATAGTTCATGAGATATATCCGTTATAAGTTTCAGGTTATATGGGCGGTGCCACGCCCCTTTATACAATCATAACCAAGTATAGCCAAGGACTATTAGCAGGTCAACAGTACAACATTGAGAAAGTTTCATGACAATCGGTCTATTACTATGGTCTATTACTATTTTTAATAGTGGGGAGTGGCACTGCCCACTTTTCCAAAAGATGTGTAGCCTATGTCACTCAGTGATAACGTAGCATTCTAATAGTGAATAGTGAATGAATTTTTAAAATCGGATAAATAGTTTAATTAATCTCCATTTTTTGCGATTTCACCCCTCTGTGCGTCGGTTACAACGTAATTTCGTCACGAAAAGGAGTTGTCTAATATGCGTAAAAATATAGATTTATAAGTTTTTGGGGTCGCTGTTCCCGAATATGAAATCTAAAATTTGAAATTAAAAATGGCGGCAATCAACTAACTTTTGAGCTAATTTTTCTTAAACCTTAATTTTTATAATTTATAATAATGCGACAAGTGAGGTATGTACCTATGTATGCAGTGCTGCGCCAATAGTGCCAAGTAAAGCTTTTTGAGAACATGCACATTAGCCGTTCGAAGTCGGCATAAAACAAGTAGGTCCAGTTCTTGATCAATTGTGTTCAAACATTTAATAATACGCCAATCAGCTCAAGAATTCACTATGTTGATCTTATTGGAGCGAGCGAGCGAAGCGAGCGAAGCTCCCATGGAACAACTTGCATGAAGAATGTTTAAAGGAGCAGAACTCTGAAATGGGTTGACCGATTTTAATATTTCTTTTTCTAAACTGTTCTACTGATCTTAAATTAGGTGCCTGCGAAGCCCAAATTTGGAAATTCTGTTTAGTTTAGAAATTTATTGAAAAAAATATTTCCATATCTTTCTTTGTTGATACATATTCGCTTAATTCAGTTTGCTGCTTGCCTGCTTCTGTATGTATACGTCGTTCGCTTCGCTCGCTCGCTATAAATAACCGAACAGCATGGAACAACAACAACAACAAAAACATTAAAGCAAATGTTGTTCGCTGCAACAGCTGTTTATTACTAACTAAAATAAATAGCTGCTATGCTGAAGTTTGTAAATGGATGCAAATACATTCAAATTAAATTGTTTAATGTTTTTACTTTCATGTGTTGGTAAACCCTGTAAAATAAAAGAAATTTGCAATTTTTTTTAATTTTTTATTATTTGGTGACTGGTAGGCTTATTAGCTTTCATTGCTTCCCCTAAGAATGTGCTGATTTTAACACCAACTCATCAAACCATTATCAGATTCTATCAATTCATGACTATAACTTATGGTGTTTTCGTTTCTACCAGAAAATGTTACCTTTTCATTGCCCTCTTCTTTTTTCGTGTTCGATTGTTAAATAAGTGCAAACGGGTGAAAAAAATCTGTGTTCGTTTCTTAAAATGTTACATTTATATAGGGCAAAAATGGCACATTTCTTGCCCTGCGAAATTTTTTGAGGGGAGAATGTTGCCCTGAAAATCAGCTGATTGCTTTAAACGAAAATATTATGAAATGCGTGTGTTAGACAAGGTTAAATATATGCATTCATAATTTGACACTTAAATAATATTTTTAATAAAGCAAATTTTTTATTTTTGGCGCACACAAATATATCAGCTGATTAAGTAAGCAGGGTAGTGTTTTGTGTTCAAAACCTGCACTTTTTGAGGGTTGAGTGCAACACTTGAAAAATGTTGCACTGTGGTAGGGCAACATTTTTTTGTAGAAACGAAAACACCAATAGATTTAAATTCAAATAATTAACAAAAAAAACCAATAAATGTTATAAAATCGTCTTTAGCAGTTTTAATAAAATGAATTTTTTCGACAATATTTAGAAATACTTCTAAGCCTCCATTCCTATCCATGTTGCGATCAATATCACGATATTCTAATTTGTAGGTCCTAGGATCTAGGATATTGTGATATTGATCGCGACATGAATTGAAATATAGACTTAGAAATGTTTCTAAATATTGTCAACATTTAGTTCATTAAAACTCCACTAGACGGTTTCGTATATTCAGAAGCATCAAGAGGGAGCACTCAGCATTTGAATAGAGATGAAAGTCGAGTCTTGGTTTTTGTTCACATTGCTTTAAACAACAATTTAACACAATAATTAGCAATACTAAATTAAATAAGGAAAGTGTTCGTAATGAACCAGATAATGAGTCAAATTGGACAGAACAACAAAATTTCAGGGAATGTTTATTAGGAGTATCATTAGAAGAACTACTGTCACAAATCCAATATTTCCATTAATATTGAATATTTTTTTGACAATCGCTAATGTAGATAATGCATTATTGAACAGGTTACTTACTTGTACTTGTATTGATTGATATATATTATGATTTTATTCATAATTTTTGATTATTTTAGTATGTACATTTATTTGTACACAATTATTTCCTAATGTAAAGTTATTATTTTTTGTAAGTTCTATAGCATTAATAACGTAAATTTTATAATAAAACGTAAGCTTTCTATTGTATTGTTTAATTTACTTAATTTGACACACATAATGGAGTATGATTTGTACTTCAGAGTATAACATACATAACCTTATCATTTTTTTTTAAGCTTTGAACCAAGGTTTTTAGGTGTAATACCTATTCAGTCAAGTCTGCTTTGGTTCGAAATGGGGTGGTAGATTAGTGTGAGCGAAGGGGCAATCAATTCAATTCAATTCAATTCAATTCAATTCAAGTAATAAGGCAATCTCATCCACAAACTACGACTCCAAGTCGTAACTATTGATGAGTTTTCAATTTCAGCTGATTACTTAATGAAAGAAAATTGCAAACGCGAAAGGTCAAAGCGTAGGATCATGTCCTAGCTGGGATTCGAACCCGGGACCTCTGGGGTGGAAGTTGATCACGTTTGACACACATTTACCGCATTTGTTACCATTTGCGTTATCAATGTTACCATTTGTCACTTTGTGGCCAAATTGTATGTAAACGGTAAACTTCCGGTACATTTTTAGACACATTTTTGAAAATTTTTAACGTGAATAATCACAAAAAGCGCTGAAATTGAAGAATACAACATTTAGAAGCTGAAAAATGTTGGCAATGCTGTGACAATCATCAATGCTTTACACACCCACGAGCGTTGTTAGACTCCTTCGACGATGCAAGAGGTTTAAGTCAAAAATTGAGACTTAAATTAATGAGTCAAAATCTTTTTCTATTAGTGGGACTGTGCAATGGGCCACAGGTGAGGTTGTTGAAATTTTCTATAACAATTGCGAAAGTGGCCGATTTATAGAGGAATTTCCTTTGTGCATTATGATCAAGTTTCCCAATTATTCTGGACCAAAATACAACAATTTAAATGTTCTACTTATTTATTCCGTAGTGGTATCATTCAAAAAAGGATCAACCAATTTTACTCGCAAGAAATTTTCACTATAACTTGCGTATGCCATTAATATTAAAAATTGCAAAGATTAATTCTCAATCAAGCAGTTTTCGATATAAGAGAAAGGGAATTTAGGTTATATTCCTTATGATAGGCTATTTCTTATGATAAGAAAATAAATAAGAAGAAAGGATTGGTTCAAAAACGCCAAGGATACAATAAAATATTGTATTTCAACTAAAATATATTAACATTTTTTTGTAATTGAATGTTTGAGATCTGGTAATTTTATTAACAAAAAGTGGAATCCCCATTTAATTGAAATAACGAAACCTATTTAATATCTTTGCTTATATAGTTTTTAGAAAAATCTATTGGAGCTAGCAACTCAACTAAATTGCCTCCACAACGTACCAATTTATGTGGCTAGCTAGCAAACGCGTAAGTGTTTGCTAAGCGACTGCTACGACCTAGTTGATGCAGTATCATAGCAAACATAGGAACATAGCAAACTACGCCATGGCGCAATTGACTAGCGCATTTCGCTGATTCACTAAACTAAGCTTCAGTTCTTATGTCAACGCAGGATGTTTTGCTGCGTTAACCATATCTACTGGAAACTTGTGTATATCTGAGCAGATTTGAATTTTTATAGCATATTGACGCTATTTAATAACATGCACACGCCATTACTTTTGGAAAAAAAAAAACGAAAATAAAAGAAAATAAACCATGTCTCTGTTCCATAAACATTTTTTGTTTGACTTATAAAATGTAAATTTTTTGTTTTTTCCATAAATAAATCGACTGTCTTATTTATGCAAAATGCATAAAATTCAAAATTAAAAGCTGTGACGCCTGAGCTGAAGCGAGTAGCCCAGCTGAGCCACAGCCGCAAGTGTAGCAATTTCCGCTATGAGCTTGAATGGAATATCAAATAGAATCATCATCATCTTATTCTGATGTGAAAACCTCAGGTCGTGATGGGACTTCTTAAACCAAAGGAATAAAGCGTCAAATAAGCAAATATAAATGAAATCGTTTTTTTAAATACGTAACAAGATGAAAATGGCATAAAAGGTGGCATCAAGAAAATGGCGGCTTGGCGGAAATGAAAAGGCAGCCAACGGTATATGGTGGAGAGATAAAGAAAAATGCAAATCAGCTGCTCGGCTTGTTGCTCTTCTGCACCTGATGATCTTGTTGTTGCTGTTGAATAATTCAGACATAAACTGGAGCGTTATTTCAGGAGTTTTTAAACCTTTAACCTTGCAACAAATAAGTGAACATTAATAAGCTCGATGCTGAGCGTCACGGAATCAGAAGAGCCAGCCCTGAAAGCAAAAATAGCTGTTGTGTAGGAGTAAATTATTATTTTGACATTGTGAGCGAATGTTTGTGTGTGTTTGTATGTGTGTGTGTGTGTGTCTGTGTGTCTGTGTGTGTGCGTTGGGATTTTTATTATTATTATTTGTTGAAGTGCTTCTGTTTTCTATGGTTAAATCCTAAAGCAACAATTTTTGCACTTGAAGTGTTAAATTGTTGCCACTTTTGCGTCATTAAATGTGTTGACACTTTGTTCAATATCTCATTTAGTGCTTGAATTGATTGTTGCCGTCCACATTTTAATGAAAGTATTGTAGTAGGAGTTTAGCGTAGCTTTGGTGGTGCACAGTTCGTTATCATCATATAATTGATGGACAAAATGGAAAGAGTTCTAAATATTTTATAATTAAGAAGTGTTGAGCTAAATATGAAAATATTTTTTTGAAAAGTTCAAGTTGAAAATTTTATTATTTAGACATGTTAAAAGTTGTAACTATTATATCATAAATACATTTAAAAATAATGTTAAGACTACATTTTGTAATTCTCAAGGAACTAGAAGCGAATGCTTACCGTTTATTAATTGAAGTATATAAGCTACGTGGAATCATTTAAAATGAACTCAAAATAGTATCTATACAAATAGAAATTTAAATTTAAAATTGACAGTTGGCAATGACGTTGCCAAATTATGTACTTAGTTATTCGATAATTATATTAAGAAGAGAACTGACATCATGAAAAGAAAAACCAAAAAGCCACGATTTCATCTGTTTAACCCATTTTCGGCCGCTGGTCGATTTGTCGACCACGAAATTTTACCTTATTTCAAAAAATTCTATCTTACCTTCTGTGCAAGTAATTGCAATGGGCAAGATGCATACCTTATTTTATGTGAACACGTTTTTTGGACATTTTTTAATTAAATTATAATTAATATTGAAATTAACAAAATTAAATATCGAATGATGAGGAATTCATGCAAAATTTTCAAAGTTAACAAAACATTCATCGTCTGTCTATTTACTGTATATTGATCATATACTAGGTGACCACCAAAGTGAGTGGTCGAAAATTGGCCGGAAACGATATGTTATCTTTATACAGGGTGGCTAGTGAATATTGCTACATTAAAAACTCAAATAGCTTTCATGTAACTTATTTTTTATTTGTTCATTTCAAAAATAAGATATTTTAATTAAGTTAATTTAATTGGTTTTAAAAATAATTGAATTTAAATGGCCTCCACGCTCGTTGACGCGACATCTTATCAAAAAGTGGCTCCCGGAATTTACGCCCAATGAACTTACGCCCGGGTGATTTTGTCATAATTTTGGGTGTGTTTGTTCCAAAAAATGTCGGGTCTTTTTTCCAAATATTTGAAATGGAAGAAAGACCAAACAAAAAACAAAAAAACAAAAAAAAAAAAATTGGAATTTAGGCCAAAAAAAAAAAAAAAAATCGGGCATTTTTACCAAATTAAAATAAGGAAAAAAACGCCCGAATTTTTGCTTACTCCCAAAAAGTTCAGAAATTTCAAACTCCTTGTGATGAAATGGTTTGCCCTTGTACGGAAGGTAAAAATACAACATTCCGTATAAGGGCAAATTATTTTATCTTAAAAAAAAAATACAATTTGGGCCTTATTCGGACATAATGTTCATGAAATCCTTGTTCACGGAATAACATAAAAAAAAAATAAATAGAATTAAGGAAATCTTTGCAGATATTCCCACAGAGGAACATTAATTTACTGCTCATTAATTTGGGCTTTTTTTCCAAAATTCGATGCTATGAAAAATCGGGCTGTTTAGCCATTTCTTTTTTCGGGCATAAGTTCATCGGGCGTAAGTTTTGGGAGCCCAATTTGTTTGTCGGAAGTCTTCGGAGAATTGAGGGAAAAACAACCCAACCACCGAAGGAAAATCCAACCTCCATTACGAGAATGTGAGTGCCTACACATCAGTGTGGAATTGATGGGTCATTCGCGTTTCAGTCTCAACTTGGCAACCATTCAATTCTTCTTCTTCTCCGACATTAAAATAAAAATGCGTGGCGAGTGTTTTTCTACGTCCGAATAAGTCGAAGGCCGTTGAGGCTTACAAAAACCTGGCTTTTTTATCTCTAATCAACCTTAGAGATACAACAAAACAGTTTTGAAAACTGATTCAAACGAATGCAAAAGTATATTGATCAGCTCGGAAAATACTTTGAAAAACAATAAAAGGATTTTTACGACCAAACCACTCGCTGTTTTTTTGTTGCCAGGCGCACGATTTAAAAGGCAACCCTTGCATAAACATTATGAAGGTCCCGGTAAAAAAAAATACGCGTGTGTGAACCGTTCTTAAACCTGGAGATCCTTGGCTTAAACCTCAGCATATACAAACAATATTTTCAATTCAAATTACATTTTCTGATCGACGCACAATGGGGTATTTTATGTCAAAAGTGACGATTAATTGAAAAAAAAAACGTTCAAGGTACATAGTGATGTTAGGTACCCGATGAAAGAAGATAAAATTCTGCATCACTAGGTGAAAGAATAGTTGAAAAATATTCTACCGTTTACCCGCAATGCAGTTTGAAAGTCATCATTTTTTTTCTCGTTGGGTGTGCACAGTGACAAACGTTTTTATTCGAAATTTTTAAAGTTTTTTTTTGTGTATTATCTTTTAAAAATTACAAAAAATTACGATGTTCAGGTATTTAAGCAATACAAAATTAAATTTTTTTTATGAAATAGTGTTTATATACATATTAATTTATTTATTTTAATTTAACCATAAAAAGTTAGATTTTTCAATATGTTAATAGAGATATAGTTGTGTGTTGAGTGGAATTAAGGAAAACTGTTTTGATTATCGTAAGCTGTGAACATTCAAGCTATATTCTATAAAAAAAAAAGTTGCGTCAATGTTGCGCACTTTCGCGGTATTTCGATTTTTTACTTTAACTTACACGTCACGAATTTACGATTTTTTTTCGAAAAATTAAAACAAACGAAATAAAGTCAAAATAAATGTAAATACTAAACAGATTTTGCTGTTTTTTGTTTTTTTTTTTTTTTGTTTTTTTTTTGTTTTTTTTTTTTGTTGTTTACCAGTACTCTTCTTCACTTTGTTTTTTGTTATCCGCTTGTTTTTCCCCTACATTATGGAAAGCGGCATATGCAGTGCACCTTTCCACAATTAAGGTAGATAGTTGATGTTTCTTTCAAATACCGGCTTTTTATATATTAATAGAAGCAGATGAATGTGTTAAGCTATTAAATTAAATTATATATGTTCGATTTTAACACTTATTTTCTGATTTTGATATTAGTAAGACATAAATTGTTTGCCCTGCAGTTTGCAGGGTACATGTGAAATCAACATCATTGTTTATGTTTATTAACTATTGTTATTGTAAAATAAATAAATAACTGGCCATTTCAGCCCTTGAAAGGACTTTGACCTAGCTTCTTATGATCAATTGTGTTGTGCGTGTTATTAAGTTTGTACATAATTGACCGAGAACCGGACCTACATGCTTAACGCCGACTCCGAACGACGATGAACGGAAAGTTCTCGTTCTCAAGAAGCTTTTCATGGCATTTTGATTACTCTCTGAGGTTTGCCATTGTCTGCAGAGAGGTGGCGACCGCACAAAAAAATTATTTTAATTCAAATAATTTTTTTTTTTTTTTTTTTTTTTTAATTTTCTGTCGCTGCTGGGGTTCGAACCTGGGTTTCCAAAGTTCTTTGACATAGCGGCCACGCACTTTAACCAACTACGCCACGGACACCACCAACTATTGTTATTGCAATCCTTTGTTTTTGTATAAAGTGTCGTTCAAAGCTTGTTTTGTGCAATTTGTAGTAATAACGAAAATGATGTTCTCTATACAATGCAATTCGGTAAAGGGTACTTAGCTAATGATTACATTTTGAAGCCGCCATTTAGAATTTCAAATTTTTGACTTCGGATTCGTGGTCAGCGACCCCACAAACCCCTGTATACAAAATTTTACCTCCATTAAACGTTTTTTGTAGAAGTTAGCTTGTTCATGGCTGCCATTTTGAAGCCGCCATTTTGAATTTGAATTTTTTAACTTCAGATTCGTGATCAGCGACCCCAAAAACCCCTGTATATAAAATTTTACCTCCATTAAACGTTTTTTGTACAAGTTAGCTTGTTCATGGCCGCCATTTTGAAGCCGCCATTTTTAATTTCAGATTTTTTACTTCAGATTCGTGATTAGCGACCCCAAAAACCCCCAAAGCACAATTTTTGTCTCATTAAGTAGCCCCTGTCAATTAATCGTCACTTTTGGCATAAAATACCCCACTGTGCGACGGTCAGCTGAGCTGTGCATCAGCGGAGCTCTGAGAACCACTCGAACGGATGCACTCGACATTATGCTCCACCTGACACCGCTAGATATCTTAACAAAACAGATGGCTGCAGGCACAGCAATCCGTCAAGAAGCCACATCCCAATGGCAGGGAGGTATAATAGGACGCTCTAACATTAGGAAACTTCTTCCTCCAATACCTAAGACCGCAGACTACAACACGCAAAAACTTGTTTTCGACAAAAAGTTTGATGTATCAATTCCCTCCAGAAAATAATGGGCATTTGAAAGTCCTCCACCAAACAATGCCACTGAAATCTACACTGATGGATCAAAATTAGATGGCAAAGAAGGGGGGATGAGTCTACTCTGAACCACTAAACATCATCCCTGTCTTTAGGCTCCCCGACCACTGCAATGTCTTCCAAGCAGAAGTTACTGTGATACACGACGCCGTTACTTGGCTTCAGATAAATTATATATCAACTAGAGATATTTGTGTTTTATCTGACAGCCAAGCCCAGGGTTCAGACTTGAAAATTAGTAAATTGCAATAAATTAAAGAAAACAACGCAGTAAATCGAATTTTTTCACAGTAGTTTTTTTTATTAACAACCATGTACGTAAATTTTATACTAACAACAAAAATACCTAAATACAAATATACACATAAATATATACTACCCAGCAAACATTATGACTCTTAAAAGAGTCTTTTAAGACTCATATAAATGAGTGTTTATCGTCATAATGCTCTCAAAAAAAACTCTTTTATGAATACATTTTCGTAGGTTTCGGGCCTCCAAATTTAGACTCTTTTAAGACACATATTTAATACTCTTTTAAGACTTATAACAAAGACTCTTTTATAACTCATATAAATTAGTGTTTGTGGACTCAAAATTAAGACTATTTTAAGACTCATATTTAACACTCTTTTAAGCCTCATAATAAAGACTCTATAAAGACTTATAATAAAGACTCTTTAATAACTCATTTAAATTTGTCTTTTTGGACTCAAAATTAAGACTATTTTAAGACTCATTTAAAATACTTTTTAAGATTCATAATAAAGACTTTAAATAAATGCTTTCTTAGAACTCATATAAATGTCTTTTGGACTCAAAATTAAGACACTTTTGATAGTCATATTTGATACTCTTTTAAGAATCATGGAATGGAATCTTTAAAGATTCATACTGAGGACTCTTTCAGAACTCATAGAAGTAATTATGATCCGTTTAGGCTGAAATATATTTTTAGATTTAAATTTATTTCAAATAACATATTTGATAGTTGAAAAATAAAAAAAAAAAATGACAACAATATTTTTTTTTAAACATTTCAAATAAAAAGTAATAGTAGAAAAATTTAAAGTAATTTTACAATCATATAAAAGACTTCTTTATGAGTCCTTTTATTGCGAACTCATAAAACACGCATAAGAAATACTCTTTTTAGAGTCTGATTTCTGAGTAATCATTTTACAATCATATCAAAGGCTCCTTTATGAGTCTTTTTATTGCGTACTCATAAAATACGCATACAAAAAACCCTTTTTAGAGTCTTATTTCTGAGCAATCATTTAACTATCATATAAAAGACTTCTTTATGAGTCTTTTTATTGCGTACTCATAAAACACGCATAAAAAATACTCTTTTTAGAGTCTTTTTTCTAGGAATCATTTTACAATCATATAGAAGACCTCTTTATGAGTGTTTTTATTGCGTACTCATAAAGTACGCATAAGAAATACTTTTTTAAGAGTCTGATTTCTGAGCAATAATTTTACAATCATATCGAAGACTCTTTGATGAGTCTTTTTATTGCGTACTCACAAAACACGCATAAAAAATACTCTTTTTAGAGCCTTATTTTTGAGCAATCATTTTACAATCATATCAAAGACTTCTTTATGAGTCTTTTTATTGCGTACTCATAAAACACGCATAAGAAATACACTTTTTAGAGTCATTTTTTTTGAGGCACTCAGAAAATGTTTGCAGGGTATATATTTGCATGTTGAAGAAATATATTTTTTTTACGGATTCAAAATTAATTTAACAGTTATATTAATTTAACAGTTATACTGCCATCTTTCTAGTTTTTTATGTAATGGTATTGAAGGTTTAGTTATACTTTACGTAATGCAACGTTACATAAGAAATTGCCTGTTTCCTGTCGTTTGTAAGATAAATACAAAAATAACCCTACAAATGTTTGTTGAGAATAAATCGCAGTAGATTTTAAAAAACAGCAGTGACGTAGAAAAACATTCAATTTTGCTAAAAAGCGCAGTAGATCTACTGCAATTGCAGTAAAGTCCGAACACTGGTCAAGCCGCTTAGAAAGCCCTGGAATCTGTTGTAACAACATCTAAAACAGTCCTAATGCCGCAGATCTCTAAATGAGATGGCAGAGCAGCTCAATATACTTCTATATTGTATCACCGGACATAGAGACTCCCCAGGAAACTGCAAAGCAGATGAAATCGCACGTAATGGAGTACCAAACCCCTATCGACAGATAAGGGAGAAATTGGAATACCTATCGCCACATATAAATTACGTACAAATGCACTATCCCTTGAAAGAACCAACATTAGGTGGTCTACGGGTAGCACATGCCATACGGCGCGACAAGTTTGGCCAACTCTCTCACCCTTAGAAGGGACCAAATAAATATTATCATAGGCATTCTAACAGGACACTGCCTAATTTGAAATCATGCCACCATGCCCGAAGACTTAAAATCCTCCATAACGACTGCAGAAGCTGCAGAGACGAGGAGGAAGAAGCATCCACAACACATTTTCTCTGCACATGCCCAGCACTGGCCAGAAAATGCCACCATTTCCTAGATAACTGGTTCCACAGTGACCTAGACGAGCTCTCAAAATCTTCGGTCTATCGAATACTCAGCTTTATTAATAGCTCCAAATGGTTTACATAGATTGGAAAATAATTAACCCCTGTTACCACAACGGGTCTAATTGGCCTAAGTGTGTCTTATAAGAGATAGCCACGTCAACGTAACCTAACCTTCATTTTCTGATAAACCATCTACTGTCTTCAAAGGCAAATCGCAGATAGTAAAGAATACCATATAAAGCTATTTGAGAATATGAACCACTAGTTTTTTGGAGTTGGCCTAAATGTGGTTAATGTGTTTTTTTATTGAGTACTAACCCTATACGCTGATCTCTTAAAAATAAAAAATAAAAAACTTGGAAAAATTTTTCTAGGTGAGTTATGAACTTATTAAATTAAATGTTTCCACACAATTGATCGAACTGGACCTACTAGTTTTATGCCTATTCCGAACGGCTAATGTGCATATTCTCAAGAAGCTTTACATGGCATTATTTACTGTCTGAGGTTTGCCATTGCAGAGAGATGACACCCGAACAGAAAAATTAATTCAATTGAAAAAACTTTCTGTGTCAGATGGAAATTGAACCAGTGTTCTCTGGCGTATGGGTCACGCACTCTACCCACTGCGCCACGGCCGCCAGTTATGACCTGATAAACTCAAAAATATCATCCGAAAGCAATATTCTTGTTTAGTTTAGAAGACTGGTAAAAAATGGTAAAGAGTGCCTCAGGGCATTGTTGGGGACTTGGGCTAAAAAATCGACTGGTAAACATTTTGACTTAATATTTTACTATTTTATCACTTACTTACATTTTTAATTCGTTTTTATGTAAATTTTAATTAGCAGAAAAAATAATTATCTCACTTTAATTGGGGTTTAGAACTTTGTATAACTGTTTTTTTTTTGCCCAACTTGTTCAAACGTGCTCTCAATGCAAAGTGATCACAGTAAATCACAGTGATCACAGTAAAAAAATTAAATTTCAAAATGCGATCAATCTTTTATAAGAAAAACCCTTATGACTAACGTTCCCATCCCTTTTTTCACCAAATTTCACCCGGATTTACAGGACTTTTTCTTATATTTACATATTTATTATATGTTATATGTATTATATTACATATATTTTATATATTTATATATGGATGAATTGCAAAAAAAAAAAACGTACACAAAGAGGTTTTCCTATTTTGTTTTTAAAGTTTTTTAAATTTTCCCGTTAGAGTAGTCAAATTAAGTGAAAATTATTGGAGAATTCGAAGTTGTTTTTAGGCCCTGCAAAAAATAATTTTTTCTATGGTTCTTATACGATTTTTGTATTGAACGTCACACAGCAGATATACGGGAAAAATCACTAAAAATTTGAAAAATGTTGTAAATGAAAGCTTACTGTGATGTTTGTTAAGTTATTTAATCAGTTAAATCAGCTTTTGTAAAAATTGCCATTACAGTTACAAAATAATACCTAATCCAAAAATACCTACATATTTTACAATTTTAACGGGGAAAAATGAAAATTTTTCTCCAAAAAGACATCAACATAGAGGTTATTTTCAAAGTAGTAGACTTGCAGCAATAAATAATAAAAAACTGTTAAATAATAAGCAATTTCAGAAAAAACAACAGAGTGACGTTCAATACATTTTGTGACGTTCAATACATTTTTTTGCGCTTAACCAAATAATTTAAATCGAATTGGGAGTTTAACAAAAAACAGATTTATTCTTTTACAAAAAAAAAAACAAGTAAATATAAAGTATATAATTCAGTTATACATAAAATTTTCATCTAATCTTTTTTTTCTTTATTTTTTTACAAAAAATTAAAAAAGTAAATAGCTAGTTGAATTTGTATTGAAAATTTATTAAGACTGTACGTTTTACAATATAACTTCTGAACCCTTTAAAACCAGATCTTCATTTTATATCATTGGAAAGGTATAAAACCTAACGTAAAAACGTAATTGAAATGAAAATTCTAAAAGAGAAAAAAATTATAGCACGTGTTACTGGCATGGTATTGAACTCAAACAAATTAAGATTGAGTCAACTTATTGCAATATTTTTAAAAATTTTGTGCTTTTCCTCAAAACAGATGAAATAACTTTTCCAATATTACCGGTAATCGGTCTTAAGTTGATTTGAGCTACGTTGTCTCCAAATAGACCCTATTTTGGCTGCGAAAAATTAATCCAAAAATTTATAACTTCGAATTTGGTTTTCAAATCAATAAACCAATGCAAGAAAAATATTTGAGAGAGATCGGAGATGGTCAGTGCAACTGATCACTTCAATGTGAAATGGTCGATATCAGTTAGTAAAAACAAAAAGCAAAAATCAGGTCAAAGTCATACGTAGGTACCATTCCTGTTGCTTTCGTTTATATTCTTCATTTCGTTTCTTATCAAGCTTTAGTTTTTCCCGATATCTTCGTGCTCTTCCAGCAGGCGTTAACTTTGCTATTTTACTCATAAATATACTCTTTGTATATAAGTATATTTTACTCTTTGTATAAACAAAATACAAAATGAATACTTCACCCAGTGGTGTGACATATCTTAAAAGTGACGTTCAATACATTTGACACTTTTTAGTTTTTTTTTCTTAGGATTTTTATTTTGCAAATATACGAAAACAAAGAAATTAATCAAAACCTATGAAACAATGATTTTAAACTTGGTTTTTTTGATTTATTATTTTTGCTTTAATAAAACTCCGCGTGACATTCAATACATTTTTACACGTACTTATCATTGTGAATTGAGAAAACACAAAAAAATGTACTTTAATCTTATTTAATCGTCTTAATTTTTAGAATTTCGTAAGAACTAATCTCTGCACTTTCTTAATATAACTTTCTTGTCATCTATACCACACCTAAATTAAAACTAACGAAGCTTGAAAAAAAGTGACGTTCAATGCAATGCGCGGGGACTACATGTAAATCGAAAGCCAAATTCGCGATGGCAATGTTTTGAGGATAACAACAAAATAAAACATAAGAAATAAATGCTAGCATTACAAAACAGTTATTATTTGTTATATTTTTGCATTGTTTTCAACTTTTTTTTCACGTTTTTCATCAAAAAGTGTAACTGGGGACACATGTTTTTGTATTAAGCGAGTACGAGAGAGCAATATAACATTCTTCAAAACAAATATGTAAACAATTTTAGGATTCTAAAAAATATATTTTGTCAATAAATATTCTCCAGTGATCACTTTCTCATGTTTTATTTGTTTTTTCTTTTTGGTTATACCTAAAAACAGAGTTAAAAGAGCGGGGACAAAAAAAAAGAGCATTTTATATGCAATTGACTCATGTAGATTTCTTATACAAAAACAGCAAATTTTCGCAAGACGCAGTTTAAACTCGAAAAATAATTATAACTTGAATGTTCAAAGAAGCATTTTCATTGAAAAAAATTATCAAATTTATTATTAACTTTAGAATTTGCAGTTTAAACTTCAAATATGGAAATAATTTTCAAATATTTTTGAGACACAATCTGAAGATAATAAAGCTGTTGTTCGCATCTATAGCGTGATATGCCCAGACGGCTTCTATTGCTGCATTTTTCGCGTAAATATCAATTAAAAGTATGTACAGTCTGTTAAGTAAGAGCTTGTACGCAGTCGGTAAAAAGTGCAACCCTGAAATTTTTTCAACAAGTAGACATAACCTCTGCCCTTGACGCAATCGTAAAAAAGTAAAATTGGTGGTTGAAACTTGGTCAGAAAAGTGTGTTAGGCATAATGAGTGCTGCATACGCAGAACGCTTCGAGGCAGTTTTCATATGCAACCATCCAAAAGGACCAAAAATGTCCTATGCAGCGGCGGCAAAGTATTTGAAGAAGTCAAAGACTTTTGTCCAGAAGTGGGTGCAATGCTTAAAGAAATCTAAAAACGTCGATGACTTTGCCGATCGTGGCTCAACAGGGAACGTGCCCAAGAAGGATGTACAAATGATAGTGAGTTTGTTTTCGCGGAATCCTGACTTAAGCTTGCGTCAAATGCAAGCGAAATTGAGGCAAAAAGATCTAAATATATCGCACGTAACTATTCGTAACCATTTGCGTGCAAATAATATGAAATGGCAAAGCACAATGAAGAAACCACTGTTGTTCGAAAAACACGTTACTAAAAAACGCGATTGGAGTAACGTACTCTTCTCCCATGAATCTTCTGTTTGGGGTTATTCGATCGTACCGCGGGCTTGGTCTTCGTCGTCAAGTAATTTTATCTAACGCACTGTCAAACATTCCATTAAAATTCATCTTTGGGGATGCTTTTCAAAAACGGGTTTTGGGCACTTTGCACCTCTTTTCCTTAATGCTGCTAGAATAGTCAAAATTTATGAGAGGGCTTTATTGCCGACTGCCAAATGCCAATTTATAATCAAAAACAAAGACTGGATTCTGCAGGTGGACAATGACCTCAAACACCGCAGCCGTCTCTGCGCCGACTGGAAACGCGAAAAAAGCATCGTCACATTAGATTGGCCTGCACAATTGCCTGATGCTAGTCAAATCGAAAAATCTATGGCTACATCAAGTAGAATCTTCGAGGGAGAACTATCTATACTTTAAAACAGTTTTCCCGAGAAATTCGACGCATTTGGAGAGCTCTCTCTGTCGAATATGTCAAAAATTTAGTGGAAAGTATGCCGCGGAGATGTCGCTGGTGGTGATTGGACATCTTACTTATAAAGGGTGTTTTTTTTTAGGGGTTTGTTTTTCGAATAGAGATAAAACTGGCATTTTGTGGTCAAATCTGGCAACTCTTATGTCATTTATGTTCAGTTTGGTTTGCCATTTCATCATGAACAGGTTGACAAAAGAACAACGCTTGCAAATGGGCCGAAAATGAGATTGATCTCGATGCTGATTTTCATAACAAAATTTTGTTCAGTGATGAGGCTCATTTTTGGTTGAATGGCTACGTCAACAAGCAAAATTGCCGCATTTGGAGTGAAGAGAATCCACATGAGATCCTTGAGACGCCATTACATCCACAAAAAATGACTGTTTGGTGTGCTCTATGGGCTGGTGGAGTCATTGGGCCATACTTCTTCCGAAATAATACTGGAGAGTCAGTTACCGTTAATGGAGACCGGTATAGAGCCATGATAACCGACTATTTTGTTCCCGAATTGGATGGCATGAATGTGGATGAGTTGTGGTTCCAACAAGACGGCGCTACATGCCACACAGCGCACGTCACAATCGATTTATTGAAGGAAACATTCGATGAGTGCATAATTTCGCGGAATGGATCTGTCAATTGGCCACCAAGATCGTGTGATTTGACACCATTGGATTATTTTCTTTGGGGATATGTGAAGTCGCTCGTCTACGCCAACAAACCAGAAACGTTAGGGGACTTGGAGGCCAACATTCGTGGCGTTATTGCCGACATACGGCCCCATATGCTCGAAAAAGTGGTTGAAAATTGGACCTGCAGAATTGGCTTTATTCGAGCCAGCCACGGCGGCCACATGCCCGAAATCATATTTAAACATTAATGGCATAAAATGATCCTTCCAATAAAGCTAAATTGATGGACATTAAAACGATTTTCTTGTGTTTTATCTCTATTCGAAAAACAAACCCCTAAAAAAAAACACCCTATATAATTGCGTTGTGCTTCGGAACATGTATAATGAATGTATGTTAAGAAAATTTTCTTAAATAAGTTTTTAGATAAATTATGCCGTACACACTCTTACTTAACTGACTGTACCAGTGTTTTGGTTAGAGGACGCAGCATCCGAGCGGAAAGGTGCTTATTTGTTTTCAAACGCCGTCCTATATTTGCATTCCCTTCTGTTGCTATCGAAAAGACTCCTTTTCAATTTGAGCGGAACACCTTACTGTCACTTTTTGTTTTTTTTCCAGGAATAAATATCTTCTTTGAAGTTGATTATTTAACACACACACTTTCACTTCGACATTTTGACAAGTTCAGAAAAATGATGAGTGGCACCGACAGGGTTGCAGTGTAACACTTTTTTAATATAGTCGCAGAAAGGGGAAAAGTGTATTAAGGGAAATTGTTGACTTATTATTAAAAAAAAACAATAAAAAATAAAGTGTACTGAAGTGTAAAAATTTGAGAAAATGAGACAAAACAGAACAAAACAAAAAAAAAAAAGAAAAAAAAATAAAAAGCAGGATTTGAGCTAGCTTCACAGGACACAAAACTTTGCTTAAAAAAACAGGAAACCTGCCAAATACAGGACGGATGGGAGCCTTAGTTATGACCACTACCAATTCACAGAAGAAAATTTTTATTTTGTGCCGTGAAGTGAAGTTATGCTATGAGTGCCCTGAGGCACTTATAAGGGCTAAGGGGTTAGTATTGTGCAAAATGAGGTTGTTATATATTTTTCATCGGGTTTAAAATGTTCATAGGACTATAAAAAAAAAATATAGACAGCCTGATATTTTATTATTTCTTTGTTTAATTTTAAAAACTGCTTTCAATTAATAATGCAACTAATTAAGTTGGGTCAGCAAAAAAAGTTTGCAAAGACCGGTTATCATTTGAAACAGGGTTTTAGTACCATTAACCATGCATTTTTTTTTTAGGTGGACCCAAAATCTGGCCAAAATTCTATGTTTTGCGTAGCTTCACAAGTTTTCAATCGATCTATGAAAATCCTTTCATCATAAGCTTTTAAATTACAGGCGGTCATTGCAAACTTTTTTCCACATGGGTAGACCCAACTTAATACTCATAGTTGATGTGGTAATTTGTAGAGTGTATGGATCAATTGCATACAAAATGTTCTTTTTTTGTCCCCGCTCTTTTAACTCTGTTTTTACGTAGAAACAAAAAAAAAAAAAAAAAAAAAAAACCAAATAAAACATGAGAAAGTGGTCACTGAAGAATATTTATTGACAAAATATATTTTTCAGAATCCTAAAATTGTTTGCATATTTGTTTTGAAGAATGTTATATTGCTCTCTCGTGCTCGCTTAATACAAAAACATGTGTCCCCAGTTACACTTTTTGATGAAAAACGTAAAAAAAAGTTGAAAACAATGCAAAAATATAACAAATAACAACTGTTTTCTAATGATATCATTTATTTCTTATGTTTTATTTTGTTGTTATCCTCAAAACAATGCCATCGCCAATTTGGCTTTCGATTTACATTTAGTCCCCGCGCATTGCATTGAACGTCACTTTTTTTCAAGCTTCGTTAGTTTTAATTTAGGTGTGGTATAGATGACAAGAAAGTTATATTAAGGAAGTGCAGAGATTAGTTCTCACGAAATTCTAAAAATTAAGACGATTAAATAAGATTAAAGTACATTTTTTTTGTGTTTTCTCAATTCATCATGATAAGTACGTGTAAAAATGTATTGAACGTCACGCGGAGTTTTATTAAAGCAAAAATAGTAAATCAAAAAAATCCAAGTTTAAAATCATTGTTTCATGGGTTTTGATTAATTTCTTTGTTTTCATATTTTTGCAAAATAAAATTCCTAAGAAAAAAAAACTAAAAAGTCTCGAATGTATTGAACGTCACTTTTAAGATATGTCACACCACCGGCTGAAGTATTCATTTTGTATTTCGTTTTTGTATATTTAAGAGTAAAAAAGCAAAGTTAACGCCTGCTGAAAGAGCACGAAGATATCGGGAAAAAATAAAGCTAGATAAGGATCGCAATGAAGAATATAAACGAAAGCAAAAAGAATGGTACCTATGTATGACTTTGACCTGATTTTTGCTTTTTGTTTTTACTAACTGATATCGCCCATTTCACATTGAAGTGCTTAGTTGCACTGACCATCTCCGATTTCTCTCAATTATTTTTCTTGCATTGGTTTATTGATTTGAAAACCAAATTCGAAGTTATAAATTTTTAGAATAATTGTTCGCAGCCAAAATAGGGTCTATTTGGAGACAACGTAGCTCAATCAACTTAAGACCGATTACCGGTAATAAAGTATCATTGGAAAAGTTATTTCATCTATTTTGAGGAAAAGTACAAAATTTTTGAAAATATTGCAATAAGTTGACTCATTCTTAATTTGTTTAAGTTCAATACCATTCCAGCAACAATTGCTATAATTTTTTTCTTTTTTATAATTTTCATTGTTTTACGTTCTTACGTCAGGTTATACCTTTCCAATGATATAAAATGAAGATGTCGTTTCAAAGGGTTCAGAAGTTATATTGGGAAACGTGAAGTCTTAATAAATTTTCAATACAAATTCAACTAGCTATTGACTTTTTTAATTTTTGTAAAAAAATAAAGAAAAAAAATTGGATGCAAATTTTATGTGTTGCTGAATTATATACTTTATATTTACTTTTTTTTTGTAAAAGAATAAAGCTGTTTTTTGTTAAACTCCCAATTTGATTTAAACTATTTGGTTAAGCGCAACAAAATGTATTGAACGTCACAAAATGTATTGAACGTCACTCTGTTGTTTTTTCTGAAATTGCTTATTCTTTAACAGTTTTTTATTATTTATTGTTGCTGCAAGTCTACTACTTTGAAAATAACCTCTATGTTGATGTCGTTTTGGAGAAAAATTTTAATTTTTCCTGTTAAAATTGTAAAATATGTAGGTAGTTTTGGTAAAAAATTATTATTTCTGTAACTGAAATGGCGATTTTTACAAAAGCTGATTTAACTGATTAAATAACTTAACAAACATCACAGTAAGCTTTCATTTACAACATTTTTCAAATTTTTAGTGATTTTGCCCGTATATCTGCTGTGTGACGTTCAATATAAAAATCGTATAAAAACCATAGAAAAAATTATTTTTTGCAGGGCCTAAAAACAATTTCGAATTTCGAAATTAATTTTCACTTAATTTGACTACTCTAAGGTGAAAATTTAAAAAACTTTAAAAACAAAACATGAAAACCTCTTTGTGCACGTTTTTTTTTTTGCAATTGACCCACATACATACCTTGCCCACTTGTATAGTAAGCAATTTGAATATAATAAAGAATTGCTGCTTTCCTTACAAGTGCAGAAGGACCAACTTAAACGAAATGCTTGCTAAACATATAAAAAGAGCTATTTCATTAAATTTAAATTTTTTTAAAAACTAAGTTTAAAGTTATTCTTTTCATGAACTGGCAAAATAAAATGTTTCTCACTATCTCCACAGTCTTGAAAGTGCAGAGTTTTTTTTCAAATATTTCCTTGTTGACTTTTAAACTTTTATGTAACTTTAGTATATTATGTAATATTTAGCTGTGTGAATATTTTATTTTTTTTGTTCTTATGTTGTGACACATTATTGAGCACTTAGATTTATGCTAAATTAATATTTATAGAAATCCACTGAATACGAATTCACAATAAAGCTTTGCGTATTTTTAGGCATAAAACATTGTATAGAAAATGTATTAAATGTCAAGCATACGTCGTGGTGTACCTTAAAGCTTTTTATAAATATATCTCTAATATGACACTCGTTGCTACTAACACGTACCATATGCTATGCCATAATAAAATACACATTTAATATTATGTCAACACATACGAAATTAAACACATGTCAATGTCATACGTTATTTTCAACGTAATGGTTACGTAATTGGCTGTGACTTGTGCTGCAAAGCAGTGCTTATGAATCTTAAGCATAAAGCATTAAGAAGAATAAGAAGTAGAGAAAGGAGAAGACGAAAGAGAAGAAGAAGAAGAAGACGGAAAAGAAGATGAATAGGAAGAATCATCATAAGAAGAACCATAAGAAAGTGTTTGCTCAACATTATCTCATCTACCATCTGAATAGCTTATTTTTTTTTTTATGTACCCTACATCTTGACTTTAGGCACAAAATTGCAATTTTAGCTCTTAAAAAAGGCTTGCTTGTCATTATTTCAAGATAGTTTTTACTACATCTCAAGCCTATACTTTAAAGTGCTATACTTGAGTTTGAAAAAACAAATTTAAATAGGATTGAGTCTAAAAAATTTTTTTCGTTTTATTGAATGGCTACCATTTAAAATAGCAACGTCTGTCTACCTGTTATTTTTTTCAAAAAAGAGAAAAATAATGCACACATTCTTTAGTTCAGTCATTAGTTTATCATATGTTCATGCCTGACTGACTTTGTGTCAGTCGCATTTTTTTGCTTTCAACATTCATTTAGTATGTTCGTTGACCTAAAAAATACGGAAACAAGGTTACTCGCCATAAGAGCGGCTTTCACGGAAACCAACTTATTGTAATTCTAGCTAAAAACTGACTGTATTCCAAATGGGAATAAGTAAAATTCTTGACCGCAATAAATGATGTCACTTATATTTATTTACGAAATGTTTTCATGTCTTCTTTTTTATTCAAGCACAGAAAAAAATTTTCAAAAGAGATTATGTTGAAAATAGAGTAAAGCATTTCAGCAAATAATTGTAGATACCCATACATTTTGGAAGACATTTTCATGTCATTATTTGTCGTGACAAGGGAGGGGAGGGTTTCGGGGGAAGCGTTAAAATTATCTTTTAATTTCTAAAGGTATAAAAAGAAATCAATACAAATTAAACTTCAAAAGTGATGTTCAAAGCAAAAAGAGTTGCCTGTATCGTGGACTCATCCTTATATTCCTATTTCAAGTCCAAACTCTTGTTTTAACCCATGAATAAATTCTTGACGTAATCAAATATACCGAATCCCTTTCTTAGTTTGGAAAAGTGTGTTTTAAGTGTGTCTTCATTTTTGTCCTAATCCATATCCTAATTAATGGCATAGTGGTTTTCCGATTTCATAGTCCGGTTTTATGGAGTTATTTTGTTCTTTGTGAGCAGTGTTGGTTGCCACAAAAAAACTGATGAAATCATAACTAACTAGATTATTGTTGTTGTTGTTGTTGAAGATGTTATCGGTGGTATTGTTGTTGTTGTTGTTGTTGTTGATGTTGTTGTTGATGTTGATATTGATGTTGATGTTGATGTTGATGTTGATGTTGATGTTGATGTTGATGTTGATGTTGATGTTTATGTTGATGTTGATGTTGATGTTGATGTTGATGTTGATGTTGATGTTGATGTTGATGTTGATGTTGATGTTGATGTTGATGTTGATGTTGATGTTGATGTTGAAAAGTGATGTTCAAAGCAAAAAGAGTTGCCTGTATCGTGGACTCATCTTTATATTCCAATTTCATGTCCAAACTCTTGTTTTAACCCATGACCAAATTCTTGACGTAATCAAATATACCGAATCCCTTTCTTAGTTTGGAAAAGTGTGTTTTAAGTGTGTCTTAATTTTTGTCCTAATCCATATCCTAATTAATGGCATAGTGGTTTTCCGATTTCATAGTCCGGTTTTATGGAGTTATTTTGTTCTTTGTGAGCAGTGTTGGTTGCCACAAAAAAACTGATGAAATCATAACAAACTAGATTATTGTTGTTGTTGTTGTTGAAGATGTTATCGGTGGTGTTGTTGTTGTTGTTGTTGATGTTGTTGTTGATGTTGATATTGATGTTGATGTTGATGTTGATGTTGATGTTGATGTTGATGTTGATGTTGATGTTGATGTTGATGTTGATGTTGATGTTGATGTTGATGTTGATGTTGATGTTGATGTTGATGTTGATGTTGATGTTGATGTTGATGTTGATGTTGATGTTGATGTTGATGTTGATGTTGATGTTTATGTTGATGTTGATGTTTATGTTTATGTTGATGTTGATGTTGATGTTGATGTTGATGTTGATGTTGATGTTGATGTTGATGTTGATGTTGATGTTGATGTTGATGTTGATGTTGATGTTGATGTTGATGTTGATGTTGATGTTGATGTTGATGTTGATGTTGATGTTGATGTTGATGTTGATGTTGATGTTGATGTTGATGTTGATGTTGATGTTGATGTTGATGTTGATGTTGATGTTGATGTTGATGTTGATGTTGATGTTGATGTTGATGTTGATGTTGATGTTGATGTTGATGTTGATGTTGATGTTGATGTTGATGTTGATGTTGATGTTGATGTTTATGTTGATGTTGATGTTGATGTTGATGTTGATGTTGATGTTGATGTTGATGTTGATGTTGATGTTGATGTTGATGTTGATGTTGATGTTGATGTTGATGTTGATGTTGATGTTGATGTTGATGTTGATGTTGATGTTGATGTTGATGTTGATGTTGATGTTGATGTTGATGTTGATGTTGATGTTGATGTTGATGTTGATGTTGATGTTGATGTTGATGTTGATGTTGATGTTGATGTTGATGTTGATGTTGATGTTGATGTTGATGTTGATGTTGATGTTGATGTTGATGTTGATGTTGATGTTGATGTTGATGTTGATGTTGATGTTGATGTTGATGTTGATGTTGATGTTGATGTTGATGTTGATGTTGATGTTGATGTTGATGTTGATGTTGATGTTGATGTTGATGTTGATGTTTTAATCCAGCAAAAGTGATGTATATGCCTCACTATAGGCGGTGACATGAAAGGCCTTATGACGCCGTCAATTTTTTTTGTATTTTTATCATGTGCGCGAAGACCTCACCTTCATTTTCAACCCTTAAAATGTACCGTTACGCTAGTAGTCACAGAGTAAAAATTCCATGCAACGTTATTCATGGTTGTAGCATTTTACTGCTTTATGTGATTGCCACCCTGAAATCATGACGATAAGAATTTTATTTGTATTTTAGTTATGAAGCGTAATAACGCACCTATGCTGTCGTAAAACAAAATTTACCGCAGCTCGTCTTCTCAGTAAGTAATAATTCCATGCAATGATATTACATTTCTGTTACATATGCTGCCATATTCACGACCTGGTGACGTCAGAATTTTTTGTTTTATGTTTTTCGTAAGGCCAAGTATAAATTTTCCTCTTTGAACATTTATCGTAGCTTATATACTCACCGAGAAAAAAATCAATGTAACGCCGCTGCATGAATGCTGCATTGTCGATACTTTTGAGGCTCTCTCTGTGTCCCCATGACGTCATAAATTGTTTGTTTAATTTTGTTGTGATGACTTAGAACAGGCCTTTATTGGTGAATCATATTTGCAATCCTAGCACTAATACTCAACGAATAATAATACCATGTAACAAATGTTCTGTTGTGTTGCTTAAGCAGTTCCCACCGCGTCCCGATGATGTTTTGAATTTTTGTTTTGTTTTTATAATGAAGTCATAGAATTAACCTTTAAGGTCGTACCATCTTCTTAGTCACAGCTTTTATACTCAGCTAGTAACAATTCAATGTAACGCTCATGAATTTAAAAAAAAAATGCATTTTTCAACTTTTTTGGAAACCTGAGCGGCAAAAAGTAACTTCGTCACGTCAAAATATGCAAATATTCTTATTTTTTAAAGTACCATCGAGGTGCAAAGTTTGAAAAAAATCGGCGTCATCAAAATCCATTTTTGTAAAAAAGCGTCCGATTTGACATGGAATCACCGATATGTGAGCACACTTTTATTATTAGAAACATTTAAGTTAAAGGTCAATAGAAACTTTTTTATGTATGAAATAGAAATGCTGCGATGTGCTGATATAATTATTTTCTGCTAAAAATTAAGCTGCTAGTTCTTTTATATTTATTGTAAATTTACTTTATAAAAAAGAATTAATAATAATAATAAATTTAATAGATTAAAACTTTCTCTTTTTCTTTCTATCGATTTGCATACAGAAATTTTTATAAAAATTAAAGCTTAAAATAATTTTCTAGTAAGCATAAATGTTTTCCAATAATGCTTTAAATCAGTGATCATCAAAGCCTATGCCCGCGGGCATTTAAGCTTTTGTGCTTAAAAGCTTTCTGTATACATATTAACTCACCGACGAGCACTGAACTGCGTCAGTATCTATTGAAATTTCATGCAGAATAGACCTGCGGCACATGCATGCTTATTAGATTGTTTTTTTGCTAAGCATACGCAACTTATGCTACACTCATAAAAATATCAGTTTTTGCTATATCTATGCAAAATGTCTCTACTTGAAATAGCTAAGACCAAGTATTCGAAATAATAAATAATGTTATTCAATTGAAAAATAAAAGCGCTTAGAGAAGTAAACAAATATTTTTTTCAAACAATGAATTCAAAAACGAAAACAATCTAAAGAATTAAAAAAAAAAACAAAACAGCAAAAAAAAAAGACACTGTTTCGTATAGTAAGTATTGACACTTCTAAATAAAAATTGAATTTTAAAAATTGAAATTCAATTATGAAATTAACCTTTACTATTTTAAATCTATTAGAAATTTTTTTTGTTTTTAAATCTATGAATGGGTTATTTATATATGAATATTTTTTTGATGAAAAGATTTCTTAGAAAAGAATGTTGAAAAATAGACTTGAAAAATAGGCTCAAAAATTAACCATTATGTGGTGCACGGTGGTTGAGCACGCAGTTTCCATAAATAGAAGATTCGTCGTAGACCAATTCAATATGGTATATAAGTTAAAATTAACCTTATGAGATCACATACAAAAATATTTTGAAATACACCCTCAACTACGTCTACCTCCCATATCGTCGTTGCGCATACAAAAAAGGTTATGTGTAAAATTTCGATTTTTTTTTATTTTACCATTTAATAGCCATATGTATGCCCCATCTACTCACAACATGGTTTTTTGATATTTTTATTGGTTCAGAAGTTAGCGAATGTGAAATTGTGAAATGAAATTGTTAAAAAACAAAAATGTTTTTTTCGTCTCCTGAAAAATTGTTCAAAAACACAATCTTTTTTGTATGCGCAACGACGATATAAGAAAATATTTAAAACAATGTTTTTTTGTTGTCATCGAGCTTATATAAAAATAATTTCCTCGAAAGTCTTTAATATGTGTGCAGAATAAAAAAATAAATTGTATGCCACCTGCGGTTCAGGGAAATAATGCCCACTAAAATAACACAAAAAATGAAAATGAAATAAGACCCAAAATATTTTGGACGAAAAAAACTAAATAATGTCAAAAATAATATAAAAAGCAAAACCCAAAAAATATGAAATACGGCAAAAAAAAAAAAAAAAATAGAAATAATACACATTGTTTCTGCAGAACATGTGAATGTATTTATAATAACACTGTTCAACACGAAAAAGAGAATAATGAGGTTCTGACAACGGATTCTGGTAGAGGGGACAAACGAACAATACACGTGTAACGGCTTTTTGAAAGTGTACTTATGAGGCTTATTTTAGGGGGGATTTAATTTTCTACCTTTTTGAACATTCTTATAGTGAATCGGCATAGAAAATCGTGTAATCCTTACATTTTGGGTATAGGATGTGTTCTGAGGATTTATGTAAAATACTACGAGGAATATTTTTGTGGAACATCTGAATACCCTAACTTCTCAATTTATGATGTGATTCTTTTTAAAAACGCTAAAAATTGTGAACACAACAACAAGTCAATGGTGTATATGGACACGATTTAGCACAATAAAATAAAGGAAACCGGAGGAGGGGATTAATATAAACTTTTGTTTGAACTTTTGCTTTTCATAGTTTTTTGTTTGAACCTAATGGATCTTATCAGCCAAAGTGCATCCGATAAGGTTTGTTGCTACTGCTAAGTATGATGTGGCAAATGAGTTAAACACTTTTTTGATAGAAAGTAAACACCCAAAACCAAGTTTTGTGCGACATTTTATCATCAATTCTAATTAAGTACGAAATTAACCCCTTAACACATTTTAAATTTTTACTTATTTCTGGCATTTAATTTGAATGCTTTGGTGTATTCAGTGACTTAAAAAAATAAAAATAAATAACTGGCCATTTCAGCCCTTGAAAGGACTTTGACCTAGCTTCTTATGATCAATTGTGTTGTGCGTGTAATTAAGATTGTACACAATTGACCGAGAACCGGACCTACAGGTTTAACGCCGACTCCGAACGGTGATGAACGGAATGTTCTCGTTCTCAAGAAGCTTTACATGGCATTTTGATTACTCTCTGAGGTTTGCCATTGTCTGCAGAGAGGTGGCGGCCGTACAGAAAAATTATTTTAATTCAAATCATTTTCTGTCGCTGCTGGGGTTCGAACCTGGGTCTCCAAAGTTCGTTGACATAGCGGCCACGAACTTTAACCAACTACGCCACGGTCGCCACAATCAGTGACTTATAGTAGAATTTTATGATAAATTTTATTTTGTGGAACATTTTAATCCATTATATCCTTGTTTTATGGGTCTTTTTTGCCTTTTATTTAAAAAGGTCAAAAAAGACCCATAAATTGAGAAGTTAGGGGGTTAAAATGTTCCACAAAAATATTCTTCGTAGTATTTTACATAACTCCTCACAACACATCCTATACCATAAATGTAAGGATAACATGATTTCCTATTCCGATTCACTATAAGAATGTTTAAAAAGAGGGAAAATCCAATCCCCCTAAAATAAGACGCATACGTAAACTTTCAAAACGCCGATACACGTTTGTTGATTTTTTGTCCCGTCTACCAGAATCCATTGTCGGAACCTTGTTATTTTGGAAAAAATTGATTTTGTTATTCAGTGTAATTTGTCCTTATACGGAATAAATGAAATCAAATTGAAGTGTCGCGATTTTTTAAGCCCAAAAGGCTGGGCCTTATTTCATTACGAAAAAACGGCCGAATTTGTATTCTTTGAATAGTTTCTAATTTGAAACTTTTTGGGCTTTATTTAATTTTTTATTCTGGAAGTTATTTCATTGGGCGTTATTTCCCTGAACCGCCACACCCACCTCCAATAAGAAATGGTTTAGTGCAAGTGATTTTTAAAATTTTCCACTTCCACTTTCATGAGGAATAGCATTCAAACGGTTTACTTTTGTGGTTTATGTTATCCAAAATATTATTTTTTGATTTTGACAAAAACAAAAAAATAATAAAAAAAAAATCATAAGAAAAGATAAATTTCTTTTTATAAAAAAAAAAAAAAAAAAAAAATGGAATGAATCATGCATGCATATACACCAAATTATTTCTAATTGTAAGAGTGTGTTACTAGCAAAATCTTCAAAATTTAAGAGCATACTTTTTGGCAGTGTGATAAAACGTGCGTAAGTCAGGTTGCATTTATGGCTTGTATATTGTAAGTATGCTTCATTCTTTAATTTTGCAAGCTATTCTTTACTTGAAAGGTAATTTATAACAAAGTGTTAAACAATAGTTTTCTTGGTATATTTTTATTTATATTTTAGTATATTTTGTGCGAAGCTTTGGGTTCCAACAATGCCGAAAAGTATACTAAATAAAATTGTTGATGTACTACGTCTTAAAATTGAAAAAAAATAAATGAAATGCACTTAGTTTTTGCCATATTTTGTGAAAAGAGCATATGTGAACACACTTTTATTATTTGAAACATTTAAGTTAAAGGTCAATAGAAACTATTTTATGAATGAAAAAGAAATGCTGCGATGTGCTGATATTGTTATATTCTGCTAAAAATGAAGCTGTTAGTTCTTTTATATTTATTGTAAATTTACTTTATAAAAAAGATTTAATTATAAGAATAAATTTTATAGATTAAAATGTCCTATTTTTCTTTCTATCGACATGCATAAAAAAGTTTTTGTAAAAATTAAAGCTTCAAATAATTTTCTAGTATGCATAAATAATTAATGCAATAATGCATTTAATAGATAAAAAAAAACCAAAGAGCAATAAATTTCCTCGTTTGTATTATGTATTGACTTCTTTTTTTTTTTACCAATATTTTACGACATTATTCGATACCGTTTTGACATTGATTGACTTTTAAGGCGTTTGCAGGAAAGAAAACCGCAGCGTAAAAAAAATCATCAAAAAAGCTCTTTTATTTTGCTATTTATTTCCACTTTTCAATCACTATGCGGTGCGCGAATGCTTTATCTATGCTTTGCTTTAAGTCTAAATATAACTCCGATAAGGACGTGCATATGACTCAAAATAAAGGTTATTCAATTGAAATTAATCTTAATTTAATATAAATTTTATAAAAAGTAATTATAACTTCGGGCATATCAGTGAAACAACAATGAAGCTTTAAAGTACACCATGACGTATGCGTGATATTTAATACATTTGCTATGTGCATATGTTTGCCTAAAAATATGCTATGGTTTTGAACAAAAACGTGAATCTCAACGTGCTTGAATGGAAATGACACAAAATGACAAAACAAAAACCTTAATCCATTATTTCACGTGGAAATTGCTCGTATTTTGGTAGCTATTATGCTCTTACGATTGTTGACACATCAAATATTTAATGCTATTAGCAGAGCTTATGTTGTGCAAACAAACCTTAATGATTGTATCAATCAATAATAATAATAATTTCATAATTATGAAATCAGGTACCTCGTGTGACTTTGATTGCGGCTTCATGGTGTGGCAAGCGTTGGTGTTGCCAACACTTTCTATGAAATTAATTTTTTTTTTTATTTCTCTATTTCTCTGTTAAGATAATGAAAACTGATAAATGGCTTGTCTTAATTATATATTTTCCGCAAAAACTGAAAAGTAGAGTGCTAATTATAAGCAGTTGAGTGTGTTTAAAATGGCAAAACGTCAGAGCAAAGTTAACTATAAGCTAGTTTGTCATAAAGTTGAAAAAGAACGGTAAAACAACTAAGCGTTATATTGATGAAATTATTTATTAATCTATAAATTGTTACCACCTGCACATGAATAGGAAAAATAAAAACCGAAAACAACAACAATAAAAATTATATTATAACAAGTTGAGTGTTATATGAGGCACATAAATAAGCCAAGCAAATGAAATAAAAGTATAAAACTTCGAACTGCAGAAGTGGCAGCAAACGCAAAAAAAAAAAACAAAAATAAATAAAAACGGTAATTGGCCCAATCACAATTTTATTAAAGCTCTTCACGACGCTGTTTGTCATGACGATGGTGCTGACAATATTGATGATGTTGGCTAAGTAATAATAAAAATTTTTATCTGCTCATTACTTGCTTTCATAAACAAAATATATTTTTAGAAATAACAGCATTTATTTTAATCATACACATGCGTCAGTTTATTTTTTTTTTTAATTTTTTCATTTATTATTTTTTTCTTTCGAGTGAGGCTACATTTTATGAACACAAAATATATTCTTCTGAGCAAATTGCCTCAGTTCCTTAATTAATTCTGTTAAATCACTCAGGAGCATCAAGTTTCAGCTTCGCTTTTTTATAAAAACATTTCGAAATCTAATTTATTTTCTTTACACTTCAGCAAAGGAGAATCTGCAGAGTCGCAAGAATTTTTTCTCAACTTATCTGTGTATGCGTGTGTGTCGCTATTTGTATGTGATATGTGACTGTAAAGTAGAAAACTTAACGCATGTGGGTGATGCTTAAACTTTTTTTTTGTTGTGTTTTTTTTTTTTTTTAACTGAGACATTTTGTCAGTTGCTGCAAGTAATAGTGAAAACGTATTTAACAGAGCTTACAAGAGCTTAATCATGTTAAATTTAAAGTTAGTTGGTAAAAAAAAAATTTTTAAAAAAATTCTGGATAATTTTCCATTTACGAACAATGGAAAGTTCCAGAACAAAATAAGTTGTGTGATGGTTGTGTAATAGTGAAAGCACTGATGAATGAAAATTTCCTTTATACCATGGCAAATTTACTCAAATAACAAAGAATCATTGTATAGCAAGATTTCCTGAGAAGCATTGTTTAAAATCTTTGTGTTTTCGTTATCTTAAAATAATTAAATTACAGCAGATATTTGAGGAATATATCCTTCGAAAATAAAATTAATAAAAAAGATGTATCAACAAGAGGTTTTAGGTTACAAAGGTGTATTATTTAATAGCTTGTCACTTGGCAGTTGTCAAATGTTGACATTTCTTATTTATGGACTCTGGAAATTTTACATAGATGCCAGTACACATTGAAAGCAAAACCATAATGCTTTTAATTTTATTACGAAAATTCGTGTTCAATTGCAGTTACGCTGCTTAAAAGTCGAGCAAATTTTTCTCGAAATCATGTGCCCACTGCGACGCACAGTGCACTTTTTGAGCATGAAATTTGATATTAAATAAGTAAAATCGAAAAAATTTTTGATCGGAATTCAAAAATTTTTACTATTTTATTACTTAGAAATGTCCATATTTTGGTGGCGTCCGTGGCGTAGTTGGTTAAAGTGCGTGGCCTCTTTGTCAACGAACTTTGGAGACCCAGGTTCGAACCCCAGCAGCGACAGAAAATTATTTGGATTAAAATAATTTTTCTGTACGGCCGCCACCTCTCTGCAAACCTCAGAGAGTAATCAAAATGCCATGTTAAAGCTTCTTGAGAACGAGAACATTCCGTTCATCGCCGTTCGGAATCGGCGTTAAACATGTAGGTCCGGTTCTCGGTCAATTGTGTACAAACTTAATAACACGCACAACACAATTGATCATAAGAAGCTAGGTCAAAGTCCTTTCAAGGGCTGAAATGGCCAGTTATTTATTTTTATTTTAATGTCCATATTTTATTAATTTAATTTTTGTTTTTAGCTTTCTTCAACACCTGAAAAGATATATGCTTCAAACTTTGGAAGTTTTTTCAACTTTATCAAGAAGTGAAAATTTTGATATTTTGTTCAACTTTAGAACAATGTTGTGAAGAAACCATTTGAGATTTTTGAATGCAGTTTTTCTATAAAGTTTGTGTGTTTAATATCTATTGTTTTTATGTATCAATAATATTTTATTTGTTTTAAGTAGTTTATAATAAACTATAACCTAAACCCATTTTTTTAAACTATTTTTCAACTTTCGGTAAACTTTTAATTAAAAGAATCCATACGAATCCAGAAGGACATACATCACAGTGTGCGCTGATGTATTGCCTTTTATGCCAAATATGTTTTTTTTCCCCGAATGTTCGCGATGTAGAACAAAGTGTTTAATTTTGCAAAAAAACCCCATTGAATTTTTAGATAATTCCGGACCAGAGATCTGCATGAATGGATTCATTTGCTGTTTCAAGTTCCTTTAAATTTTCAACTCCCTGCAAGTCGAGGCAGGCAAGCAACAAATTTGCGTGAATCATAGGCAGCAAAAATCAAGTCGCCAAATGTAGAAAACTTTAAATGTAGAAACTTGCGGCTGTATTCATAAAAAATGATGAACCTCTTATAAGGCCTTCATAAGGAAAAAATCGAAAAAAATTGAAAATCATAGTTCATAAACGTTCAATAGAGTTAAAATTCTCTTTTAAATGCTTTATAAATAAACCCTCGATAAAGCATTTTTAAATTTTATTTTGTTTTCATCTGAGAACAAATTATGTCAAAAATATATCAAATTGATTCAAAATATATCAAAAACAAAGAAAATGTCAAAAAAATTATTGAAAATTTTTGTTTATAAATGAGAGGATTTTTAAAAATGGCTGAACGTTCAATAAACCCCTCATCATGGTATAATAATATAAGGTAGTATTGACAGTTGCTTGGGCAACGACCATCTGTCAAAAAAAATGTCTAGAAAGAGAGCGTTCAATTATTTCTTATGTTTTCGCCATTGTTTATGTTTCAGCGCTTGCAAATAACCAAACATTTTCTTACAAAATATTGCCTATTTTATTTAATCAATAGTGAATTATTATTACTACAACGAAGATAACTTGTGAACTTTGTGTTATTAAGTGCAAACATAAGAAAAAATGGTGAAAACGTTCAAATGTAGCAACCTCAGCAGCTGCAGATGCATATGGACGAAATTAAAGAAGTTTATAATTATTATTAAAACACCACGGCTGGAAAACGTTAAATACATACCACACATAATTTTTTCACAACTTTCAGTATTATAATTGTGTATTTAACGCACATATTTTGCGGAATTTATTTATTTTTACATTCGTTTAATTCTTGTTGCACGAACAACTGTTTTTGACAGATGGTCGTTGCCTTGTTGCTGAGAAAATCTATACTTGTCAATGCTACCTGTATAATTGTATCATGACCCCTCATTAAGCATTTTTAAAATTATTTGCTCTCATTTGAGCACAAATATTGTCAAAAATAATTAAAAATATTTCAAAAATTTGGAAAATATGTCAAAAAAATTCAAAATATATAAAAAAATTCAAAACAAAATGAAAATAAAAACAAGAAAATTTGTCAAAACATTTCAAAATATTTACAAAATAAGATAATAAAATGACAACTTTTCCAGTGCAGAGGGTAGCTTCGAAAAAATATTGATGTTTAAACATCAAAATGTTGACGAAATTGTGACAAATAAATGAAAAGTCATTGAATTTATCAAATACACAAACCATTATTGACACTCTACCCACATAAAATCGAAAGTGTTCCTATTTTAACTACAAAGCAGCTACAACATTTTTATAAATAACAAAATTTTAAAAAACTTTTTAACATTAAAAAGCTTTTTAACTATTGAAGGTTTTAAAGCTATTTTAAGATATTTTTATGAATACGGCTGTTGATATGTAGAAAACTTGAAATGTAGGGAAAAGCTGTTTACGAAGTTCGTGGAATAAACTTCGTGTCGTCAATGCAAACTTCGTTTCTCGAGTTGAGAAAACAGTTTAACCATGATACAATAAATACAGGTAGACTCGCTAGAAGACAGCGTACTGCCGCGAATGTCAACACGAAGTTGACAACGCATATAAAATCTCAAAGCTATGAAAAAGTTCATAGAAATTAAATCTAAGCAAACAACTTTTTTTATATGGATTTTGACAGTTATGGCAGTATTGAAAGAGAGCATAGTCAGGTCTGCATTTACCTCTATTTTTTGTATCATGAGTTTAACTTTAAAGAACTGTCGCCCACAACAATAGCTTTTTTCTCATTTACTCTTTCGTGTATACGCAAAAAGAGAAAGTGTTGCTCCACACTCGTGTGTACTACGCGGTCGACACTGCTTTAAAGCATTGGATTGAAGTATGCTTGTTTGATTTGTTGTTGTTGTTGTTGTTGTTGTTGTTTATTTTTTATTTTGTCATTTTGTATAGAAAAGAATAAGTAGACGCTCATCAGTGGGTTTCTGCTGCAGCGCAGTCGCATAAACTTGAAAACAGACTTGAAAAGTAGAAAGCTTGGTTTTTTCTAGGGTAGAAACATATCAAGTTTCTACAAGTCAAGTCGAAACTTGATTACTTTCAAGTTACTTGATTTTCAATTGACTTGTTGCAGATCTCTGGTACGTACACAGATGACCTCTACTTTCAACAGGATGGTTGACTTTGTGCCATATAACAGTCCGTTCATAAAGTCCATAGGATGACACATAGATGGCGGTACTAGGTTTTTTCCATATGATTTTTATTTAGTACTAACCTTCAAACGATACGTATATAAATTTGACAACAATCTGACTATTGATTCGTGAGTTATAGCATTGAAGTTATATGTTGAATAATATAATCGAGTTTTATCAAAATTTTGTTTTTTCTTACTTATCTTACGGACTTATTGAAGGACCTGTTAAGTCGCGAAATAAACGAGTATTTGCGCATTAAGTTAACCGTTGCTGTAATTTCGCGTTTTTGTGATTTTTTCCGATCTTGCGATTTAACACCGTTAGACTTTTTCTTTTGGAGTAATGTTAAGAGAAATGTCCAACTCTCAAAACAAACATTGAAGTCGGCATCACCGAAATAGAGCCCCAATTATGCGAAAGAGTCATAGAAAATTTCGAAATGTCAACTTTAAGGTGACAGTGTTTTTTGTTGTTGTAGTTATTGTTGGTGTTAGTGTTGATGTTGATGTTGGTGTTGGTGTTGGTGCTGGTGTTGGTGTTGGTGTTGGTGTTGGTGTTGGTGTTGGTGTTGGTGTTGGTGTTGGTGTTGGTGTTGGTGTTGGTGTTGGTGTTGGTGTTGGTGTTGGTGTTGGTGTTGGTGTTGGTGTTGGTGTTGGTGTTGGTGTTGGTGTTGGTGTTGGTGTTGGTGTTGGTGTTGGTGTTGGTGTTGGTGTTGGTGTTGGTGTTGGTGTTGGTGTTGGTGTTGGTGTTGGTGTTGGTGTTGGTGTTGGTGTTGGTGTTGGTGTTGGTGTTGGTGTTGGTGTTGGTGTTGGTGTTGGTGTTGGTGTTGGTGTTGGTGTTGGTGTTGGTGTTGGTGTTGGTGTTGGTGTTGGTGTTGGTGTTGGTGTTGGTGTTGGTGTTGGTGTTGGTGTTGGTGTTGGTGTTAGTATTGGTGTTGGTGTTGGCCTCATGACGCCGTTAATTTTTTTGTTATTTTTAGGATGTGCTCGAAGTCCTCACCTTTATTTTCGTTCCTTAAAATTTATAGTTACGTCAGTAGTCACAGAGTTAAAATTCCATGCAACGTTTTTTCATGGTTGTATCGCTTTTACTACATTATGTGGTTGCCACCCTGAAATATGACGACAAGAATTTTTTTTGTAGGTTAGTTGTGAGGCGTAATAACACATCTATGCTGTCATAAAACAAAATTTACCACAGCACGTCGCCTGAGTGAGTAATAATTCCATGCAACGATATTACATTTCTGTTACATAAGCTGCTATATTCACGACCTGTTGACGTCAAAATTTTTTTTATATTTTTGTCGTAAGGCCAAGTATAAATCCTTAATTTTCCTTTTGAACGTTTATCGCAGCTTACATATATACTCACCGAGTAAAAATTCAATGCAACATGAAAGCTGCGATCGATCTTTGAGCAACTTTCTCTGTGTCCCAATGGCGTCAGAAATTTTTGTCTAATTTTGTTGTGAGGGCTTAGAACAGGCCTTTATTGGTGTATCATATTTTTAATCCGAGGTCTAATACTCAGCAAGTAATAATTCCATGTAACAAATTTTCAGTTGCGTTGCTTAAGCAGCTCCCACCGCGTCCCGATGAAGTTTTGAATTTCTGTTTTCTTTTTATAATGAATTCAAAGAATTAGCCTCGATGGTTGTACCATTTTTTTAGTCATAGCTCTTGTACTCAGTGAGTAATAATCCAATGCGTTGTCGATGAATTTTAAAAAAATGCTTTTTTCAACTTTTTTGGAAACCTGCGTGGTAAAACATAACTTCGTTGCGTCAAAAATCACTTTTTCAACCCTTGAAAGCTCTTACCAGAGCTTCTTATGATAAAATTGTTTTACGTGTGTTATTAAATGCATGTAATGACTACTACTACTACTCAGCGACTACTGGCTCTTTGCTGACCTCAAAAATGCTTGCCGGCAAGAGATTTGGCTCCAATGAAGAGCTGAAGAGCTGAAACTGAAGGATATTTTGACGCAAAGCACAAATCGTGCTACAAAATTGGTATTGAAAAGTTAGAATAGCAGTGGAATGAATGTATTGCTCTTGAAGAAACCTATAAAAATAAAATGAACCTATGTTGATGAATAAAGAAGAATATTTGCAAAAAAAAAAGTTTATTTTTATTACTTAGTCTCAGGACTTATTGAACCAAGTGTTAATTTGCATGTTCTCAAGAAGTTGTTTACATTTCATTATTGACTCTCTGAGGTTTGCCATTGGCTGCGTTCAGCAGGTACAACTGCTGTTCAACTGTTGAGTGGATGCCTGCTGAACGCATAAGTATCAGTTTCTGATCAGCTCAACATGTTGTGAAAAGTGTTCGTCTTTCGACACATTTTATATTTCTGATAGATTTGTTCAACATGTTGAGCTCAACAGTTGTATCTGCTGAACGCAGTCATTGTCTGCAGAGAGGTGACGACCGATTTCAATTGAAGAAATTTTCTCTGTCAGTTGGGATTCGAATTAGGCATGGATTGGTCAATGCACTTTTGGATTTCGAGGACCAACATAGAATGGTTCTTGCACTTTTGAATCCCTAACAACGCCACGGTCTGGTATTTTTCTGCTAATTTGTTATAATTACTGCTTAAGCTTAAATTATCAAATGTGTTCTTAATCAGCTTAGTGGTCATTAGAAAAATTATCATCTTCATTCATAAGTGCAGGGAAAATAGCTTAGTTTTGCACAATACTGTACATATACGAATCTTTTTCATAACAGGTGTACACAATCCAAGTTGTATTAAATCAAATACTGTGGGAAGACTAATTGGTGTGTATTATTTGAGTGTCATCAAGCAAAATTAAATGCGTCAACATCTGCAATGGAAGAATATATTTCTTTTGTTTTTTTTTAGCATTTAATTATTTTCATATTTATTTATGATGCTGTCAAAAACACATACATACGTAGTTACAGATTTCTTTGTAAGACTCAGAACTGTGGGATTTTATTCTAATGGCTTTTTAGACAATTGACCTTTAATTTTACATGTAAAGGGTGATTTTTTTGAGGTTATGATTTTCATGCATTAGTATTTGACAGATCACGTGGGATTTCAGACATGGTGTCAAAGAGAAAGATGCTCAGTATGCTTTGAGATTTCATCATGAATAGACTTACTAACGAGCAACGCTTGCAAATCATTGAATTTTATTACCAAAATCAGTGTTCGGTTCGAAATGTGTTTCGCGCTTTACGTCCGATTTATGGTCTACATAATCGACCAAGTGAGCAAACAATTAATGCGATTGTGACCAAGTTTCGCACTCAGTTTACTTTATTGGACATTAAACCAACCACACGAATGCGTACAGTGCGTACAGAAGAGAATATTGCGTCTGTTTCTGAGAGTGTTGCTGAAGACCGTGAAATGTCGATTCGTCGCCGTTCGCAGCAATTGGGTTTGTGTTATTCGACCACATGGAAGGTTTTACGCAAAGATCTTGGTGTAAAACCGTATAAAATGCAGCTCGTGCAAGAACTGAAGCCGAACGATCTGCCACAACGTCGAATTTTCAGTGAATGGGCCCTAGAAAAGTTGGCAGAAAATCCGCTTTTTTATCGACAAATTTTGTTCAGCGATGAGGCTCATTTCTGGTTGAATGGCTACGTAAATAAGCAAAATTGCCGCATTTGGAGTGAAGAGCAACCAGAAGCCGTTCAAGAACTGGCCATGCATCCCGAAAAATGCACTGTTTGGTGTGGTTTGTACGCTGGTGGAATCATTGGACCGTATTTTTTCAAAGATGCTGTTGGACGCAACGTTACGGTGAATGGTGATCGCTATCGTTCGATGCTAACAAACTTTTTGTTGCCAAAAATGGAAGAACTGAACTTGGTTGACATGTGGTTTCAACAAGATGGCGCTACATGCCACACATCTCGCGATTCTATGGCCATTTTGAGGGAAAACTTCGGAGAACAATTAATCTCAAGAAATGGACATGTAAGTTGGCCACCAAGATCATGCGATTTGACGCCTTTAGACTATTTTTTGTGGGGCTACGTCAAGTCTAAAGTCTACAGAAATAAGCCAGCAACTATTCCAGCTTTGGAAGACAACATTCCGAAGAAATTCGGGCTATTCCGGCCGAAATGCTCGAAAAAGTTGCCCAAAATTGGACTTTCCGAATGGACCACCTAAGACACAGCCGCGGTCAACATTTAAATGAAATTATCTTCAAAAAGTAAATGTCATGGACCAATCTAACGTTTCAAATAAAGAACCGATGAGATTTTGCAAATTTTATGCGTTTTTTTAAAAAAAAAAGTTATCAGGCACTTAAAAAATCACTCTTTAGTAGCATGGTTCTGAAGTTGCTTTCTTTTATATTTATAAATAAAGATATAAACTGTGAGAGGAGTAAAACAATATTTCTCATATTTGTTTAATAAATACAGTGTTGTGCATATCAAAAGTAACCAAAATTGACGTAGCAAACTTCTTCATATTTTTTTATCGTCTTACTTCTTACCCCAAAATTTAAATAGTTATTTTTACTTAATCATGTATTGCACTCAATATAGAATCAAAAGAAATGAAGTAAAAAATAACGGTATAAGGAAAGAGCGATTTTTGACTATGCATAACAAAAGCAACTTACTTGAGCCAAATAAGTTTTGCTCCGATTAACGGTAAATGTCGGCTATATTTTTAATTTTTTGCTTAGTTATTACTGATTTAGACTGAAAAGAGTCATTTGCAAATAATTCTTTGTGTGAAGAAGACATTTGAAATTATCAAAACGTCATTTCGCGTGATAAATACCCAGAGTCCTTTAAACAGCAACAATTGATGAGTATAAATCAGGAGCAACACTAATGTCTTTATCAAAATGTACAAAATAAATAAATTAATAATTTCACGTCTTATAAAAAAGTTTGAGACTAAAAAAAAATGTGAAAACCATTCACTTGGGTGGTCCGAAGCTTCAAACAACACAGAGTGAGGACCGACATGTAATCCTAGCTTTTCAAAAATATCCTATTTTATCATCTCAGCCTGTTGTTCGTCAACTAAATTTAAACGTAGACTCGAGTACTGATCGCCGACGTGCTTTGAAAGCTGACTTAAGAAGTTGCAGCCCAGCGAAGAAGCCATTGCTTAAAAAAAAAATTAGAACGAAGGTTTGCTTTTAAGGCTCTTTTGGCTTAAATAAAATAAAAATTTTTATATTCCCAATTAAATTTTGCAAGAACTCATTAAATTGGTCTGATTACCAATGGAAGACAGTCCTTTTTAGTGACGAGTCCAGATTTAATCTCTTTAACAGCGATGGCATTGTCACAGTACTTCGGGGAAAATGTGAGAGCCTTAAACCTCAAAACTGTCAGGTCACAAATTAGCAAGAAGGCGGCTCGGCTATGTTCTGGGCTTGTTTTTATAGATTTGAAAAAGATCCAGTTTATGAAATTACCCAAAAAGGGGACCGATTTATTTATAAAGAGATTTTAGAGATAGTTATGTTGCCCTTTGCTGAGCGAGAAAGGCCAACCAGGTGGATATATCAGCATGACAACGACCCTAAGCAGACTGCAATGATCATTTAGACGTAAATTTGCGCAAAAGGGATTCAGGTATTGGATTCCCCAGCTCAATCGCCTGATCTTAACCCAATAGAAATTCTCTTCGGAATGTTTAAGCGACGAGTTGGTTGGCAAAGGTTTCCTTATAAAGCTGCACTCGTTGAGACACTGACACAGCAGTGGCGAAGCATATCACAAATTGACACCCTTACAATGGGTGTTTTTTTTAGAGGTTTGTTTTTCGAATAGAGATAAAACTGGCATTTTGTGGTCAAATCTGGCAACTCTAATGTCATTTATGTTCAGTTTGGTTTGCCATTTCATCATGAACAGGTTGACAAAAGAACAACGCTTGCAAATCGTGCAAATTTATTTCGAAAATAATGGTTCAGTTCGCGAAGTTTACTGCAAGCTCCGTCCATTTTATGGTCGACATAATCGTCCATCAGAGCAATTAATTCGGTTAACCATGGGTCGTTTTCGCACTACGTTTACTCTATGTGATAATACGCATCCGCAGAGACGTCGAACAGTGCGCACCGAAGAAACAATTGCCGCTGTAGAGCAAAATGTTGAAGAGGACCCGAATGAATCGATTCGCCACCGTGCACAGCAATTGGAGATTTGTCCATCAACTTTATGGAAGATTTTGCGCAAAGATCTTGGCTTGCGACCTTACAAGATCCAGCTTGTGCAAGAATTAAAGCCACGAGACCATGCAATGCGTCGTGATTTTGGTGTATGGGCCGAAAATGAGATTGATCTCGATGCTGATTTTCATCGCAAAATTTTGTTCAGTGATGAGGCTCATTTTTGGTTGAATGGCTACGTCAACAAGCAAAATTGCCGCATTTGGAGTGAAGAGAATCCACATGAGATCCTTGAGACGCCATTACATCCACAAAAACTGACTGTTTGGTATGCTCCATGGGCTGGTGGAGTCATTGGGCCATACTTCTTCCGAAATAATGCGGGAGAGTCAGTTACCGTTAATGGAGACCGGTATAGAGCCATGATAACCGACTATTTTGTTCCCGAATTGGATGGCATGAATGTGGATGAGTTGTGGTTCCAACAAGACGGCGCTACATGCCACACAGCCCACGTCACAATCGATTTATTGAAGGAAACATTCGATGAGCGCATAATTTCGCGGAATGGACCTGTCAATTGGCCACCAAGATCGTGTGATTTGACACCATTGGATTATTTTCTTTGGGGATATGTGAAGTCGCTCGTCTACGCCAACAAACCAGAAACGTTAGGGGACTTGGAGGCCAACATTCGTGGCGTTATTGCCGACATACGGCCCCATATGCTCGAAAAAGTGGTTGAAAATTGGACCTGTAGAATTGGCTTTATTCGAGCCAGCCGCGGCGGCCACATGCCCGAAATCATATTTAAACATTAATGGCATAAAATTATCCTTCCAATAAAGCCAAATTGATGGACATTAAAACGATTTTCTTGTGTTTTATTTCAATTCGAAGTTCTATACCTCTAAAAAAAACACCCTTTAGCTTCAATGCCACACAGATGTTGCGGTTATTAAAAATAAAGGTTATTTACCAAATATTAACCCTATAACCTGCATTATCAATCGATTTAAATTTCTTTAGTGTAAGTTGCTTTAGTTATGCACAGCATAATTTCTACTTTGTACTTTATTTATTATAAAAAAATTTAAAAGCCTTCAGTAATAAAAACTTTTGAATTATTTTTTAACAATTTGTATTTTAATGATTATAAAAAAATATATCAAACTAGAATTTTAGTAAAAACGGAAAAGTTTCTAGGTATAATTGACAATGGCTTTTTTGGTTGCTTTTGATATGCACAACACTGTATATGTAATCGAATGTTGAAATATAACAATTTATGGTTTCATTTAAGGTATAATATACGTGTAAATTTTTCAAAAAAAAAGAAAATTTTGTTGTTTAATGTTTAATGTTGTTCTTTATAGTTTTAAGAATATACATACACATTTTTAAATCGATATTTAAAAAAAAAAACAGAAGTTATAACGGTTTTCCTTAAACTATGTCTAAGCTCCATACAACAAATAAAAAACTTTAAACGCGATTTCCTCGAAACAATTTATTTTTAAAACGGTTCGATAGATAACTCGAAATCTACTGGTTCAATTTCAATAATTTTTTGACGTAGAATACGTCATTCTCGGAGGTAAATAGGGTGGTTGATAGTGATGAGGTGTCGGTATTTATATAACTTTTTGAGCCTTTGGTGGGCCTAAAGTACTGATCGTACAATGTTGATGTTAGCACTTGTTGGTCTGCTTGATCCTCAATGCGACAAAAATTCATATTAGAACTCTATAACTAATATAAATTTTACACAATTACATGAAATATAAAGCCAAAATTTGATGTTTTTGTTTGCTTAAACTTGCTACCTATTTATAGACAGTTTCCGGTTTTATCGACAAAACATAAAATTTGTATGGGAGCCCCCCCTAAGGAGTGGTCGGAGGGAATAGGTGTCAAAAGCAAAAATATTCCTTTTGCAAAAGTAGTGGGGGTCAGTCATACCTATGAACCCTTTGCGGCACTCTCTTAAAGGTCATATGCTCAGGTGTATGGAATAAATATACAAAAATCATAATATTTGTATGGGAGCCCCCCTAAGGAGTGGTTGGAGGGAATAGATGTCGAAGGCAAAAATGTTCCTTTTAGTCGAAACTACTGTATCTTTTTTCATTTTGTTCGTTATTTTGGCCTTTAAGCATCCCCCCTAAATTCAAGTTTCTATTTTCTTTGTTTATTTTATATAAACAAAAAAGCGCGCGAAAATGTATCTATTTTTCAAACTTTTTACTTCAACTTCCGCCATAATTAAAAAAAACCCCGGGGGTCTTGCGTAGGGGAGATGCTTAATATAAGGTCTATGCTTTAAAATGTCATTTGATATTTTTGTTTCTGATACATAGGAAAGGCCATACCCATCGAACCGTTTTGGATGCTTTTTTTTTAATGCCATTTTCAGCGCCCTCTATATAAAAGCCAGAACTGTATTTAAAAAAAAAAATATTTTCATAAAGTATTTATTATGTAGAATAAACTGTATAAATTTAAAAAAAAAATAACTTCTTATATCTAAAAAAATTTCCAGTTCCTGTTTTTGGTTGCTACACGTATATTATACCTTAATGTGACTTTATTACAAGTTTTGTTTGGCTTAAGTTCAATTTATTTTTGGCTAAGAACAATTTTTTCTAAATGCAACAAGAACTCTTATTTATTTTATCCTGCATACGCTTAGGGGGCAATCCTGGCGTAGTGGCTTGATGCGTAGCGACTTAATGCGGGCCAAAATATGATATTTAAGCCGGTACTGACATACTAAACGGACTGGTTTGTGTGCTCCACATGCTTAATTTTGTCAACAGCCTTATTACCTTCAAAACAATGCCCACCTTGTCATTCGTTGTCGTCTAAAATAAAATACGACTCATTGTCCATAATGCAAACGACATCGTTCTTTGCGAAGAATGTATTTTTAATCAAGATGTTCAGCCGGTTTTTTTTTTAATCTTTCCTGAGCTTCTGAGACAGCTAGTTTTCTTTTTCTTGTTTTGATGTAGACTTACGTCTAACAGCGCACTTTGTATGGACTCATTCGAACAGATTTTTTCAAGGGCAAGTAATGGCATGTAACGCGTGTTTTTGACTTTTTGGGGTATGAATACACCCAGGCAGACTCAAACATAAATGTTTAATTATGAAGAATCCATTAATGTTTTCCTTGAAATTTAGTTTTTTTTTTATTAGAAAAAAATTAATCAAAGTCATAGGCGGATATGAGCAAAAAATAGATTTAAATTTTCATTCAACTTAGCATTTGCATTTGTGTATTTGAGTAAACAAAAATTTGTTACTAGCAAATTATTACAACTTTTATTAAAAATATTGCACCTTATTGGCATTATTCTAACGACAAAAATTTTGTAGATTTCATGAATATTTAAAAAGTTATTAGATAATCAAAGTTGGTACATGAACAATTTGGTTTTCTATTTTCTATGGAAAATATAAATTAACCTCGGTCTGCCTCGGTCATCTCATTATGATATTATGTAATCTGGGAATATCCTCTTTAGATATATGTAAAAAAAGTTGGTACATGTTTGCGGCCGTCGAACAAAGTTTTTAAAAATTCGAACATAGGTCAAATGAATTTCAATACAAATTAGCAAGGTTATATGCAAATAAAAAAAAAAGTTGCATACTTTTAGGGTTTAATTATTTTAATGACTGTTATCAGAATCAAACTGCCAACAATTAGAAAGTAGTGCATAAAGGAAATAAAAACTAGTAAGAAATAATCTTCGACTGGGCCGAAGTTAAAATATCCCCACAGCCGAACCAAAGAATATTAAAAGTCTTAAGCAGTTATAGTCATAGTTTTAACAGAGTATATTCGCTTTTGTTTTTTGATAAAGTCACTTTGTATGGGTGGTAGGCGTGGTTTTCATTTGAGTTGGTTAAATTTCATACACAGAGTACATGTTATATATCGATTTATAAAGATTAAAAATAGAAGGGTCCCTAAACGGCTACCTTGAGGGACTCCTGACGTTACGTGAATCACATCAGAGAAACAGTTATTTATTTTAACGAGCTGTTGTCGATCCTGGAGATAGGAGTCGATCCAATTTAATAGGTTTGCGCGGAAATCTAACGCGGAGAGTTTGCCAGTTAGAGTTTTATGGTTAACTTTGTCGAACGCCTTAGCAAAGTCTGAATATATTCAGATTTATGAATATATGAATGAATTTATTATTCATCTGAATATATTCAGATTTGTGGCTGTTGAATCTACCTGAAATAAACCTATGTTGATTCAATGATATTACATTTTTTAATCCGAACGATAGTTTATTGAAGATGATTTTTTCGAAGATTTCCATTCTTCCAGAAAGGTGCCGGTGTTTAAAGATGTATTAAAAATTTTAGCAATTGGTACAGAGAACTCTGCGCTTTCGCAGCGCAGAATTTAAGTAGAATAGAAGCAATACCATCTGGGCCTTTGGAAAGTAGAGGTTTAAGATTGGTCAAGGCAGATTCAACTTTAAATTCACCCAATCAGAGGTCACCACAATCAAATAGAGTTGACGTATTGACAAAAGAAGTGGTTTGAAACACTGAAGTACTCCTGATACTGATACTGATTTGAAATAATTAGCAAAAAAATTGCAAATAGCAGCCGTATCGTCAGAGGATGAACCCATATATTGTATATAACTTGGTATAACATTTGATTTTCTCTTTTCTTTGATGTATGTCCAGAAAAATTATTGCTTTCCTTTAGCTTTCCCTCAATAGTTGCTAGATGTGACTTAATGTTAAGTCATGGGCTTATGCCGGCAAACCAGCAACTTTTGAAGCATTTTAAGCCAATATTCAAGCCAATATTGACGCCATTCGCACAGATTTATTGGAAAAAGTTGTGAAAAATTGGACTGATTGAATGGACTATGTAACTCGTAGCCGCGGCGAACATATGCCGGAAATCATATTTAAAAAATAAATGCCATAAAATGACATGGAATGAAGTTTTTATTTCATATTTAAAACCTTAATGCCATGCAATGAAATGAAATAAAAAATTTATTAAAACAATATTTTTGTCTTGTATTATTATTAAAAGTTCTCAAGCTCTTAAAAAAACATCCTTAATAATAAAAAAATAAATATACAAAACTTGTTCTTCCGTATCCCATTTCTTATCCCTGTCCTTTTCGTAATCTTATTCTAAATATTGTTTTAGGTGTGTCTAAATCTTTGTCATTATTCTTGTCTAAGTGGAATGGTATACGTTGAAATAAGATTTTTTTTTTCAAAAAGTAATTTTTTGCTATCGTAAAATTAAATTTTTCGCACTACTTCTACTCTACGAGTAATAACTCCATGCAACAATATTCCATTTTTTCGGACGCTATAAGTACCTACCTAATGGACCTATAATAATATTTTAGATGATTATGTATGGGAGGTGCATATAAAAAATTAACGGTCGTATCGAAACTCACTTAGAAGGCTAAACAAACAGAATAGGTGTTCTAGTTCACATAAGAAATTATTGAAATCGGTCAGTCCCTAGGGGTACCTCCCTTGGAACTAACGTATGCAGAATGAAATCTGCACAAATTTTGCAACGCTGGGAAAAAAATTACACATCTGTTTTCTCATTTTTACCGTTATCTTTGATTTTGTATATGTTTTGTTAATAATTGAAGTGATTTTTGTGTTGGTTGAGAGCAATTTGCATTGAAAATGTTGAGAAAAGAGGACCAACTTAGGAAAACCATTTACAAATTCGTTGACTCTCACCTGAAGTGGCCAAAATCAAGTGTCGTTGCTCATTTCACTGAACATGTAGAAAGCCGGAAAACTGTTTATACTACACTGAAAAACCAAAGAAAACTAGGCTCCGCAAAATCTTGCAATTTATTGGACTCATGCGAAAGATTAAAATTACGAAAATTGACTACAGGCAAAGTGACAAAATCTTACAGGCAGCTCGGTGCAAAGTTCAAATTCGATGGAAAAACAGTCAAGAGGTATATTCAGTCAATGAGGATACAGAAAAAAAGGACACAGTTTCGATAGAATCGTAAGTTTAGACGTAGAATTCCGTTTTATGCAGTATTAGAGAAAAATTCAAATTATCTCCTGAGTAAATTTAGCGATGTCCGTCTGTTTGTCAACACAATTGCAGCTGTAATTTTAAAGCTATATCGGTATATAATAATGAAAATTAAGTTCGAAAATGAGCGAAATTGGATAAAAAAACACTCCTACGTCCCTACCTAATACAAAGTGAATTCAAAAAAATGCAATATCGCTTAAAAATCAACAAAATATTATATTTTAAAAAAAAATTGCATATCATCTTTGTTTTTACATAGTTATAATTATGAAAATTGTCAAAATCGGATGAAAACCATGCCATCTTCCATTCAAAGTTACGTCAATCCTTAAAGATGTAGTTCATTGACTTGCATTTTTACATATAAACGCGAGTTCGAAAATACGCAATATCAAATTAAAACCACCCCTACGTCCTTTACAAAAAAACGTCATAAAGGCGGGAAAACCTTCATAGATTCTACAAATTCTTATAGACTGAATAGATAATATTTAAAACGTAATCTGAGTTTCAAATGAGATTAAAACCACATAAATGTATACAAAGTGACTTCATCAAAATGACCTTCACACACGCTTTAACGTGATTGTGGAATCGGATGAAAACCACGCCTACCTGCCATACAAATTGACTTTATCAAAAAGGTAAAATTTCCATAAAAATTAATAAATGGACCAGAGATCTGCAACAAGTCAATTGAAAATCAAGTTACCTTAAAATTATCAAGTTTCGACTTGACTTGAAACTTGATATGTTTCTACCCTACAAGCCACGATTTGCTTCTGAAAAACGAATCATAAGTCAGACTTGATTCTATTTTGTTTCTGCACTGAAAAAAAAGGTTTTAAAATTGACGACAATTGTTGTTAATTTGACGAAATTTGTGTTCAAAAAATAGCTTGCTACAAATTTCGTCAAAGTAAGAGCAAATGTGTTTAAAACTTTTGAAAAACATATGAAAAAAAAGGCAAATTATGAACACATTTTTTGAACACATTGTGTTCAATTTTAAGCTAACTTTTTTTTTCAGTGTACCCTACATTAATTGGTAGAAAAAACCAAGCTTTCTTCTAACGAACGTCTACTTATACTTTTCTATATAAAGTGACAAAATAATAAATAAACAACAACAACAACAACAAAAAAACAAACAAACATGCTTCCAAACATAATCCAATACTTTAATGCAGTGTCGACAGACGAGTGTGGAGCAATACTTCGTCTTTTTGCGTATACACATGGCCGGATTAACAAAATTTGCCGCTGTGGGCTAGACTAAAATGCCGCCCATAAAAGCGATACAAATGGCACAACCCCACCAACAAATTTACATATTTTGACAATATTTATAAAGGTTTTATCGGTTAAAATCAAATTAGATTTAAAAAATTTTCAGATACAAAACATTTCAATTAAATATGAGTTCGTTTGAAAGATATAATCTTTAATAAGAAAAGATTTTTAATTTTTGCTTCCAAAGATATCAGTTGATATGCTTATATTTAGAATTTGTTTTGTTGTTTAAGACTATTTTTTTTAGGATCTGAAAATAATTAGTGCAAATTGTGAAATTAGTTTATCTACTTATGCTGAAAATGTGAGTAATTCTTTAACTTACTCAAATTTAATTTATATTCTTATCGTCGGGATTTTGCAGAAGCAAAGCCCAAATGATGTCATCGAAATCAATTGCGTTCACGAAACGTCCTTCAATGAACAATACTGCAAAACAGTTTCATTTTTCATTTATCATTGTTGATGTTAAGAAGTTCTTTATGCGCTTCATTCCTGAAAATCATCTTTCGGATGAGGAATTTATTGCAAAAAGGCTTAAAAATATTTGAAATACAATATTCAAATTTGGGGAAATATTTTCAAATTGGTTATTTCGAATTATGTATATGTATTTGCCATCTGATTTATTATATTTTCTTGATTGTGGTTGCTGTTTTCACATAAGCATAGCGATACTTCTTTTATGAACGGCGATTACCAGATCCACAGTTGCTTTTTTCAGAAGCTTCAATGGGGCTGAAAAAGTTATTTAACACGAGTTGTATTTTTCAAAAAATTGCGTTGGTCTGCTTCTATCGTTTTTTAATCTAAGAGTATTGGCAGCCACTAAGGGGCTTCCGTCCATCCATTATTGGTACTTAACTATGCCCGAATTAAAATGGGCGGTGCTGTAAGTTTTTTGAGGGCAAATATGTGTTAGTCTCGACTCAAATATGAACTGACAATTATTTCAAAGTCCAACAGGTTCGTTTGCTACAGGATATTGTCTATAGGCAACATTGGGGAGTGGTTGGACAAACTAAGCACTTTTTTGTCTTTTTTTTAAAAATTCCTCTTAGCTTTACTTATTTATTTCGCTTACTTGGTTCTACAATGAAAAATAATTTTAATGTTTTTAAACACTTTTTGCAAAAACACTTTTTTCGCGAAACAATCTTGATCTTGATTTTGAAAATTTCACTTTACGCAGACGGTTACTAAAAACACGCTCACAGCTTACAATAGAACAAATAGCTGTTAGTTTGCAAAACTCATAAGGCTAACTAGTGGAAGCAGGGCCGGCCCTAGAGCCGAGGCAGTAAGGCCAGGGCTCAGGTCGCATACAGATGAGGGCGCCTTACAAATTCAAAAAAAAAAAACTAGTAAGAAATGATCTTCGACTGGGCCGAAGTTAAAATACCTCCACGTCCGAACCGAAGTATATTCAAAGTCTTAAGCAGTCAAAAAAGTGTTTATTTGTAAAAACATTTTCGTCATAGTTATAACAGAAAATATTCTGTATTGTTTTTTAATGAAGTCACTTTCTATGGGAGGTGGGTGTGGTTTTCACTTGATTTCGTTGAATTTTATACACAGAGTACATGTTATATATCAAAGTTCATATGCAAAATTTCAAGTCCATATATTTATTTTTGTGGAATTTAAAGAGATTGCACCTTTTTGATAAATTCACTTTACATGGGAGGTAGGCGTGGTTTTCATCCGATTTGGTTGAAATTCATACTCAGAGTGTATATTAAATAGCAGAGCTCAAGTCCATATATTAGTTTCTGTGGAATTCTAAGTGATTTTACCGTTTTGATAAATTTACTTTTTAGATAAAAGCTCAAATATCGAATTTCGTAATGATAGCTTGAAAATTACGGCTGTAATCGTGATCACAGACAGACAGACGGACATGGCTAAATCGACTCGGGTGGTGATGCTGATCAAGAATATATATACTTTTCTATACCTGCCACGCCTACTTATAGGCGTTACAAACGGAGTGACAAAATTAATATACCCCGTTTACGTTTTTTAAACGTAGGGGTATAAAAATATATCAATCGATATATATGGAAACATATATGGCGACCGTGGCATGCGTGTTGAGTGTGTAGCTTGCATGCCTGGAGCGCGAGATTGATTCCCGCTCGCGGCAAATTTTTTTTAATAAAAAATTTTCTGATCGGTTGCATACAATGTCAAACCTAAGAGATTAAACCATGCCATAAAAAGCTTCTTGAGAACATGAGCCGTGTTGAGTTGACATAAAACATGTCGGTTCAGTTCTCGATCAATTGTGTACAAGCATTTCATAACACACACAATACAATTTGAACTTAAGAAGCTCGGTCAAAGTCCTTTCAAGGGCTGAAATGGCTAATTTATTTATGTTGGAGTTGAAGTTGAATGTGGCGTCCGTGGCGTAGTTGGTTAAAGTGCGTGGCCGCTATGTCAACGAACCTGGAGACCCAGGTTCGAACCCCAGCAGCGACAGAAAATTTGAATTAAAATATTTTTTCTGTACGGCTGCCACCTCTCTGCAGACAATGGCAAACCTCAGAGAGCAATCAAAATGCCATGTAAAGCTTCTTGAAAACGAGAACAATTCCGTTCATCGCCGTTCGGAGTCGGCGTTTAACATGTAGGTTCGGTTCCCGTTCAATTGTGTACAAATTTAATAACACGCACAACACAATTGATCATAAGAAGCTAGGTCAAAGTCCTTTCAAGGGCTGAAATGGCCAGTTATTTATTTATTTATTTTTTTTTTTGGAATTGAAGTAGCGTCCAACGAGACTAGTCTGTCTAGTCTGCTGTATGATTTGCTCTATACAGAGTCGTTGTTGTTGTTAGTTGATTTCTTCAATAAATTACTTGGCCTTAAGCTCATTAAACAATTCTCAATATAATTGAATGAAAAGGTCGTATTAAAATTTATTAAAATAAATTAACAATGCCCCAAGATTGTCTTGATGGTTTCTACCCCTTCCATCGAACGCGATATAGTAAGGAAATTGGAACTGGATGATCTTATAAAAAATTTTGCAGCCAGTAAAGCTCGGAAAAAACTTTTGGTGTAAGTTAAAATAAAATTATTTATTGATAATATAAGTTCTCTCTTTTTTATGTAGATAAAAAACTCCGCCAACATAATGAAGGGCATAATTTAGTCAGTGGTTTGAGATATGTTAATTTTCTTATTTTTATTTAAAGAAAGTTTTATATATTTAATTGTATGCCTTTTTTTTTGTACTTAAAGTTCGAAAAATAACGACCAAAGCCCAATTTTATTAAATATTGAATTTTATATACAAATAAAGTTGGTAGTCTTATATATAACTAGCCTTTTCCCGGCGCGCGTTGCGGCACCCTGCAACTATATGGGAATATAATAGGTGAATTCGAAACTTTTCTTAGACTCATAGTTTCACACCACTGTCATTTTCCACTGCCCGTTACAGTTTCCCAGTAGTTTTAATGTTCACAGAAAATGATTTTTATTAATAGAAAAGCATTTGAAAAACAGCTTGGTTCGGAAAGAGATATTGGTATAATTTTTTCACATAAATTTGAAAAACAACTTTTGAAAAAAATTAATTTCTGTATAAAATCACTGGGGTAGGTCATGTTTTTTGATGACAGAAACAGTTAATAAATTTTTTTGTAAAATTGGAAGCAGTTTTGCTATTAAACGCTATATCATGTAAAAGGTAGTCGAAAATGCAATTTTGAGTTTTTATTGTTTTAACAACAAAAACAACTTTTGTGTCATTTTTTGAGTAAAAAGTCAATATTTTGGACCTTTTTTCAAAGAAATATTAAAAATATTTCCGCTAGAATAACGGTACCTTTTAAATTGTTTTTATTAAGTGCTTGAATTGAGTTTATCAACGAAAAAAATTTTAATGAAATGTATTCAAAAACAACGGACTTATTTGCATCGCAAGTAAAATATTCGAATTTCTGATAGTTTTTTTTTGTTATTCTAAGGAAACGATGTTATAAGAAAAAGACGTTGTACCAGAAGTTTGTGCAATTTTAAAGATATGTGAATGTTTTTGGTGTCAAAATAACAGGATTTCCTTAAAATTAATAAGTTGAGAATTTTCGCTTGAAAAAAAATACGCTAGTTGTTAGATTTGCGTTACTTGTAAAGGGGCGGAAGAGGGTTAGTCAAAACTTAGTATGCCATAACCTAAGTTAGGATTCAAGTAATATGTGAGCCGAATTTGAGCTAAATCCGTTCAGCCGTTAAGTATTGTAATCAACCAACAGAAAATGATTTTTATTAATATAGATATGTAAATAATTTTGTCTTATTATTCAAAATTTAACTTAAATCAAATTAAAAAGAGGTTTCTTACTCTTTTTTTTTGCTTGTTAAATAATATGGGGCGCAATTTAGACCCTTGGCCTAGAGTGCCACAAATTCTCGGGCCGGCCCTGAGTGGAATGCCAACAAGTTGAGAACGGCGATGAATCGACATTTCGGTGTCTTCTTCAACACTTCGCGCTACAGCAGCAATATTCTCTTCGGTACGCACATTTCTTTGTTTTGTTGATGGTTTTGAATTGAGAAGAGTAGAATTAATGCGAAAATGATCAATAACTGCACGAATTGCTTGCTCACTAGGCCGTTTATGTTGACAGTAAAATGGACAAAGTACTCTATGAACTTCGCAAGCAGATTTATTTTTTTCAAAGTAAATTTCCACAATTTGGAAGTGTTGTTCTGGCATTAAACGATTCATGATGAATTGCCAAAGCTTACTGAACAGTTGTCAAACCATAGACAACAATCATCGAAATTTCACATACAACTAAAAAAAACACCCTGTATAAACAAGATTTAATAGAACAAGGCTTTAGACCAGTGGTCCTCACTACATGGTTTCCCATAGCCCGCAATCATCGTGTGTTGTTAAGCTTTTGCACACGAAGTGTCAATCGGCGCGTTGTGTTTTTACACTGCGTAAAAGTTTGTTTTTTCTGCTGTGCGCTTTAAATTTCAAGTCAGTGTGCCTTGAGCGTTCATGTGGTATGGGAATCGCTCGCTGTTTTATTTATGAATATACGTAAATATTTTTCAAAGAATCAGGAAAAGCATTAATACATTATATTTTTCACTTTTATATTTTTGGTGTTTTCTATATTAAAATAGCGAAAAACAAACATAATAAAAACTTATTAACAAAAAAAAAAAAAACCGACGTCAAAATCACTACAAAGTAAAAAATAATTTTAAATAACTTTTCAAATTAATTACTTGATCAAATTTTAAAATAATATTGGAAATCTTATCATTTTCATTTTTTCTATTTTGTTTTATTATCATCAAAATATTAATTGCTTTATGTACATAAAAGCTTTGAAGTCGGCGCTTATCTCACTATGTCGAAATCTTTTTATTTGAATTTTTTCTAATTTGTTTTATAATCATAAAAATATTACTAAATTTATGAATATAAAAGCTTTTTAGCGATTTTTTTCTTTCAGTTGGCAATTGTTGAGTACGCTGAATGTAACCAATGTGTTCCATGCATTATTTGTGCAGCTGTTACACATATGTCATATTCAATATGAGCTTAACAAGCTCACCCAAAGATGGTAAATGATCATGATTGTGTGTCAAAAACTAGCGCCGACTCCAAAGCTTTTATGTTCATAAAGCAATTAATATATTGATGATAATAAAACAAAATAGAAAAAATGAAAATGATAAGATTTCCAATATTATAATACATATAAATAACTTTTAAAATTTGCTCAAGTAATTAATTTGAAAAGTTAATTTAAGTTAAAGTTAAGTTAATTTTATTTTTTACTTTGTAGTGATTTTGACGTCGTTTTTTTTTTTTTTTTCGTTAAAAAGTTTTTATTTCTTCCTTTTTAGAGAATATGAAAAATTTTATGTAATAGTATTCTTGGCTCTCCGCAAAATCGCCCAAAAAAAAAAAGAAAAATCCCAAATGAAAATGACCCAAAAATTTGTGAAAAATTGCCCAAAACGAAAAAACGTAATTTTACCCAAGGAAACGAAAAAAATCCCACAAATTTTTGGAAAAATTACCCAAAAACAAAAACGAAAATTCACCCAAAAAAAATGAAAAATCTCCCAATATTTTACATTGTGTTCCCACAAGAGATACGAAATTCCCTTGTACGAAATGACCACTTTCAAGGCCAGTATTTTATTTTTTAAAAGTCTATTTTAATTCAATCATTTCATGAGATAAATACTATTTATTTATTTTTTATTAATATAGTTATTTATTAACTACTGTTATTAGCACGAAAGCTATTATTAGAACTATTGCAACGGTAAAAGGTACTGGGTAAGCTGATTTTTAAATGGCACTACTACGTTACTAATCAATCTTAATTGTGTACAGTGGCGGATCTAGAATTCGTGAAAGGGGCTGAAACTACACTTTTGTATGCCAAAGGGGGGGCTGAAACGTCTTTTTGGACTTTTTTCATTTTTTTTCCATACACAAAATTCTCCAAGGAGGTGGGGGCTAAAGCCCTTTCAGCCCGTATGTAGATCCGCCACTAATTGTGTAGGAAGTGCGTTAAATTTAAAAATTCAATTCATTTTAATACAATACAATACAATGTATGATGTAAGATGACCGACCGACCATCAAATACTGATTCTTTTTCAAAACAACAAGTTTCTTTGGTTATCAAAAAATTTCAGAGCGGGTCGACGGGTGGCGGGTGCGATCCGTCGCACTACGCGTAATCCGCCGCGCCGCGATACTCGCGATCCGCCGCGTCGCGATGCGCGGGCGCGGTACTAAATATTTCCTTTGACTTGACCAAGCAAACTCAAGCAAATGATGCAAATACAAAAGAAAAACAAAAGAAGAACCGCTGCTTTTACTTTAAATACCGTTCTCTTTAAGAACTGATTGACGTTTCTTATTTAATATTGAAAACGAAAGATCACCCAAAAAAAACGAAAAATCACCCAAAAACAAAAAACGAAATTTTACCCAACAAAAATGCAAAATCGCCCAATTTTTTGAGTGTTTTTTCATATGTAAAATCACCCAAATTCGTATAGAAAAAATTGGGTGATTTTTTATTATTTTTTTTGGGTGATTTTTCTTTGAGAGATTTTGCGGAGAGCCGTATTCTTGAGTAAAATTTCAAAAATGACACTTTGTTCTTAAGAAATTTGTTTGATTAATTCTTGAAAGTTTGTTGGGTGTTATCCATTTCTGTCTCTTTACAATTTTTATTAAAGTGCCACGCTCTTTCTCTAATCCCGCCCACTTTATTAACCGTATTTTATAATGATTCTACCTAGCCCTGTGCCAAATTTCAGTTCCCAAGTATCCGATATAGTATATTCGTAGTATATACCAAGTATTGACCGATATATAATAATTTCCTTAAAGTGCCACACCATATGTACAATCCCGCCCACTTTTGTAATGAATCTACCTACTCACCTACCTGAATACCCAATATTAGTACCCTAGTGTCAATATTAACTCAGATATAGTATTTTAATATAGTATGTGGCGTCCGTGGCGTAGTTGGTTAAAGTGCGTGGCCGCTATGTCAAAGAACCTTGGAGACCCGGGTTCGAATCCCAGCAGCGACAGAAAATTATTTGAATTAAAATAATTTTTCTGTACGGCCGCCACCTCTCTGCAGACAATGGCAAACCTCAGAGAGTAATCAAAATGCCATGTAAAGCTTCTTGAGAATAAGAACATTCCGTTCATCGCCGTTCGGAGTCGGCGTTAAGCATGTAGGTCCATTTCTCGGTCAATTGTGTACAAACTTAATAACACGCACAACACAATTGATCATAAGAAGCTAGGTCAAAGTCCTTTTAAGGGCTGAAATGGCCAGTTAAAAAAAAAAAAAAAAAAAAAAAAAAATAGTATTTTAATAATATTGCCACACCCCTTTGTTGAATAGCGCCCACTTTTTTTACTGTAATTTTTAGTAACTGTACCTACCAATGTACTAAATTCAGTACCCTAGTGTCAATATTATTCGAGATACAGTGTTTTTCTAATATGACTACACCCCTTTGTCAAAAACCGCCCACTTTATTGTACCGTAATTTGTAATAGTGCTGCCTATTTCAGTATTTTAACTGTAAATTTCAGTACCCTAGTGTCAATATTAACTGAAATACAGTGTTTTTCTAATATTGACACGCCCCTTTGTCGAATATCGCCCACTTTTTTAAAAAAGGACCTCCGCGTTCATAATATCTATCTGTTGACAAAAAGTTACGAAAATCGGGCAAGTGCTTTAGAAGTTATCGATGTACATACATTTAAAAAAAAAAAAAAAAACAAAAAGCGGACAAACCAACGAACTTGAGAACCTCCTCCTTTTTGAAGTCGGTTAAAAATAAAAAAGATATGATTATATTGAAAATCCAACACTCAACAAGATTTCCTTGCACCAAAAACATTTGAGAGACAACAGTGAGAGCTTTTAACTACTTCTTGTTTTAGTGTACAGCTGTGCATTCGGAAAACTCTTTTTGTTGATGTTTGAACCGTGCGTTGATCACCACTGCTTTAGACACACAAAGGATTGGGAAAAGAAATGTCACAAAGATTAGGATAGGGATTCGATCATATATAAGATTAAGAAATTATATGTATGAGGAGAAGTTTTGGTACAAAAAAAAAAAGGATATGCCCAAGAATAAAGACAAAAATAAGGTCAAGGATTAAGATACGCCCTCACGGCAAAAACTACGGGTGTGATCACGATTTGCACAATTTTTGTGCCTTTGTTTATCTCAAAACTTAAGTAATCATCGTATAAGAGATTCCCCATTCCTAGAACCATCTCATTTGGCCTTAATTAAGCGTCTATTTACATTTTGTAATGAAGATTAAGATCTTCATTAATTTCATTAAATCTTCAATAACTTTAAATTGCTGCTGATTTGCATAAGAATCACTGTCAAAATAATGGCGTTTACATTTAAATATAAACTTAGGCTTTATTAGGATGGCCATTTTTTATGCGCTAATTTCTTTACAGTCGCCTCCAATACCCACTAAAGCTTGCTGTTGGATAATATACATATATTTTTTAAACTAATTTCAACTTATGTAGTTGAACTTTCAAATTATTACGGAAAGCATCGATTGACGGCATCATTACAAAAAAAAACTTTTTGGTCGTTACAGCAAATGTACCGGAATGAAGTGTTCAATTTCTTAATAGAGCGAAAAAAGGGACTGTTTTCTACTGTTTCCGCTAAGTAATGGCCTCTGGTGTAGGAAAAAAAGAGAAATGTACAAAAAAGTTCGCAACTGTCTAATCAAACTTTATTTTCAAGCAAAACAAGAATAAAAAGGTCTATCGTAAACTCAATTTAAGCTAAAGTTTGCAAGTGTCCAGAGTCAAAATGGAAAATATTTGAGTATAAAAATAAGTTGGAACATTAGCAAAATCATTTAAGAGATAATTGTCTTCACGTCTGAATGCTATTTTAAATGACATAAACATTTGTTGAGCGGTATTTTTTGAAGAAGACGTTTATTTATCTGTAGAATCTTCACAAAAAATGTTTTAAAAAACAAATAAAATCTTTGAAATAAGTTTTTTAGGAGCTAATATTATTCAGTAAAGTTCACCTTGACTGGAAATGTGATGAAACGGTTAAATGAAGTTAAATTATCTTATGATATTCTAAATGCCATACAAATTATGCCAATAGTAAGGACTATGGAAGAAGCTGGATTTGAAGTTCACCAAATTCCCTGAGAACTCCATTCTTTGAAAAAGAAGTTGAAAAAATAAAAACAAAGAAGTTGCCTGAATCGTGAGCAAAGTTCACGAATCGTGAGCCTGAATACCCGTAGATTTTGAGGTGACAGCTTATCTTTATCATTGTCCATATTCTTATCTATATTCTTTTCTTTGTTCCGAAACTTGTTCTCATCCTTATCGTTATTCCTAATCCATTTCATAATTCTTGAATTTATCCTTATCTAAATCCCATTCCTTGTCTGAATTCTTGTCCCTTATCGGTTCTCAGTTTTTTTCCTCTAAATCATGTGTTTATTTTGTCCAAATTGTTGTTCTTAGTGTGTCCAAAATTCTTGTTCCTTATTTCATTTCTTGTCCTTATCCTTTTGCAATCTTATCCTAAATATTATTTTGGGTGTATCGAACCTTTGTCCTTATTCTTTCCACAAATCTTGTCATACCTTGTCAAACCTTTTCTTTTTCCCAATCCTTTTCTGAATTATTGTCCCAATCCTTGCCTAATTCCATGCTCCAAACTTTGTCCTAATCTTTGTCCTATTTACTCCTTATTTTATCGCTTGTCCTAATCTTCGTCCAAATCATTTAACCCATTATTTTTCCAATCCTTGTCCTAATCCTCATACAAATCCCTGTTCTACTCGCAATACGTGTCCTTATTTCAATTTTAATTTAATTTCGTTTTTTATTATTATTATATTTACTTTGTGCATTTGGTTATTGCATTGCATTTGGTGCCTTTAGGTTACTTTTAGGGGTCTACTGAGGGTCTTCAGGAAACTCCATTATTTTTAATTTTAGTTTTATCACGTTACCGAAAACCTCACCTTTAAGGTCGGTCCATAAAATTTACCATAGTGCGAATAGTCCCGAAATTATAATTCCATGCAACGTTTTGCCGTAGAATACGTAATTCTCGGAGGCTAGTAGGGCGGTTGACAGTTATCAAGCGACGGTTGATAGCGTTTTCAGGTCACACTTTGAGCCTTTGGTGTGCCTAAAGTACTGATCGTACAATGTTGATGTTAGCACTTGTTGATCTACTTGATCCTCACTGGGAGAAAAATTCATGTTTGAACTCTCTAACTTATATAAATTTTACACAATTACATGAAATATAAAGCCAACATTTGATGTTTCCGTTTGCTTTGCGCATGGTTCTTGTAACTGCTGCATATGAGTTGCATGAGTTTCATTCAATCAAATGGAACTGTGGACCTATATAGTTCCGGGACATGTTTCGAAACTCGAGAGTACTCAATTTGTTATTTAGGTGTCTAAGAGAAAATGTTAATTTTGCAAAAGTAATCTGGGTCGTTCATGCATATTAACCCTCTCCGGCACTCCCTTAAAGGTGATCTGTACAGGTGTATGGAACAAATATACAAAAATTATAAAATTTGTATGGGAGCCCCCCTAAGGAGTGGTCAGAGGGAATAGGTGTTTAAGGGGAAAATGTTCTTTTTGCAGAAGTAATTGTGGTCAGTCATACATATTAACCCTCTCCGGTACTCCCTTAAAGGTCATCTGTTCAGGTGTATGGAATACATATACAAAAATCATAAAATTTGTATAGGAGCCCCCCCTAAGGAGTGGTCGGAGGGAATAGGTGTCTTAGGGAAAAATGTTCCTTTTGCAAAAGAAATGGGGGTCAGTTATGCATATTAACCCTGTCCGGCACTCCCTTAAAGGTCATCTGTACAGGTGTATGGAATAAATATGCAAAAATCATAAAATTTGTATGGGAGCCCCCATACATAATGGAATTTTTAAAAAAGATGTCATCAAAAGCGAATTGAATAATAATTCTACGTCTTGTGTTACGACACAGTCGAAACTGCTGTATCTTTTTTAATTGTTGTTGCATTTTAACAACATTAAGCGTGGTGTCGTGGCTCCAAAAATTTTCTTTTTAATTTTCGTTATGAGGTCAAATAAGAATTTTCTCCTGTCGTTAAACAACATTATTTTTAGCACTACTACTCAGAGAGTAATAATACCATGCAACAATATTAAATTTTTGTTGCATAAACTTTGCGTTATAATTTTTTGCAATCTGACGATTTACTCAAGTGAAAAAATTTTCTGTGTGTATATTCAAATAACAGATACCCACAGTTGGTAAAATTTGCATCGAACGATCCACGCTTTTTAATGCGTTGGCCAACGCCGCCACTATATAGATGCTATATGATCGCCGTAACCGCTGTGATAAATGGTTTATAAGATATATGTAAACACGAAGTTAATTATCTTCCCCTTATCGAGTTATTCCACAATCTAGGATCGAAGTAAGGACTAAAAGGTAATGACATAATTATTTGAAATCAGACAAGTATACCGTTCAGACTCATTACTTCATGAATGAATATATATGCTACAAGGTGGGGCAAAAGTAATCACCCAATGTTGCTGTAATTTTTTTTAACCCTGCAGTAGTCGCGCGGATTACATATGTAATCCAGTCATGAAAAATTATGAATTTCACAATTGTCTGCAATCGATATTCATTGATTTTACGTACTATAAGAATTATGTTTATGTTGTTTTTTTAAATAAATATAATATAAAATAAAGTAATAATAAAAATAAAAACAAATAACTAAGCATTTTCAAATTGCAATCTCTTATTTTAAACTTTAAAAAACATGTGTAATACGCGCGACCACTCTCGTCACATTTAGGTACGCGACTACTGCAGGGTTAATGAAAAACTATGGTTTGCTTGTGAAATTTGTTTATTTAATCCATTAGAATTTATTCCATCAAGTTGAGAAATTGATATAGGCAAAGTGATCGCCGCCAGAGTTGATGACCATACGGGCTCGTTTTATAGCATTTTCCATCACTCTTACCAGAACTCCGACCGACAGGTTCTCGCATTCTTGGTGATTATTCTCCTAAAGAGCTTGAAGAGTCTGAGGCTACCCGCTACACCCACGACTTCAAAAAACCCCATAAAAGTTTGGAGTGGTAAAATCGGGTGATCTCGCCGGCCAGTGCAAATCACCAAAACGAGAGATTAAGTGACTCGGAAATGCTTCCTTCAGAATATCGGTTGTGGCTCGAGCAGTGTGCGCCGTATCATCGTCTTGTTGGATCATCCATGTTCTCAAGTTTCAATTTATCCAATTGAGGAAGAAAAATTTCGGTAATCATGTCTCTGTAGCCGTGGTCGATGTTCCGGGCTCTTCTTCGACATCTTGGGTAATAGCAGCGATATTTCCAGCAGAACGGCTGCTCAAAACTTTTCCTTAGACCCATAGTTTGACACCACTGACGTTCTCTACTGCCCGTTACAGTTTCCTAGTAGCAGGACATCACCAAATAGTAACTACATACATTCTGAGTTTCGATGTAAGTACTGTAACTTGTACTTTCATAGATATTCGATATCAAAACTTTGGCATGTATGGGCGGAGCCACACGGCATTAACCAATGCCTGTCCCAGTTTTCACGTAGAAAGACTTTACTTGGTGGTGACTCCATTCTATGTTTCATTTTCATGCGACATTTAGATCCAAAGCTATTCGATATCAAAAACTTGACTTTTATGGGCGGAGCCTCACCTCCTTGTTGAGTGCCTCCTGTCCCAGTTTTTAATTAGATGGACATTACCAAGTTACAACTCCATACTGAGTTTCATTGTAAAATTTTAACAACACCATTGGAAGGGTTTAGAAATGATGGAGTACCATACGGACACCATTAGATTCTTATACATATAAATAGATATATACAGGGTGGGCCAAATACAAGTTTTTTTTTTTAAATGCAATAAAATGAAAAAATTACATTTTTCCCCCATGTTTATTAGTAAGAACAAACATTTTCATTAATTATCGAACACAACGTCGTTCAAGTGGCTGCTTCGGTTGGCTTCACAGCACATTCTGTCACTCCAATTTTCCAAGACCTTGTTGATGGTTTCGGGCTGTAGCTCACGGGTTGCTTGGATGATATTGGTCTTTAATGCTTGAATCGTTTCTGGATTAATGGTTCCCCACGGTTCCCCACAAAAAAAATGTCCAAAGGTGTCAAATCGCAGCTCCGAGGTGGCCAATTGACATCGCCAAGACGGCAGATAGCTCGATTTGGGAATTTGGTGAGCAAATTGTGGCATGGGCTATGTGACATGGCGCCCCATCCTGCATAACCCAGAGGTCCTCCAAATTCATGTCTCCAAATTAATAAAAAAAAGTCTATTAACATGGCTCTGTAACGCCCAACGTTGACCGAAACATTTTCCCCAGCCTTATTTTCGTAGAAAAATTGTCCAATAATGCCACCACTCCACAATCCACACCAAACTGCTCTCTGTGGATTAGAGTGGCCGCACGTTGTATGGGAATTTTTTTTTTTTCGATATCCAAATATTAAACAGGGTCAAAATGTGCCATTTGGTGCCAAATTCAAGTTCCCAAAATTTCATCCCGATTGAATGGCCGGAACTCGCGTCCACTTGGGCATATAGTTGGACCTAAAGACCATTTTTTGGCTTATTTGTTCCATAGCATCTATGTAAGTCGAAAAACGTCAATGGAATATACTAAGCATTAGTAGGACGTGATAATACAAACATTTTGATATATTGTTCGATTATGTGAGATATCTAGTTTTCGAGATTTTAAGGAAAAATTGAGGATATACTCAAATTCCCATTTTACTCAGTTTTGTATTTTTAATAAAAAAAAACTATCGAAATACGCTAATAAATGTTCTGCTTTAATTTTTTCAATCCAGTATGCGTCTTTTTATAAATATGGCTGTGTTCTCCGACGCATCCTTAACCCATACAGGCTCGTAATCGCCAAAACTTACGATTTGGTCAATTAATGACGGAACAAAACATTCATAAAACCAATTTTTAAAATTTGCGGTCTAAATATGCTAGTTGGCTTAGTTTCACTAATGGATCTAAAGAAATCTAGTATGACGGTTCCAATATGGCATCCGAAAAAAGTGGAATAAATGGGACACTTTATGATATTAAAATTATTCAAAATCATGCGGTCCCCAGACAAATAACCCACAAGTTGGGTAAATGCGTCGAAAATAGCCCCTAGCTCTTTCGAATTACCACAAGAGAGGTCAAATGTTCCAACCAGAGATTTGCACAAGCCCAATCGTCATTTTTTGCCACTCGAATAACAATCGAAACAACAACCGCACATAAAAATTAATGCACACATACCGCTCGAGTTCGTAAACAACGATTGGTGCTAAGCACAGTTTGTAACGATTGCGAGTATATACAAAGGCAATATCCAGACAATGCAGACATTCGGATGCTTCGCTTAACTCTGAATTTTTGTTGTTTTGATACTTCTCTGCCGTTCTCTAGCAGCGCTTTGTGTTGTTTGTTTCCCTTTGCTTTAATATTTACCATTTTTTTGTTTTGTTTGTGCGAATGGATATAAAAGCATGGATATTCATTGCTTTTGGCGAATGTTGCTCATGTCTCGCTCTGTTGGGAATTTTTGAGTCGTAGGTATTCGTAGGTATTAATCGCGACCGCTCGTACTCTATGGTATTCATATCCGCAGCGATTGTTGCATGTATTCGCGCATTAATTTTAATGCAGAAGGCAGATTCGGTGCTCGTATATTAAGGATACATTCGAAACGCCATTTGAATGCAATCAAGCTGTTCTTTGGTTCCAAAATGTCCAAAACGCTTTATTATTATATATATCATTATATATCCAAAATGCCTTATTATTATTATTAGCCTGTTTCTTTTCTCGTCTTCGTTCTTCCTGCATGAGTCGAGAAATTTTACGGTGCTCTTTCAGTGCTTAATTTTTATAGATTCAGGGCAGCCTTTTCTCGCTGCTTTAGAAGAAACTTTTTATCTTCTTCGTTTTTTATTATGTTAAGTGCATCCGATTTGGCGATATCGAACAAATCGTTCAGTTTTTCACTAAATTCGTTTTCTCTTTGCCGATGAACTTCCGAAGTACTGGCTCGACGCTTTAGTAGGGTTTTCCATTCTTTGTACAATTAAATTAGTTTTTTTCGCTCCCGTATAGTATTAGTATTTTTTTCGCAATACTAATACGTACGGGAAACGTTGAAATGTGAGCCTTCTGCCAACATTTTTGAGTTGTATTGATAGCCGAAAGTAAACTTTTGTTCAAATTCTTTTTTTCAATGCCCGTTTGATAGAATAATAGTTGTAGAACTTGCTGTATTGAGGGTAGCTTCGAACCCAGGATTTCTTCAGGCAATTTCCAATTAAAAACACTTCAGAATCAGTAGAACGAAGTTGCTTTTTCTGACATGCCATTGCTTTATTCAATGTAATAGATCACTGATTTTAAATTAAAGTTCTTAATTTTGAAAACTTTTTATAGCAAATTGTTTTATCACTTTTTTATTCACTTATTATTTCAACTAAGTTTTCACTTCTTATTGAACGTGTCGTTACTTTTGCTGCTTAAAGCTGTTGTGTTTGTTGAAAGTAAAAGGAAGCGGTAGGCTTCTATCTCACAGAATTTAAAGTCTTCGGCCTGAGAGAAATGGTTGTTTTACCAGTGTTAGAAGATAGCGCCAATTGTCAAATATCGTCTCAGAGCCAACTAAATTTTACTAAAAGATTGGGTTTCTATACGAGTGAAAGCACAAAAGCAATTTGTACAATTATGCGATTTTGAGCGCCATACAATGTCACCTATTAAATATAATTCTTACAAAAAATTTTAATTCGGTTGTTTTTTTTTACAAAACGAAAGCTCACAGAAGCGTTATTGATTGCTTGATGTTGGTTTTATTGACCGAATTAGGACTTTTAGGGCTTTTTGGAATGGTAAATACATGGAACATGGAATACAAGTTTATTTAGGTCGATAACTTTCAACTATATGTTCTAAATGTTGATGATATTCCGAAAAATGTTCATTTTTCAATATATCTAACGTTAGGTTCAAATGGCCTCGGGTAAATGCCACTCAATCGTAATGAAATCTGGAGACATTAAATTTGCTACCAAATGGCATATTTTTTCGTTGTTTAACTTCGAAATTTCCAAAAAAAATATGTAACGGCCACTCTACTGTGGATGCATCGGCTTTTCGACAATAACGTGCGGGTTTTCTGAGCCCCAGATGCGGAAATTTTGTCTGTTAACGTAGATTCTAGATAACGTAGCCGCCGAGAAAAAAATGCGCTTTTTCAGAAAAGAAGATTTTTCGCCCAAAATCATTTGGGCTGCACAGCACTTACTTTGGAAATAATTTTCCAATATTTCCCAACGTTATTCAAACGTAAAGCGACTCATTTCTTTCCGCGGAGGTATGATATTGACTTTATGTCAAGATTTCGAGCGGGATATATCTGTCAGTGTCAAAATAACCAATGAATTACAAAGAACCGACTAGATGGCCCACCCTGTACAGATTTCTGCTAATTTTGGTCAACTCTAATCAGGGCTGCCAATTCTATCAGCGTATCGATCGCGTTTTCTCGTATTTTTTAACAAGAAATGCCGCCCTTGAAAGTTTCCTTACGCCCCTTTTTTCTATTTTATGAGAGCAAAACAAATCTGTGTTGGAAATGTCGCTTGGAAACTGCTAAGAAAATTCGTTAAAATGATACGACCTACAAATTTTGTTCATACATTTTTTCTCATTTTTTACTCCTAAAAATTAAATCTAAAATAACCCATAGTTTTAAAACTACCATATAATTTGAAAAAAAAATATTTCGATTCTAAAGAATTTTTGCATAATTTTTACTGTATTTTTTATTTATATTAAAAAAAAAAAATATGTGTTGCAATTTGCGCAAGTTCTGATTGATGCAGACAGCCCCATCGGAATGTTTACGCTTCCAAGCACTCAACCAGAGCCACCTACGACGTGGTTTATTTTGACTCTTAAATTATTCTGTCATATTTGATTAAGTGTAAGTTTCCTAAAACGGCATGACATCAACTTAATATGCAACAGATTTCTCTGAATTAATCCAAAGGTAATGATATTAATTTTGGCCATATTGAACGCAGCAGGATTGTTTTGAGCAAAGCAACAAAGTGTGGTGACATTTCCAACTGAAGCCATTTGTGCATAAATGCTATTTATTCTCTTTCTACTTTCAGTTTTATTCGCATAATCTTGGCATTATTTTTAATAAAACAGCAAAAAGCATATGGAGCGTAAGAAAATGGTATGAGCACAAAGCTAAATGAAAAAAAAAAAAAAACAAAACAACACATAAAAGATTAAAAAAAAACACCATCGCTTGAGTGCTGAATTGACTATAATTACATGTGTGTGTGTGTTTGAGCCACGTTTGTGTGTGTGCATTTGTGATATATGTGAAAATCATGCGGATTACTGACACACAGCATGTGTCACATAAATTTATATATATACATATGTTATAAATGTGTGTGTGTGGATATATGTTTCGTTTCGATGGGCTCGATGAAACATATTGTGTGTATTTTATACAAATAACCTTCGCTTTGTTCTTTTTTTTTTTTTTGTTTTTGTTGCTAGTTTGTTTTTTTTTTCCAAACCACTCACTATGAATATTTTCTGAGCTGAACAGTAAAGAGTGTCACACAGCGGGTGAAGCTTCAAAACCAGGCGAACTACGCGATAAACACTTCACTCGTCTCATACACATACACAGTGGTTGCATGTGCGTGTATTCCACACAATTAGAACTTGTCTAGGACACATCACAGTAACGCCCATGCACATCAGTGAGACGCTCTTATGAACGAGGCTACCTAAATGAGGGCGTCTTTTATATACGAGTATATGTGTGTGTGTCTGTGTGCATGTGTGTATGAGTCAAACCTTCATATGAGGCGCTAAAATATTTATTGAGCGCAACTGATTTAAATGCTTAAAGTGAAAGTGTTGTTTATTTATTTGCGCTGATTTTGTTTACAACCCGTACGATTTAATTTGGCAGCAACTTGTTGCACGTCAAACGCATGCACGTCACATCCGGCACGTGCCGCTGTTTTTGCTTGTCTTTTTATAGGGTGTGTAGCATTCAGGATTCATGCGTCGAATAAAAATATTTATTCAACAATTTGTCTGAGTCCCTTGCTCACATGCTGCGTTCTTTATTTGATGCTCTTGCATTGATAAACTATTTTGTTCTTTTATTCACTGAGTCTCTGCGGTCTCATTTCTTAGCTTGTATCAACAAGTCAGTGCGTCAACAATTTGTCGCTATTGTTGCGCTTTGCTCTTCTCAAATTCATATTTTTTTTTCTTCGGTTCGTTGTTCTTCTTAGCGTGAAATTGAAAAATTTCATTGTTTATTTTGACTTTTATTATTATCATTGTTCAGCTATTGTTATCAAAGTTGCACAAATTCTATGGTTCACTGCAAGAGATATTTGAATGTATTTTCTTTGTTGCTAAGTTAAAAAATTTTCAAAAATTACACAATCTTAATAATTGTTAAAGAGTATCTCTATTGAAGCATTTTTGAGAAAATGGTCAAATAGTAATGTGTTTAATTTAATTTGGGCTCGAAACATATATTGAATCGTATTGTCAGAAAGAATCTGTCTAAATTTTGTCGTTTTTGCAATATACAAAAGCATATTTTTCTTTAGCTGAACAACATACATGGCGTATGAGTAACATTGAACATACTTTTAACATAAAAAACAAAGATGCCTTTACGCTGCTTTGACGCCATATTAAATGGAGCAAACATAGCAAATGTGATTTTATTTGTGATTTTTTGAATATTTATCTATACTCCGCAACAAAAAGATGGCGTATATGTATCTATATTTTTTTAATTCTTATTGTAAATGATCAAACTAAAATTTCTTTTGTAGCATAATAATATTTTGTTTGAATAAAAAAGTGAGGAAATATTGAAATTTTAATTGATTTTATAGAACAAAACAAAAATATTTTCGGTGATATGATAAAATGATACCACATTATTATTTAACCGATTAAACGCCGGCGTTTCCAAACCAAAAACAAAAACAAAAACACAAACAAAAACAAAAACAAAAACAAAAACAAAAACAAAAACAAAAACAAAAACAAAAACAAAAACAAAAACAAAAACAAAAACAAAAACAAAAACAAAAACAAAAACAAAAACAAAAACAAAAACAAAAACAAAAACAAAAACAAAAACAAAAACAAAAACAAAAACAAAAACAAAAACAAAAACAAAAACAAAAACAAAAACAAAAACAAAAACAAAAACAAAAACAAAAACAAAAACACAAACAAAAACAAAAACAAAAACAAAAACAAAAACAAAAACAAAAACAAAAACAAAAACAAAAACAAAAACAAAAACAAAAACAAAAACAAAAGCAAAAACAAAAACACAAACAAAAACAAAAACACAAACAAAAACAAAAACAAAAACAAAAACAAAAACAAAAACAAAAACAAAAACAAAAACAAAAACAAAAACAAAAACAAAAACAAAAACAAAAACAAAAACAAAAACAAAAACAAAAACAAAAACAAAAACAAAAACAAAAACAAAAACAAAAACAAAAACAAAAACAAAAACAAAAACAAAAACAAAAACAAAAACAAAAACAAAAACAAAAACAAAAACAAAAACAAAAACAAAAACAAAAACAAAAACAAAAACAAAAACAAAAACAAAAACAAAAACAAAAACAAAAACAAAAACAAAAACAAAAACAAAAACAAAAACAAAAACAAAAACAAAAACAAAAACAAAAACAAAAACAAAAACAAAAACAAAAACAAAAACAAAAACAAAAACAAAAACAAAAACAAAAACAAAAACAAAAACAAAAACAAAAACAAAAACAAAAACAAAAACAAAAACAAAAACAAAAACAAAAACAAAAACAAAAACAAAAACAAAAACAAAAACAAAAACAAAAACAAAAACAAAAACAAAAACAAAAACAAAAACAAAAACAAAAACAAAAACAAAAACAAAAACAAAAACAAAAACAAAAACAAAAACAAAAACAAAAACAAAATCAAAAACAAAAACAAAAACAAAAACAAAAACAAAATAAAAAGATACAGTAGTTTCGACTATCTCGTAACACAAGACGTAGAATTATTCAATTCGCTTTCGATGACATCTTTTTTAAAAAATATTTAGCAAAATATTTATTCCATACACCTGAGCATATGACCTTTAAAAGAATGCCGGAGAGGGTTAATATGTATGACCGACCCCCATTACTTTTGCAAAAGGAACATTTTTGCTTTTGACACCTATTCCCTCCGAAAACTCCTTAGGGGGTTCCCATACAAATATTATTGTTTTTGTATATTTATTCCATACACCTGAGCCTATGACCTTTAAAGGAGTACCGGAGAGGGTAAATATGAATGACCGACCCCCATTACTTTTGCAAAAGGAACATTTTTGCCTTTGACACCTATTCAGTCCAACCACTCCTTAGAGGGGCTCCCATACAAATTTGATGGTTTTTGTATATATATTCCATACACCTGAGCATATGACCTTTAAGAGAGTACCGGAAAGGGTTAATATGTATCACCGACCCCCATTATTTTTGCAAAAGGAACATTTTTGCCTTTGACACCTACTACCTCCGACCACTCCTTAGGGGGGCTCCCATACAAATTTTATGGTGTTTGTATATTTATTCCATACACCTGAGCATACGACCTTTAAAAGAGTGCCGGAAAGGGTTTATATGTATCACTGACCCCCATCACTTTTGCAAAAGGAACATTTTTGCCTTTGACACTTATTCCCTCTGACCACTCCTTAGGGGGGCTCCTAAGGTTTTGGTTTTGTCGATAAAACCGGAAACTGTCGATAAATAGGTAGCAAGTTTAAGCAAACAAAAACATCAAATGTTGGCTTTATATTTCATGTAATTGTGTAAAATTTATATAAGTTAGAGAGTTCTAGCATGAATTTTTTTCGCATTGAGGATCAAGCAGACCAACAAGTGCTAACATCAACATTGTACGATCAGTACTTTAGGCCCACCAAAGGCTCAAAAAGTGATATAAATACCGACACCTGATCACTATCAACCACCCTACTTACCTCCGAGAATGACGTATTCCACGTCAAAATTACAAAATGAAAAAGCAAAACTAAAATAAAATTAACACAGCTTTAATATACATTAAAAGTGAAAAATTAAGGTTAAAGCGAAAGTTATAATAAAATTATAAAATTGAAATAAAAGAAAAAACTAAAATTAAAAATATAACTTTAAAAAACTAAAAAAAATTTAAATTAAAACCATAAAAATGAAAACCAAATAATATAAATAAATGAAGTATCAAAATTAAAATGATATAAGCAAAAACAAAATGAAAATTAAAATAAAAATTTATACGAAAACAATAAAAAATTGAAAAAAGTATTTGTATAGAAAACTACAAATAAATATAAAATCAAAATTAGAAAATAAAATTAGAATTTACAAAATATAAGTACAAATGAATTTTAAAACAAAAATTAAAATAAAAATAGCAATAAAAATTAAAATATATATAAAAATAAATATGAAAATAATATTAAGAATAAAAATAAAAACAAACATAAGAATAGAAATAAAAACATATATTAAAAGTAAAATGATAATTTATATAAAAACAAAAGTAAAACAAAAAAAAAAAAAAAAATAAAATATAATTAATATTAAAAATATTAATAAAACTAAAATTAAAATAAACATTAAAAATAATAACAAAAAGAAAAATTTAAATGTAAATGAAATAATATTTTCATTAAAATAAAAACAAATATAATATATATTTGAAGAGAAAATATAAATGTAGAAAAAAGATTAACAACTTAAAAATAAAAAAGAAATAACTAAGCGTAGGTATGAGATCAAGAATTAGGACAAAGATTGTAAAAAGAAAGAGGACAAGTATTTGGACAAGGATTAGTACCAGAAATAAGAAATGAGATTTGAAGAAGGGACCACAATGATTCAGTCAAGGTTTGGGAAAAAGGTTAGAACAAGGATTTCGACAAATATTGGGACAAGAAGTGGGACAAGAAATGGGTCAAAGGTTTGAAAAGGGTTTTGAACAAGAGTTTCGACAAGGATTAATGCAAGGAGTGAAACAAGTATTAGGACAAACAACGCCGTAGATATGGGGGGGTTCTGGGGGTTCAAACCCCCCCCTCTTAGCAATCCAGAATATTTTTCTATATTAAATAAAAACGAAAATATTCCAAAATATTTAATTTTACCATATTATGTGTGAAGATAAACTGCAAATTGTGTATTTTTAACTGCTTATTTTTGTTAGCAGATATTAAGTTAAATATAATATAATATATTATTTTATTTTGCTTCAGTAAACCCCCTCTTATGAAGTACTTATCTACGGCGTTGAGGACAAATACATATAAGAAAATCGATATGGATGAGATGTTCAGGAACGAGGGAAAGGATACATAGATACGAATAAGAATAAGGAAAAAGAAAAATTTACGTTGTCACTTCAAAATATTTACTACGGGTGTGTTCATGACACAGTCAACTTTTCCAGGTCCCTCACTATCTTCATACTCCTATATGCAAAATTTTTTGGGATCTTCTAGCAGTTTTTCATACAGAACAAATTTAACGAACACATTCTCAATAAGTCCTTTATAGGTCATTTCATAACATATAAAACAGACAATCAAATAACAGTCAAAGAAAGATTGTTTTACAATGCACAATAGTTAAGAACTTAACTTCTTAAGTAAAGTGGCTTCTTTAGTTCTACTTTGATGAGTTGTTATGACTCATGAAACGATATCTTTCAGTGAATCATGAGCCGATTTCAGAATAATAATTATCATGAAGTGCCACTTTTCAGCTCTCAAATACATAAATAATAAAATTACAACCTCGTTTGAGATTTTATCTAAGTTTAACATCTGTTTATTGTTAAAAAGCAAATAGAAAGATGTCAATTATTCAAAGCTACAATAAAATAAACTGCAAAAATAATTCATTGAATTTGAAAAGGCAAAACAAATTGAAGCTTAAGCAAAGTCTGCGTGCTCTTTTGAATAAATAAAAAAAATGAAACAACGGTCAAATTTGTTAACTCGTCCCAAGACAAAGACCTTGAAGAGATCAAATTTTCAAACTTCAATTTATATTTAACTCTGATTACTTGAGAGCAAACAAACACATTGCTATAGGGGGTCAAAAATACAGCGGTCGACTATAAATACACAAATACAATACACACACACATACACACTTACAAACATTACAAGTTATTGATGTCGCTGTCGTATTGATCCACCTAGAAAGTACCACCCTAGTAGTTCTTGTCATTGAACTCACGCAAAGGCGATTATTTCTTCTACATTATTTTGTAATTTCTTTTTCATTTCTTAAAATTTATGCTACAGTTAATGCTGTCTATTGAAATTGGGCTTTTTGATTTTAAAATTGTTTTTTCAAAAGTGGGTTGATGATATTTTTCCTCATTATGATTGGTTCTTTTATGTCAGCACATTTTCTTGCCGTTTAGGAATTGAACTCACTTAAATGAAATAAAAGATATTGTTCGTGGCCACACAGATTTTTTTTTTATATCGATGTTTTAACAGACATTCCATCCTTCTATCCATCCATCTATCTTTAATGTTGATATTTGTCCATGACGAAATATGTTTCATTTTTACGGTTCAGTAGCAAAGATTCAAGCAAAGTAAATTGGATTTTTTTTTCCATCGTCAATAATAATAATAAAAAAATATTAATGACTACACAAAAAACCAATAATATTTCATGCAATGAATATACAGTGGTGTTCGCAAACATTACATTGCGTTTACTTTTTGTGTCTTATACCTACTATACCTATAAATAACTAAATAGAAATTTGACTTTTTTGAAGTGAAACTTCTTTAGCCGCAATGGGGAGTAAAACCGATGAATCAATTCGTCGATGAGAAACTTCGCCGTAAAACGCTTTGGTGTGTTTTTAACAAAGTGTTACGCAAAATTAAATAATTATAATATAGTATGAACACAGTAGCTTTTTAACTGCATGGTTCCTACATCGAGTAATTATAATATTGCCATAAAAATTCGAAGCATATGGAGCATGTCTTTGATATTCATATTGAAAACATCAACTTTAACCCTCATCCGTCCCTTGTGTCAATTTGACACAATTTACAAATACATTTTAAAACAGCGCTATCAATTGTAGGATAAATAGAAAACAAAAATGGTTCTATGGGTTTTTTTCGGTAAAATTTCATAATATCCTATACTCGATATGAAAACATAAACACAGTGCTGCCAACATGAAAAATTACAAAAGAGTTCCTGTTGTGTCAATTTGACACAATACATTCCTTTCCACCTGCTTAGACGCACTTATAACAAGAAATGCTCTGCTGTCAATATTGGTTAAAAAAATAACAACAACAACTACTTGGAATAAATGCTCTTTGAGTGCACTTACAACAACAATCAAAAATTTCTCTCAAGTGTTTTTGAGGGAAAAATTGAGTGTTATTGATGTGCAAAATCTGAAGTTTTTGAGAGTGGAAGTGATATTGATTTCGTCGGCCAAGAAACAAGACAAGAGGTTGTTGTCGAGCCAAATGCGCCATTACGGTCGAAAGACAAAATCATTCAATACTCCATTCAATTCAATGATCGACATATCTGCTCTGAATGCGTACGTTATCTTTACCAATATGAATCCATATTGGAATTATTCGAAGAAGAATTTCCGCTGTCGCTTGTTTTTAATTGAAATTGGAAGTGCACTTGTACAACCATTCATTGAAAATCGTAAGCATTTACCGAGAGGAGTAAACGCAAAATCTGTTGTGAGTGAACTTCAGGGTCTTCCACAAAACCCACCTACAAATGAGCCCAGCAAATCGAGAAGTCGTCTTCAACAACGCTGAGTCATCAAGGAAGCGTGCCAGATGTCATTTATGTCCAAACATTTCTAAGGAAAACGTTCATTCCGTTCGATGTGACAAATACATAAAAAATGTTTGTCCAAGTAATCGATTCATATTGTGTGAACAATGTGAGCAAAAATTTTAACATATTTTCATATTTCTAATTTTGATCTGTAATACATAATTTCATAATAATATAATAAATCATGTTTTTCACCTTATTTTTTCTCAATTTTTTAACATTTAAAAAAAATATAAGTTCATCAGCCTATGTTTCTTGAAATGCTCTAATTTTAAATAAATAATATAAACGATTTAATCAATATTTGGTCACACAAATCGTTTCTCAAGTTATAGTGGTGAATGAAAATTCATTGTGTCAATTTCACACAAATGGACTCTTTTGTGTATGGAATTGAGGGACGGATGAGGGTTAAACAAAAAGACAAACACTGACTGCTGCTAAGTAACAGTAGGGGTATTCGCACCGAACTCTTTAGTTTGTTATTTGGTTAGTTGTTACTTCGTTAACTTTGTGAAGTGTGAACACACCCTTTCGTTAAATCTCATTAGCCTGGTTGTTGTTGTGGAATAATAGATTTTGCTGAATCTGATTTTGCTTTTCATAAATTACAATTGCTGAAAATTCATAAATAAAAAGTGGTTTAATTTGTGCTTCAATAAATTTGAAAATGGATTAATTAATTTTCAATTTAATTTGTGTTCAGATTATTCTTTTTAAGGCGCTAACCATAGAGTTAAAAATATGGAAGCTGCTCGTATTTTGCCAAATAACGAAAAAATTATGAGGGTTGCTAAGTTGTTACTTTGTTACTCGGTAGTTCGATAGTTCGATACTTTTACAAAAACAAAATGCATGTAAAATAGTAACAAGTAACAACTAACAAACTAACGAGCTCGGTGTGAATACCCCTAGTGTCGTAATGTACAACATTTAAAGCAGTGTAGGGCGCGTAGTGGCTCGTTTGCTAGAGAAGGCCTGACCAAAATAGACGAAACAAGACGGTTGCAACTTGCCGAACGTTTGCAATCGTTACGTCTGTTTTAACATTTAACCCAAAATGAAACGAGTTCCTCCAATCGTCTGAAAAAAGAAGAAGACTACTCTGCACAGCCGTTGTTGCCGAGTTGAGACGCTAAAAGTTCGTTTCGTTTCGATAAGTTTACATTTCTTTATTTTGGGTTACAACCAGTGTTGCCAGAAAACTGTGATTCAAAACCGTCATTTTCAGATTTAAAATACCTCATTTCAATAAAAAAACGTCAGTTAAATATTGAAGCTGAAAATAGCGCTCCATTTGTTTTATTTGGCTGCAAACTGCATGCTTGTTGAATACATTAAAAAATATCACACCGCTAACAGACACTTGCGATGACAATAAAGTCGATAACATTATTACTTATGTAGGCAGTGTTGCATATATACTATGCAATTATTGTTCTTTATCATATATCAATGTTCACACGTTCACATTCTACCTTTAAAACTTATTAATATAATCGTACAATCGTCATTTAAGTTTAAAATACGTCAAAATGACGTATTTAACGTCACAATATCAACGCTGGTTACAACATTGAAATGCATCTAAGTGAACATTTTCGTCTTCACTCGTTACGGAGCAAATCGTGTATTCTGGTGTAATAATAATGGTGTAATAATAATAAGGTGTTAGTTAGGCTTGTGCTAAACAGTTCCGAGGTCGGAACGAACATGGAACGATTCTTTTGTACAGCGGAACTAGTTCGCGGAAACATGTCCGCGGAACTATGTAGTTCCTTTGAGCTGTAGTAGCAATTTTTTATGGTTTTTGTATATGTATTCTCTACACCTGAACAGAAGGGCTTTAAGAGAAGGCCGAAGAGGATTAATATGTATGACCGACCCCCATTACTTTTGAAAAAGGAAAATTTTTTCCTTAGACACCTATTCCCTCCTATTAAAACGCAATAGGGGCATATTAATTTTGTCACTCTGTTTGTAAGCCCCATAAAGAGGCATAGGTATAGCAAAGTATATATATTCTTAATCAGCATCACCACCCAAGTCTATTTAGCCATGTCCGTCTGTCTGCCCGTCCGTTCGTATGTAACTTATAAATGCTTAAAAAGAACAAATTGAGTACTCTCGAGTTGCAAAACGTGTCCGCGGAACTACCTAGCTCCGCAGTTCCATTTGATTGAATGAAACTCATATGCAGCAGATTGTAACATGTTCGCGGAACTATTTAGCTCCGCAGTTCCATTTGATTGAATGAAACTCATGCAACTCATATGCAGCAGATTATAACATGTTCGCGGAACTATCTAGCTCCGCAGTTCCATTCGATTAAATGAAAGCATGTTCAAAACGAAATAAACACAGCATTGCGCGCAACAAGAACGTCGAAATGTCATCTTACCATTTCACACGTCAGTTGTTTCGTTCGTTCGCAAACATATCTTTGCACTTATAGTCGATCACAAATTCCCCAGTGGGCAATTATACTAGGCCTTAACAAAAGAAGGCATGCTAAGACTACTACTATTGGCATCTTTATACCTCCTACACAGAAAAAAAAGAGTAGAACTTTTACCTCAAAATGTAGTCAATTCAGCTAAAGTAATCCGGTGATTTTCAGTCAACGAATTTGATTAGGTGCGCTACCAATTTCTAAATGTTAATTATATGCAATTATATTGGGTAGTTTGACTGCGAGAGTAGCTAAAAAAACCTAAATATTTAGGTGTACCTTCAACCATAAAATAGATAAGACACATAATTTATTAGAAGAATTAGCTAATTTTTTTTAAACTATGACCACTTCAGATTAGGCAAGCCACCTACTAAGTGTAGAAAAATCATCTAATTACTTAAGAGTGGGAATGCCGTGCAAAAAATATGCAAAAAATATGTTTTTTGTTTTGCAATTTCTATTTTGAAGTGAAACTTCCTTAGGTGACTTTACTTCATTTCGTCACATGATAGAGAAGAAAGATTTGTTTTATAGTAGATAGAATGAGAGAGATATATACATTGTATAAATGACTGAAAAATTTCTTTGCCACCGCTGAGAATCGCACCTGTGATCTCAAGATTTCAACAACCAACGCCTTATCAATTGAGCTAAACTTCCAATACAGAAATTTACTCTACATACCAATTAATCAAATTGCTGTAGATGCCTAGTGGATACATAATTTCAGAGTTGTGGGTCTCATATTTTTATATACATTTTGTTCACAAGTTATCAAACGGCGTAACAGCAGAGCGGTAAAGCGTTTGACTATAACGCCAGCGGCCCGAGTTATAGTCAATACACTATACATATTTCTCTCATTCTCTCTACTATCAAACATATCTTTCTTCTCTATCGTGTGACGAAATGAAGTAAAGTGATTTAAGAAAGTTTTACTTCAAAATAGAAATTGCAAAACAAAAAACAGTTTACTGCATATTTTTTGCACAGCAGTTAACTTGAGAGTGCTTTTATAAGCCCTCATAAAGAAGGTCTTTTAACATGCATTCTCAAAAAAGAGCTTCTGGCAGGCCTCTTTAGAGTCGCGGGAGAGGAAGGCCTAGAAAATTTTCTCGTTTCATATAAAAAAGTTAATGGGCTTGGATATGAGTGCGGAAGGTCTTCAAAATCCATATGAAGGCCTGCAAGTAGCGCTTCGAAGCCCTGCTGGGTCGTGTAAGCCATAATATGTGTGAAAGAGAAGTAGGTTCATATTGATTTATAGAAAAAAATTCATTGCAACCGGAACTGTTTGAACATGCTAAAAATGAATGGAAGGAACGATTGGAACTATGTCCGACTGTGAGCATAGTTCCAAGAACTATACAGGTTCGGAACGACCCATCTCTAGTGTTAGTGAATTTCACACTTCTCTCTCTAATGATGAATTTATTTCGCCTCGCTCCTATCAAAAACAGCTGATGGTTAATTGGAATGAAAATAAATCAGCTGACGTGCAGTCGATCGACACTCAATGCAATGTCCACTTCTTTTGATGGCTATTATCAGTTGAACCATTGAACATTGGCACTTTCTACTCATTATACAATGATTTAAAGGTAACATATTCCCTGCGCAAAAAATAAATTCTACTGCGGATCTACGTCATCACAGAGTTCAGCTATTTTTTGTGTTTAAGTTTTGTATGTAATTCGAAGTAAAGTAACACTAATTTGCTTATAAATGTTAGAAAACATGGATGCTTATTTATATATGTATGTTGTGAAATATATGGAAAATGTTGCTTGAAACGGAGTTAAATAAATATAGAAAAAGATATACGCGAGTTGTCTTACCAGTACGATCAGCCCCGAGACAACCTTATTTATTCAACCATGCACAGAAACAACACAGAATCTTTAAATGTAGTAGTGCCCATACGCGATCATGCACCATGGGCCTAACGGCCCAAGAATGATAGAAACAAGATTATGAGTTCCGCAAATGATAGAAAGAGAGTATGACGTGTCACAGCACTTTTGTTTACATTAACTGCATGCATTTATGTTCTATATACTAAATATTTTTTTTCTCTTATTTTTATAATATGTATATGGATCTCCTAAACCTATTAAAAATAGAAATAAATAACTGGCCATTTCAGCCCTTGAAAGGACTTTGACCTAGCTTCTTATGATCAATTGTGTTGTGCGTCTTATTAAGTTTTTACACAATTGACCGAGAACCGGACCTACATGTTTAACGCCGACTCCGAACGGCAATGAACGCAATGTTCTCGTTCTCAAGAAGCTTTACATGGCATTTTGATTACTCTCTGAGGTTTGCCATTGTCTGCAGAGAGGTGGCGGCCGTACAGAAAAATTATTTTAATTTTAATTCAAATAATTTTCTGTCGCTGCTGGGGTTCGAACCTGGGTCTCCAAAGTTCTTTGACATAGCGGCCACGCACTTTAACCAACTACGCCACGGACGCCACTCCTAAACCTATTGGTGTAATATAATCTTATCGATCTCAAATGGTTTAGGAGATAAAAATTGTGAAAGTTTGAAAATAGAAAATTTTTTCGTATACGAAAATATCAATTTTTTTTATAAAGGAGAGTAGTTATTTTTACTTTACTTTTTCGCAAAAATTTATTTTCAATTTTCTCAATTTGCCTAAGTGATCGCCTTAATTTTGTAATGCAGAAGTGCTGTGTGACGTCATGCAGCCAATTGAGAAAGAGAGCATTAGATAACGGAACTGCGGAACGCGTAATCTTATTTCTATCATTCTTGGGTTAGGCCTATGATACTATAACAAGGTAAGCTCATTTTAAGATGGCTGCTCAATTGAGAAATTTTGCAACAACAAAGCTCTAGGAGCTACAAATATCAAGTGACAAAAGCAACAACAACAATTAGAAAAACTAAAAACTATCAGCTCATTTTGACAACTAGATCACCCAGCACTCCAATCTTGTAATTGTATCATGGATTAGGCCCAAGAATGATAGAAACAAGACTACGCGTTCCGTAGTCCCGTTATCTAATGCTCTCTTTCTCAACTGAATGCATGACGTCACACAGTACTTTTGCTTGACAAAAACGTATGCAAATGTGCGATCTCGTAGGCAAATTGAGGAAATTGAAACTATTTGAGACTGTCAAAATTTTATTGTACCAATGGGTTAAAGAGGCTCATATACATATTATAAAAATAAGACAAAAAATATTTAGGCGTGGGTATGGGAGTAAAATTATTCCAAAGTCTGACAATATCGCTTGTGACGTCATGCTCTCTCTCTCTCTCTCTCTCTCATTTGCGGAACGCGTAATATTGTTTCTATCATTCTTGAGTTTTGCTCTGAGTTTGATAACGTTGTTCTCAGCTGCCCTGTTAATAAAAGAAAAACCAACATAAGAACAACAATTATATGCAATTATATGGAAACTTTTATAAGCTATAACTTAAAAACTATAAATTTTTAAGAAATAAAAAGTCCAGTTTGCACATCTAATGGTCTAAACCTATCAAATCATACTAAATTTATTAAAATTGGACTTGTACTAAAAAAGCCTTACAAAATTTGGGTTTGCGTAATATATATCAGATGGGTCGTTTTTAGTTAGACTATATTAAAGAGTAAGTCAATGAACCACTTAAAAATCACCTTATTTGGGTTAAACTTTCTCTTCTACCGTGCGTGGTGGCCACACACATATTTTTTTATTTAATATCCTAACCAATTTAGGGATTTATTCATTAAGTTCAGATATTTCATCGATTCAGATATTTGTCGATGAGCACCCCTTTATAAAGGGTGTTTTTTTTAGAGGTATAGAACTTCGAATTGAAATAAAACACAAGAAAATCGATTTAATGTCCATCAATTTGGCTTTATTGGAAGGATAATTTTATGCCATTAATGTTTAAATATGATTTCGGGCATGTGGCCGCCGCGGCTGGCTCGAATAAAGCCAATTCTACAGGTCCAATTTTCAACCACTTTTTCGAGCATATGGGGCCGTATGTCGGCAATAACGCCACGAATGTTGGCCTCCAAGTCCCCTAACGTTTCTGGTTTGTTGGCGTAGACGAGCAACTTCACATATCCCCAAAGAAAATAATCCAATGGTGTCAAATCACACGATCTTGATGGCCAATTGACAGGTGCATTCCGCGAAATTATGCGCTCATCGAATGTTTCCTTTAATAAATCGATTGTGACGTGCGCTGTGTGGCATGTAGCGCCGTCTTGTTGGAACCACAACTCATCCACATTCATGCCATCCAATTCGGGAACAAGATAGTCGGTTATCATGGCTCTAACGGTTTCCATTAACGGTAACTGACTCTCCAGCATTATTTCGGAAGAAGTATGGCCCAATGACTCCACCAGCCCATAGAGCACACCAAACAGTCAGTTTTTGTGGATTTAATGGCGTCTCAAGGATCTCATATGGATTCTCTTCACTCCAAATGCGGCAATTTTGTTTGTTCACGTAGCCATTCAACCAAAAATGAGCCTCATCACTGAACAAAATTTTGCGATGAAAATCAGCATCGAGATCAATCTAATTTTCGGCCCATTAATTCGGCTTTAATTCTTGCACAAGCTGGATCTTGTAAGGTCGCAAGCCAAGATCTTTGCGCAAAATCTTCCATAAAGTTGATGGACAAAGCTCCAATTGCTGTGCACGGTGGCAAATCGATTCATTCGGGTCCTCTTCAACATTTTGCTCTACAGCGGCAATTTATTCGAAATAAATTTGCACGATTTGCAAGCGTTGTTCTTTTGTCAACCTGTTCATGATGAAATGGCAAACCAAACTGAACATAAATGACATTAGAGTTGCCAGATTTGACCACAAAATGCCAGTTTTGTCTCTATTCGAAAAACAAACCACTAAAAAAAACACCCATTATGTAAGCCCCCTAGCTTATATTTTTCTAATATTTTGCACATATTATAGAAATCGTAGGTGTAACAAATCAAGGGGGAAGCTTGACTTCTACTTTTTATTTTATTTTTTTTTTTTGCTATATAGACTTGGACCACCCTAACGTACATATAAGCTAAAAAATGTCAAACTTTCCAATGGAAACGTCAGTTTGAAATACTGAATTTTGCTACGTCGAGTTAAAATGCGTTGAAATTGCGTAAATTGAGTTAAACTTTCTCTTGTTATAAAAATAAAAATCCAGCAGCAACGGTTGAAACTTAAAACTCAACAACTTCTTCACATGGTATTCATAGCCTAAATCCATTAAAATGCCCCAAATTGAATCTACGTTTGCATGGAAACAAGAATTTAACACAAATTCTAGCGTTTATCATGCATTCATGATGATAAACAATGACTTCCTAAATTCACGGCTGCGCCCACATGAAGACGAGTAAGCAAGCAGTTTGTGGCCAGGTTGAATTGTCAGAATTTACATTTGAAACGGCTATAAGCGAAATTTGCTAGAATTTATAAAATATTTTGTAGAACGGAAGATATTTGGTGTGGCGACGGATACGCATGATGGTGGGCGTTTAACACAATGGTGCTTATTTTTTAAAAAAAGCTATATCCTTCTACTTCACAAAGATGAAATTCAACAAACTTTAATGTTTGGTTGAAAAGTATACATTTAATCCATTTGCTGTCAAAGTGGTTGATTAGATACAGTTGTAAGATGAGGTTTGTTTGATATTGAAATGAAAAAGGATGGTTTATTATTTGGCAGAAAGAAAATGCTTGTCAAAATAAAGGTAAAAAGGATAAATATTTGTATTTTTTTGGTGTACTTATGTCAGCTTTCTTGTCCTGCTACGATGCTTGGCAACGCAGCCCAAACTTTTTACATATTACATATATGTGAAAGACGATGGCATAGAAGTTTTTCAAAACCTTCGATAAAAATAACGAACTTAAATGCTTTCTACCGAGTTTTTAAGTGATGTAAAAGAAAATCCCAGGTTGATGAAGCCAAACTCGCCTGTACTGTTGGTACTTATTCAGCAGTGATGTTCGTCATATTGTTATTTTAGATTTGGCAGTGAAATAGCTCGAGTGGAAAAGCCATTCAAACAGAATAACAAAAACAAGCATGAAAAAAAGACTCTTCAATAAGAAAATCTCAATATAAAAAAGATAAGTTTATAAAAGACACAGGCAAAGGGAGAAAGAGAGGAAAAAAGGGAGAGAGATAGAGAGAGAGAGAGACAGAAAAAAAAGAAATCAAAACCACGGTTGCCACTTTGGTATAAATGTACCAAAATGGGTACAAAAAGGGTACCAATGCGTACCAAAATGGGTACATTTATTTTCGTTTAGTACATAGGTACAATATTTTCTGATTTGGTAGGTAAATTTTGTAAAAGTTTAGAAACTTCACAAAAATTGAAATGTGGTAGCACTATTGGTGTAATATTGTTGTCTTTTTTTGTCGTTTGACTATTGTAGCTCCTACAGCTTTGTTGTTGCAAAATTTCACATTTGAGCAGCCATTTTAAAATGAGCCTACCTTGTAATTGTATCATATCCGAGACGAGACCACCTTGTTAAATATACCTTGGATAGAAAGAAGATAACGCGTTCTGCAGTCTCGTTATCTAATGCTATCTTTCTCAATTGAGTGCATGACGTCACACAGCACTTCTGCTTGACAAAAACGTATACAAATGTGCGATCGCTCAGGCAAATTGACGAAATTTAAAATAAATTCTTTCGGAAAGGTAAAGGAATAAAATCTACTCTTCTGTATAAAAATATGAATATTTTCGTATACGAAAAAATATGAATTTTTTAAACTTTCCACATTTTATCTCCTAAACCATTCAAAAACGAAAAATTTTATTGTACTAATAGGTTTAGGAGGTCTATATACATATTATAAAAAGAAGAAGAAAAAAAAAAAAACATTTATGCGTGGGCCCCAAAGTAAAATTATTCCAAAGTCTCACAATATCGCTTATGACGTCGTGCTCTCTCTCATTTGCGGAACGCATAATCTTGTTTCTGTCATCCTTGGCGAAAGTCATAATGCGCTCAGTGGTACTCTCTTATTCTCTTCTTCTTCGCTCAATTTTTCTCTCTTTTACCCAAATCATGGCAACCCCTCCCCACACCATCTAGTACACGCAGTCAGCACGCTCTATCGCACATTGTGCGTCTGTGCAGTGTTGCCAGAGAGACGAACTGAAATTTACCACTATTTGGGAAAATATTTACCACTTTCGGGGAAAATTTACCTTTTTCCAAAATAAAAAAATTAAAAACATTTTGAAATGATTAACAACCGTCATTTTTTTTAGTATCCATATATTTATCTCTCATCAACGAATGCAAGAGTTGACCGTCAACTCTTCACGTATATAAACCGGGAGCAGTTTTTTTTACGTTCTCTTTTGAACCCAAAAAGATGACGGTACAACCAGTGTTGCCAGAAAGACGAACTGAAATTTACCACTATTTGGGAAAAAATTTACCACTTTCCGAGAAAATTTACCTTTTCCCAAAATAAAAAAAAAATTTTTTTAAATGATTAAAAACTGTTATTATTCTTTTGTTAGTATACATATATTTATAAAGAAACAACAAGAACATGAAAAAATAATTGTAGCAACCTGTGGCTTCATGAATTATTTGGCATAAAGCTCTTAATATAATTCTTAAAAAATATGTTTTTTAAGAATTATAAAATTAAATGAAAAAAATAACATTTGTACCATTCTCACACCGAAATGCAACGCTGATCCGAAAACTGACAACCTGGACGTGATCTCAACGGATTTCTCCGAAAGAAGATCTCCAACCGACAGCCACTTTGGTTCTGTTCGGGCTCTTAAACTGCTTGTGAGAATGTTCAGAGAGGTAACAGGTCTGCCAATAACTCAAAAAATTAACAAGTCTAAAAAATTTTTATTTTCGCAAAATTTACCACTTTTGCTCAAAAATTACCCTTTTTACCTCTGCCCAAAAAATGAGTCAAAAATTACCTCAAATAGGGAATTTTACCTCAATCTGGCAACACTGCGTCTGTGTTTCTTCTTTTTCAATTATTACTTCTGCTCTGAAATAATAGTAATCTTTTTTTTTTTTTTGTAAATATTTTGTTTTATTATTTATTTTTTCTTTACATTTTATAAATTTTAAAAAATATTTTTAAATATTTCAATTATTTTGATAATATTTGTGCTCAGATGAGATTACAAAATGTTCAGCCAGTTTTGGTTTTTATTATCTTATTTATGGGGCCTTTCTTTATAAGAGGTTTTGTGAATTTCATTTCGAAAATTGTTTGACATTGTATTTGTTTTTGAAATATTTTTAAATAATTTAATATTATTTTGGCTCAAATGTAAACAAAACATTTTTAAATTTCCTTATCAAGTTTTATGGATTTTTTTAAACATTTTTGAATATCCCTGATTTTTGAAGTCTTAAGAATCGGTTTTTACCGTTATTGAACGTTAATGAATAACTTTTTCGATATTTTCCTTATAAAGGCTTTCTGGAAGATACATCTTCTATACTTCTATATCTATATCTATACTCTATACTATTATATAAAATGAAAGTGAACATTTTTTTGTTGCCGCAAAACTCTAAAAGTACTGGTCCGATTTTTATGAAATAATTTTTAAAATATCACATTTGTGCTACAAAAGGATCATTGGGTATTTTCTTTACGAAATTTCAATAATAAGTATCTTTGATTAAAGTGTTAAGTTTTTTAAAAAATCATCCAGAATGCCATGTATTGCTTGATCGTTAGCTTTTCATGCGTTTGTGCTGCGAGAGCCTCAATGAACTGCATGTTATTTGCTACTATACTCTTTTTGTTCTCAGCAAGCACAAAACAACAAAACAAACAAACAAATACATATACATACATACTTTGCTGCGCTTAAAGCTAATTGGATCGAAGTACATTCTAAGGGCGATGTTATGTAGACGGTCACGGGCACGGCACGGTCACGAATTGTTGTTGTTTCAATGAAAAAGGGAAATTTGAGAGAGTGAGCGAGGGAATAAATTTTGGCCACCGCGGTCACCAAATGATTCGGCTGTCGATACCAAATCACTGGATCAAAACAGTGTTGCGTTGTGGAAATATTCACAATATTTGTATTTTTGCATGCAAATAGTACACTTTTAGTACGAAATCTATCAAAGCAGTAATGAAACCTGCATAATAGCAACACTCACCATACTAATACTCGTCATACTTTTTTGCATAAGGTATTAAAAGTAGCAAAAAGTGTGCTAGTGATCATAGATCAAATGACCGCCAGCATAACATACTTTGGGCACGACATTCATCAAACGGAAAAAGAGAGTAAAAACTCGTGCCCGTGCCGTGCCCGTGACCGTCTACATAACATCGCCCTAACACAGTTTTGTTAAAAGGGGATTCACTCACCACCTTTAGCATGTTGAGGATTTTTTTGATGAGAATGAGATTCAATCCGACTTGATATATGTATGTATGTATGTATGTACGTATGTTTATTTGTTTCGCTGCATGCAACTTTTCTACACATGTTTTGAGGGTGGTTTTCCTGTAATTTATAAATGAACAAAAATAACAAACGGCTGACTTTTTACTTAATAGAATTGACATTGTGTGATTCAATAAGTTTTTTTATAAATAAACAAGAGAACTGGGATAAGCATAGGAAAAGGGGTTATGGCTTCGACCACACAAGTCAAATTTTTGATATTGAATAGTTTTGGAACTAAACGTCGCATGACAATAAAACTCAGTATGGAGTTACTAATTGTCAAAGTCTTTTTACTGGAAAACTGGTTTGTGCATTGGAAAAGGGGGTGTGGCCCGATTCTCTATACAGAATTGCTATGGAAGCTTAAATCACAGGACATTGAAACTCATAATAGAATTGTCACCTGGGAGTGATGTTCTGCTACTGTGAAACTGTAACGGGCAGTGGAACATGAGCATGGTGTCAGACTAAGGGACTAATAAAAGTTTTGAATTTACTTATCATTTCCAATATACTTGCTGGGTGCAGCAACGCGCGCCGGGTATCGCTAGTAACTGTATATAAATATAGCCGTAAATATTTTAAATTTTACACTTTTTAATCAAACAAAACTCTAAATATTCACCTACACTCAAAGTAAGAAGTTAGCAGCTAAATTGCTTACTAAACTTTTTTATGTAAAAATAACTTAAGTTATTATAAAGCTCAAGCAAGCTTTTATTGTTGTTTAGGCTTAAAAAGCCATATAAGTGAGCTCTGCATAATTTAAAATGTTAGAGGAATTGTATAATTTACAGAACTCTGGCAGCAATATGAATAATAAAATGAATTCATTAAAAAACCTTTCGGCAATAAGCCAAAAAGCAAGCTATATATATTTGTCTGTCAATATTGTCGCCATGGTGACTTAGCACGCAGTCAGCCCAACTCTACCATAAACGATCAAAACACCACAAAGAAGTTTCAATGCTCAATTGTATATGAGTTTAAAAATAAATCCATACATGTGATTTTTTTATAAATTTAAAAAGAATTTTAATACTGCTTGGTATCGTGGAGATACCGTGGAGACCATGATGATTGAAATATGATGATTGAAATATAAATAAAATCCATGAAGTAGCTAAATACGATAAAGTTCTCCAAGTGGGCAGAAAGATGAAACCTCCTGCCAACCAGCACTTGATCTGCTTCTTTTTCTTTCTCCTTCTTGTGCACTGATAGACATGTTTGGTAAAAGCCATGAAATTTCATTTATTAACAACCAACAAACATTATAAGGGAAAGTTCTGAAAACGCAATTCAGCGCTGCTGCATCCCTGTTGAGCAATTTACAAAAACAATCCAATAAAATAAAAATCCCTTGCTTCATCATTTCCCTTTTAACAAGCCCGTCGAGCGAGTACTCAATTATAGTGAAATTATAGCATTAATTATTTATGTATTTTGATACTCGATACTCGAGTACTCATGCTGATGGCCTCAAATGAACTGTTTTCACTGCCCAACAAGCCCCACTAGGCATGTTGCTACAATTAACATGGGTTCGGAGAAATATATATGTATATATATATATATTATTATGTGGCATACATTATTATTTTAACTAATTAATTTAATCAACTGTCGTATTTATGAATTAATGTCATTATTCTTTGTTCTCTCTTCCATTTGTAGCTGGTGGGTGGCAATGGTCACGAATATCATTTCAAGCACAGGACTCTGCCTCACGCTCGCTCCAGAAGAAGCATTTCGCATACACGTCTCCTGAAGAGTCATCCATTGGTGAGTATTTTTGTTACATATTTTAGGTCCGTAGCCAAAGTGTTTTCAGGGTTAAACATTTTCCCGTTGATTCTAAAACTTTAACAAAACATTAATGCAAATACTTATATTTAAAAACTAATTTAGATAGGGATTTTATATAATAAATAAGCCCTTATATGATAAAATAATTTTTCAAATTTACTATTTACACTAAAACTTACTCTTTTCCTATAAAAAAATGTTAAACAATGAATAATTTGTAGAGTTTATCTCGGTTCAATATGTGCTGTGCTATTCCGGCAATATTGTCTCGAATGTTGGCGTCTAGCTCGACCAAAGTGGTTGGACTAATAAATTGACGTAGTCTCAGAGAGCATAATCAAGAGGTGTCAAGCCGCATGATCGCGGCGACCAATTGATGAACACTCGCAGTGAGATGACCCAGTCGCCAAATTTCTAATTTTTCACTTCGAGCGTTGCGTTGGTTGTATTGTATGTACTCTTGCTTTGGCCACAGAAAGTCAGTTAACATCGCTCTATACCGATGACCATTAACGGTGTCTCTGTGAAACTGTGTCTCTCCTTATTTCGAAAGAAATAAAGTCCCATGATGATGCCGTGCCATAAGTCGCACCAAACAGTCAATATTTGTGGATGATTTTTGATGCTTGATTGAACACTTGTGATTTGTGGCCGCTCCAATAACGGAAATTTTGCTTGTTGACATAACCGCTGAGCCAAAAATGGGCCTTGTCTGAGAAGATGATTTTTTGGTTCTCTGGCCAACATTTCCAGCGCCCAATTAGCGAACTCATTGTATTGTCTATGGTCGTTCGGCTTCAATTCTTGCGTCAGCATAATCTTATACGGATATGGGCCCAAATTCAACCGCAAAATAAGCCTGGCTGGCTCTCTGGCGATGCCGAATTCAGCTAATGATTGGTTGAAACAAGAATAAACTACTTGATTCTAGAACCTCGAACAAGACTTGAATCATGAAGATATTTTCTTAACTTAAGCATACGCAGAGTATATTTTTAAAAATATTCTTGAATTAAATAATTTGTTTGATTCAAAATATATAAAATTATTTCGAAATTGCTTGATTCAAGCATGTAAAACTTTACAAGTACTTTCTATCTGAAATCTTTCAAACTTTAGCCTTAAAATTACACTACTCAACAAGGTTTTCCACAATGAATCGCGATAACATTATCTATAGTAAAATTTTCCATAGAATCCGAATATCGTAATGATTTTTTTCAATTCTTATTTTCGAAAATGGGTCGCTGAATCCGAATCCGTTGTCAGAATTTTAAAATTGTGAAATTTGGCAACCTTATACGGATACCTAGTGTTCGCCCCAGCACCGAATTTGTAAAATAAAAAAAATTGGGTGGCAACCCTATCAGCCATCTTAAATTTTAAAATTCTGATATCAGATTTGAAATCAGGGACCCCCTAAAACTATTGGATAATGTTTAAAACTCTTAAAAAGCATATTAGGTGGCAACCCTATAGGGTTAAAAAGGAAAACTCCAAAATTTCAGACCTTGTTTAAAAAAAATATTTAAAATATATATACTCAACTAACGGTATTTTTGCAATAAGGTTTTTATAGTACTTTGATGAAGCTTTAAGACAAAAAAAAATTTATCAAAGTGTATAAAAAAGCAGCGGAGATATTTGAATCGAATCACAAAATTAAATTTCTGATTGTATTTTTCTCATTTTTGAGCACGATGTTGCATTAAATATATCGTTTTAGTAAAATTTTTCATAGTTTTCAAGATATGTTCATGTTTTTGATGTCAAAATAACGGAGATTTTTTAATTTTACTAAATTTAAGAAATATTTTATATTTTGTAAATATTTGCATATGTAACAACTAAAAATATGCGATTTTGTAAAAATTTGTACTACAGCACCATCTGCTGTCCAAATGGGGTTCAAAGAAGATACTGTCAAAAAACTCATTGTACCTGAGAACTACTAAATACCCATTTTTGTTCTAATCGCATGAGCCGTTTGGGAGTGTTAGGTGGTTTTGCAAAAAATTTGTACTACAGCGCCCTCTGGTGTCCAAGATAGGTAAAAAAAGATTGCAGCAAAACACTCAACGTACATGAAAACCACTGAATACCACTTTTCATTTTATTCGCATAAGCGGTTTGTCAGTTTTAGGCAGTTTTGTATAAAAATTGTACTACAGCGCCCTCTGGTGTTCAAGGTCGATAAAAATTGATAGCCCACAAACACGCACCGTACCAAAAAACTTCTATACACAAATAATATATTTTCACGCTTATCGGATGAGTAGTTTAGGGGTCTATTGCATAGTTACATACGACATTAAGTTCCAAAGCAATTCGATATCATAAATTTGGCCTGTGTGGCCAAATTCCCCCTTGTCTAATGTTCGCTCAAATATATAATAACTACGTCTTGGGCCCATACATCTACATATCAAGTCTACTATCAAAACATGTACAACTCAGGAATAATAATGATTTCTAAAAAGTGGGCGTATATATAGTTAGACCACGCCCAGTTTTAGTATAGTTGCCGACAGTAACCATACGAACTAATTTACCAAATTTTAGACTAATACGACCAAACCCGTCTTAAATATAGCATTTTTATTAATTTGTTAGCGGTAAAGGGGGTATGGAAAAGAAGGGGTATGGAAAATTTTTACTATTCCTATATTTTTCGCGCAAATGTAAACTAAAGTGAGACTTGCCAAATTATTCCAATATTCCATTTATTTCCAATTTCCCTTGCAAATATTTCCCCATATACACCATATGTGCGCAGCTGTAGTTTTTCACACAAAAAAAATCGGTTTACGCATTACCGAGAACATCAATTTCATACACAATGCAACTTATTTTTATATATCATGAATTCCATGTCACGCACTGTTACAGCTTGCGAATAATTGCAACTGATTTACTTAAGAAGAAATTTTTGCGAAAACTGGTTTGCAATTTTTATTAATTAATTTTACGGTCTATTTAAAATGGGTAAAGGTTTTATGAATCCACTTATGAATTTCGGTGATATTAAGCAAAATGTAGCGTACGCACGTGCTACAAAATTTTCCCTTTAAAAATTTGATGTCAGCTTCTATCTGAAATTTCTGCGAAGTGACTTCAGATAGAACTTTCATATTTTTTTACAGCAATAAGAGGTTATCCTAGATTATATTAGTAGTTAAGTTATTTGAGAAAAAAAAATTATAAAACAATTTTTTCAACTTTAAACACCGTCACGCACATGTTACATTCGTCACGCACAATTACACCGTACGTTCATATTACTGTTACCTTCGACCATATTTACTAAAAACTGAAATACAGAACAAAAGCATTAAAAATTTCTTATTTTCTTTTTTTTAATCTTTTTTATGTCATGACTAGATACATTTAAGAAAAAAATTTGAAAATAAATTATTTTAATCGATAAAAACTATTCCAATATATTCGATCCAAAAGTCGATGCTCTCAATCACTGGAATTGAAGAAGCTGGAACTTTGGGGACTCTTCAAATTCTTCAACAGATTCCATGTGGACCTATTTAGGTGTATTCTCATTTCTTATGCAAGAAATTCGCCTGGCCTTTGAGAGAGTACCCGTAAAGGCTGCACCCGTACATCACCAAGTTCAGTGTTTTTGTGAATATGATTCCTTAAAATGGATTTATTTGCATAATAATTTATATTCCGAGTTATTTGAACCCTTAAATGCCCAACAACACCGATATCATTAAAATTATGTTGTGCTAAATGATCCCCTGAACACGACCCCGTTTTTATTTTTTTTGGAAAAAATTTTTGTTTAAAGAAAACATGGTTGTATCAAAATAGATACAGTAGACATTCCGACGTATACCATTAATCAGCTTGGTTGGCAAAAACGTAGAAAGCGATTCTTTGTATGATAACGCTAAATTTGTTTGTTAAATGATACTCTAAAATTGTTAATAGTTTAAAAGGTATTTCATGTCAAAAACCGAACTTTCCGTAAAAATGAAAAAACTTTTTAATTTGACGGTCAATATTTCCCAAACCAACGAAGTTATGCCAATAATAAATTTTTGTTTTATATTTGAAATTTTCTGAGTGAAATTACATATCCAGCATTTTAATTTTTGCAATATTTTAAAATAAATAGCTTATTTTCACTTATGAGAATTCATATTGACACTTGTCAATAGTTAACCGTCAATTTAGACGTTTGACCGTATAATGCAGATGTAAGGATCGAAATTTTTTTAAATGAAGGGTGTATTAATTTCAATTTTTTAAGTTGTTTTATTTTTGGTCACTTTGCTATATATGAGACCACCCATATCATTACTAATCGTAATATATTTTAAAGCCCCTCCTCCCCTCTAAATTGGTAACGTAATTTATGAACGACCCCGTAGTGTGTAAAAACTACATTGTTGTATAGAAAAAAATGTAACATGTGCGAAACGCGTGGAATTTTTTTCAATGGAAATAGTAAAAAAATGTTTTTCAATCTGGTTTGCCATCTCAATATCCACACATAATAGCATTTTCCGCAAAAAATTTCATATAGTAGAGTCTGCATTGAAACATATATCAATATTGTCACGCACATGCTACATATTTTCTTAATTTATTTAACTGCTCTTACCACGGTATGTCGTTGATAATTATTTATTCATATACATGTATGATTATTAGGAAAATATTAAAAAATTTGAAGCAAATATTTTTTTTTTAATTGTTGTAATAAACAGCGCACGCCCTCACGGCAAATATCACAATAAAACTGCAAAATTTTCGCTCAACTTATTCACCACGCGAAAGTAAAAAAAACACAGAAAAACTACCGTTATCTTGAAAAATTCAACTTAAAACGTGTTGTCTGAATTCGATAGAATATATTCTATATAGTTTCTCTTCTCTCTTAACAATTTGATTTTTGACCTATGAGGTTGACTTTTTCGTGGAATTCGTGATATATAGATAGATATTTTTGAAAAAATCATCTTGAAAAAATGATTTATTGCCGTAAAAATACCACTGTGCCTCGTCAGATCGCGGGGGTAGCAACTTAGGCTACAGAAATGCAAAATTGTTGCATGTAATTATTACTGGGTGAGTAGAAATGTTACGAAAAATTTTATTTTACTACAAAAAAAAAAAAAAAAAAAAAAAAACAAAAATAAAAAATTGGTTATTTCACCTTATAATGAAAATGAAAAATTTTTTGGAGCCACGACACCACGGAGCCAAGCGCTGAGCTTTGAAGCTGAGGTTTTCGTTCATATGATAAAAATAAAAAACAAAAAAAAAGATTAATGGTGTCATAAGGCCCCTCAGAGAACCTCTTAGAGTAACTCTTATTCACCAAATACGAAAGGAAAAGCAAGAAATAAAAATTTAAAATAAACTTAAATTAAAACAAGGACAAGTATTAGGACAAGAGTTTGGATAAGGATTAGAACAAGGATTAAAAAAGGATGAGCGCAAGTATTTGGACAAAAATTAGATCAAGAAAGAGACGAGGAGTAGAACAAAGACTTCGAAAAAGATAAGAGCATGCAATTGGACAAGCACAAAGACAAAAATTCAGACAAGAATTCAGAAAAAGCACTACGACAAGGATAAGAAGAAAGATACAGACCTAATAGACAAGGGCGTAGGCAGGATGAAAATTAGAGGGGACCAGACCTTATAAATTTCTTTTACCATATCTTTCATATCTTTACCATATCTTTTTACCATATCTAGTTCATATAGAAACTACTTTCAAAGCCATCGATTGAATAAAAAAATCTCAGATTAAGAGGAGCAGTTGAACCCCCTATCCCCCTGGCTACGCCCTTGCTGATAGACACATCTAAAACAATATTTAGGACAAGATTGGGAAAAAAACAAGGAATGTAGCAGGGATTTGCACACACTAAGGACAAGAGTAAGGACAAAGGCTGGGAAAAGACAAGACAAGCGGGACAAAGATTGGGAAAGGGATTCGAACAAGTGTAATGTCAGAAATTTGGGCATGAATTAAATCCAGCTTCTTTTTTTTTTTAATAGGATAGGAAGAATAAAAATATGCTGCCACGTCAAAACCCACGGGTGTGTCCACGACACAGCCAACTTATTTTTTATCAATGATATTTTCATAAAAATTCGCAATTTTAACTGCCATAAAAATGAAACCGCAAAATGCAATTAATTGCGTGCAGAATGGAATGGATTATTTTTCCACTTGAACATTCTTCAGTTTCTTACGTTCCAGCATTTTGCAATTCAGTGGCAACGCTAACGCATGCTGGCAATAGAACTACGCTTCAAATATTGAACCGCAGCACCGGATGTAAAGCAGACATATTGGCAAACATAACTATTGCGTTGTTGTTGTTGATGCTGTTGAAGTTCTTGTTCTTGAAGTTGTCCTTGTTAGTGTGTAGGTGTAGTTGATGGCTAGGGTGCAATTTTATTATGATGACGATGGCTAACCGCAGCACAAAATCAACGTTTGCTAGCGTTTTCGAAGTGCTCGAAGGATAAACTACTTTCGTCCTGATTCTTCTTTTGTAAAGTGTTTTGTTCGTTTAAGCTAAAGCTTCTCCAATTAAGAAATAAATTCCTCGAAACTAATAACGCGAAACACTCGTATAAGAGATAAAATGTCTGTCTTGCGGTTTCTTACTGTTACACTGACTTTGTCAAATCCTGCATTAGCTCAAACTGATTCACTATTTCACTTAAAATATAATAAAGGATTAAAGAACGATGACTTCAAGGTCGTTGTTCCAAACCGTTGGAATTCTGAAAATTTAAACTTGTGAAAAGTTAAGTTGAGGTGGTTGATAAGGGAAAAGATATGGCGCAAGTTTTAAGCTGCTTAGATAAAGTGGAAGTCGTTAGAACCGTTCTCTTAAGCAGAGAAACCAATTAAAAATTTTTCTTCTTGGTTTAAACAAAATAAAATTGCTTGTTTAGAGGATGGTGCTGCTTTTTTTTATTTTTTATTTTTTTTAGGTTTGAATCGAGGATTTCAGATATAATACCTATGTATTCAAGACTGCCTTAGTTCGAGATGGGGTGATAATAAGTGAGAAGGAAGGGAACGATCAAGAGAAACATGTGTAAGATATTTTTTGATTGATTCTTTGACTGATAGGATTATATTTTATTAGGGTAAAAGCCTCCATTTTCATAAATGTACGTACAATGTAATTGTGAGAGCTTTAGAACTTTTGTACAATAGTGGTGACATTCATATCTTGCACTGAATCCAATTCATTTCCCGTGGTATCTTTGTCATATGAAGCACCATTGGTGAGACACCACATGATGAGAAATAATCACTTGATTCTTCATCATAATTTTTATACGCAGCTTGTCCTTGATGTGTGGGAACTATAACACTTGTTTTATTCGTTATATCTTGTAAAAACAAAGAAACTGTGGTCGGCTTGGAGTCGAGTTTCTGCGTTAGCTCCTCTAACATATGTCTTTTATTTATGGACTATGTCTTTTTTTTATGCAAGAATAATAATTTCCCTTGCATGAAATGTTTTCAAAATACCTTTTTTATTTGATCAAGAAAATATTTGTGGGAATTTTGTCGCATTTCTTTTGGGTGTTATGAGCGCTTGAAGGGCAGTTATAATCCCCGATATCGATTTGGGTGTTATGGCCAAAAATTTTGCAGTCATAAAAAACGATTTTGGGTATTATGTCCTTGAGAGTTATGTCATGACATCTATTCCAAAGCAATCTCGTAATTTGAATTTTTACTCCCTATAACCCAGTGATTATGAAAACCTTCAAGATTTTACAGTACAGTACACGAAAGAAGTATAGTGTAAAACCATAAAATTAGTTTTTTGAATAATGATGTTTTATTCCATTATATTTTAGTAAGCTCAGAGATACATCAACACAAAGTTAAAAATAAAAAAAAGTATTCATGTTAACAAAAAACTTAAAAAATTCAGATTGCTTGGAACGAAAGAAGTATGGCGGACAAAATAAAAATCTAGCTCAAAATTAATATTATTTTAAAATAAATGCATGTAAATAACGAATTAATAATTAATGTGATCTCCCTTAACCAAAATAGTGGCATTTACACATCTCGGCATTGATTCGATTAGGGAGCGAAGGGTGGAAATCGGAATTTTCTTTCTCAAACTGTCTACCACCAGAATAAATCCGCTGAGAAAGTATCCCCCAAAGGTTTTCAATGGGATTTAAATCTGGTCTGATGGCCGGCCAGTCCATTACGGTTATATTTCTCTCAGCGAAAAGCTTTTTCGATACACCTGCATTGTGTATTAGACATGGGTAACGCAGCAAAATATGCTGCGCTGCTACACCAACCCCAGCGCAGTTTACTGTATCAGCGTAATGCGCTAACGCAATGAAGCATTTTGAAATGATATGATATCTGTATTATTAAGACCAGCGCAGGCTGTTTTTGATGTATAGCGCGATGTGTTATGTGGTCAATTTGTTGAATGCGGTGAGCTTTGTGGTGAAGTAGCAAGTTGTACTAAGCGCATATTGTCTTCACTTATTAAACATAAATGAAATCAATTAGAAAATCCTGAAACAATATATCTATCGAAAATCTCATATTGCTAATGAATTCATTTAATATTATTTAAATTTAGTAAAAGTTTAATTTACTTTAGTATTAAATTTAATTTAGTTTAAAAAGTTTAATCATTTAGAAAATTTAATTGTTCAACTCAAGTTCAAGTATCAAATAACCGAAACTGCACTCAATTTTTTAGTTTCTAAACTGGCAGAAATTTTTCAAATACAAAATAAATGTACTAACCAAGCCATAATTGAATTGTGTTTTAACCCCGTTCTTTCAAAATATAAGGGAATATTGTTAAATGCAAATAAGAAGGACGGTTTGCTCACAAATATTAATTATTTCAAATCGCAATACAAAAGAAAAGAGCTTCTTAAAAAAAAATGCATTATGTAGCTCCTGTAGAAATTTGTCTTGGCATTGATAACCATCACAGGAAATGTTATGTTCATTATATTCCAATATTAATCGGTCATTCGCTTATATCTTCGCTCCTCTTTGTAGGACAGAAAATATGCTCAGAACAAAGTTGTAGATAAGATAGTTCTCTACAAAATTGCCCTTAACAGTTTTAGCATAAAACAAACAATTTCCACGCTATGCGACTAGATATGTTTAAATAACGCAAAATAGAAATTTCATATTAACTTTGAGCAGAGCGAAGATATAAGCAAATTACAGATTTTAGTGATCTTTGAACCCTAATATCTTCTAGCGCATAAATGACAAGTTGTTTTAATTAGTTTATGAAAAGGTTTGCATCAAAAAAATTAGCTTTTCATTTTTTTGGATTTTAGAAGAAAAAAAGTCTGACAATGAAATATATAAACCCTTGGACGCAGTAAAAAGTTGCAGAAACTAAAGATGCAGAAATTTATTTTTTTTAAACGTAATTTTCAAAAATATATGAAGCCCATGAAGATTTTTTGCGTCCATACAATTCGTTCCACTCTACAGCACAAGCATAAGAAAAGTGACTTGCAAGCAATTTGTCATTATTCAAGAACGAAGATACGTATGTAACATTAATTATATTTTTTTTTTGTACTTACAGAAAATGAGGTCGAGAGCAAATATATAATATATATTTTCATAAAAAGAATTCTGGTCACACTGCTCCTGAAGCAACTTCAAGTTGAACTAAAATGGCAACGTAAACTGAATGTCTCCAAGTGTTTGTAATGTTTTTCTGATGAAGTATCACTTTGAATTAAAATCCTAGCTGATTTCGTTTTGAAAATATCTCAATTTTTGCATTTTAACGTGATGGAACCATCTTGTACATTAGACAGCGCAATATATTCAAGTATAAAACTGTTTATATATGTATGTATGTATGTATGTATCCTACGTGTGTATGTATGTGTGTGTGTGTGTCTGTGTGCGTGTAAAATATTGAGAATTGGGATATTGTTTCCACACTATCTACTGAGATAAATATCGCGGCACGTTTTTTTTAAGTCGTATCACCTGTAGACCTATTCCACTATCCCGTCCCGTCCATAAATTACGTAATCACTTTTATACTTAAATTGGGTCAAATTGAACAGCCTCTAAGAAATATACATCTATCATTTATTACAAATGTTGCGAAGTAACTGTCACTGCAGTATTTTTTAAGCGACTTGAGTATGATGAATCTTCGATAAGATTAATTTTAAATCTCTCCCAAAACTTGTTAAATTCCCTGTGAATCGACTCTCCAGCCTGCTCCGACTACAATCCTAAGCCATCTCAGTCTAGTTTTATAATAGCATCCTTCAAATGATCTAATATAACATGTATTTTTATCGTCTGCGAGACACCAGTACTCTCAATGGCTTTGCGGAAAGTTATCAAATTTTTATCTAAATCGGTTAAATCGGTTTTTTTAGTTGTTAAACAAGAATTTACAATTTGATTCATTGTCTGAAAAGCACACTCAAAGGGCTTCAAGGCATAAGGTCCAACCGTTTCATAAATATCGGGGTCATTACGTTTTGCAGATTCCTTTAAAAGTTGTCTGCATGCATTGCCTTCAAATATCTCTCCTTGATCATTTTTAGCCATTAGTTTCAACTTTGTGGCCCAAATCAATGTTTTTTTCCCGCCCAACAAGAGGTACCATACCACTCCAAAACAAATGATTGACAAAGCCCTGCAAAAGATGAAGTACGGGAAGTTGTGGTCGGAGCAGGCTGGAGAGTCGATTCAAGGGGAATTTAACAAGTTTTGGGATAGATTTAAAATTAATCTTATCGAAGATTCTTCATACTCAAGTCGCTTAAAAAATGCTGCAGTGACATTTACTTCGCAACATTTGTAATAAATGATAGATGTATATAGCCCTAGTCAAAATTATTTACATCTTTAGAAGAAATAGATTAAAGAAAAGGCTCGCCTTTTTTGTTGTTTGCATAATTTGCAAAGAAATTTTTGGTTGTTGTATTCTTTGTAGTATGCAAAGTAAAGAAAACATGTTTTATAAAACCTAACGGAAAATATCATTAAAAAAAAATTAGCAAAATGTAACTATTCTCTGGCCTAAACAGTTTTCGCACAATATTTTGTGGACTGATGAGTCTTCCTGTAAATTCGAGGAGTCTTTTGGAAAAACATTCATGTATCTTCCTTAAATCCTAAAAAGTAAGGTCGTGCAGCCCTTATATTTGTAAATATTGTGTTTATTGACTCCAAGAAAGGCTGTGTAAATACTTATGACGCCAGAGAGTAGATATCAGTTTAGATTATTTAAATCAGATTATTAGTTTATTTTGTGATATATATCGTTAGGTTTGCTAAAACTTTTTTTTTTACTTTACATACTGCATAGAATTCAATAACAAAAAATATCTTTGCAAATTATTTCCAACAACAAATAAAGTGAGCTCTTTCTTTAAAACATTTAAAAATATTAGCGATGTGTAAATAGTTTTGACTATGGCTGTATTTCTTAGAGGCTGTCCAATTTGACCCAATTTAAGTATAAAAGTGATTACGTAATTTATGGACGGGACGGGATAGTGGAATAGGTCTACAGGTGATACGACTTAAAAAAAAACGTGCCGCGATATTTATCTCAGTAGATAGTGTGGAAACAATATCCCAATTCTCAATATTTTACACGCACACAGACACACACACACACACATACATACACACGTAGGATACATACATACATACATACATATATAAACAGTTTTATACTTGAATATATTGCGCTGTCTAATGTACAAGGTGGTTCAATCACGTTAAAATGCAAAAATTGAGATATTTTCAAAACGAAATCAGCTAGGATTTTAATTCAAAGTGATATTTCATCAGAAAAACATTACAAACACTTGGAGACATTCAGTTTACGTTGCCATTTTATGTCAACTTGAAGTTGCTTCAGGAGCAGTGTGTGGTGGCTGTTGTATGTGCAGGCGATTTGGGCTTTCTGGATACTATAACACAAATATTATGTTGTTTTTTCATCTTCAACATAGTTTACCCAAAGCAGCTTTCGCAGACCCTAGAATTTCTGGTTCGATATTATTACAAATATTATCCAAATGTTACACGAGGTCCAAAAAAACATATAAATAATTTGCAAAAAGTAAACAATTTAATTTCGAAACTTTCTGCAAATTTCGAAGGATAAATTTTTTTTTCCAAATATTTAAATATATTTTATGCTTCTTTAAACCAATGGATTTTAATGTTGACACCAATATTGCTTGAATGTTTTATTTAACTTAAAAATTAATTAAAAATGTTTTATTAAAAATTAATCTTAACAAGTTTCTGAAATCAACAAATTATTTATTTTTTACTTTTCTAACATATATGTATGTATATTGCTTTTGGCATTTAAGGTCAGTTTTGAATAAATTAAAAATTTAATTTCATATTATTCTTTTATTTTGCATTACAGAAGTTTGATATTCTTTAACCTTTGCATGAGCTCTTTTAATTCGTTACTCTTTGGCATTCAGTAATATTATATCTTAGTTATATATAAATATAACAAAATTATATATCATATTATGTATCAGAATTTATGTATGTACCTATAAAATATAGGATAATACAAATTTTACTGAATAACACTGAGTTAGGAATCAAAAGGCAACCCTAATGGGTAGTGCTCAAGCAAAGGTTAATAATAAGCATTAAATGTTGAAATTGTGTTTAAATTTAAACACGAAAGGTTTAAAAGTCATTTAATTTTAAACCGAAAAGTCGTAGACCATTGTGTAAATTTAAACATTTCTGTGTGTAAGTCTTGAGCTTGAATTACACAAAAATGTGTATTTTTCACGAGTGCTTAAATTTGCGACTATGAAGATAGGCAACCAGTTGCCTATCTTTGTGGTCGCGAATTTACACGAAAAATTTTAAGAGTGTATGTATTACTGAACAAATAGCGTATTTTACCAAATAAGACATTGGTAATGTGGAAAAAATGCTACGCTGCTACACTTACCCAAGCTCAGTTCACTGTATCAGCGTAATACGTTAACGCAATTGCGTCATGAAGCAGTTTGAAATATTATGATATCTGTATTATCAACATGTTTATCAGCGCAAGCTATTTTTGAATTGCGTTATGTGGTCAATTTGTTGAATGCGGTGAGTTTTTAGAGTTTTTTAGAGTTCGCTTCAAACGAAACTAAAACATCAAAGGATTCTGGCATTGCAGCAAGTTTAAAGCTTGGTTCAAGTTTGCTTGTACTCTAAAAATCGAACACGTTCGACATATTGAAAAAACTATTGCGTGATCGGCCAAGCATCATTCCCTGTTGTCTCTGTGTTTGTCTTTTGTTGTTGCGTTTTGTGTTGCTTCATAAGTCTTTGCTCTCAATTCTTGCGCTCTACGCTCCAAGAGCGCTCTCTGCCCATAGCTGATCATAACAATCAAACACACTTCATATACTTAACAGCATCTTCCTCGACAATGTTCACTTCGAACATTTTATGTTTAAGGCGACTTAAAACTTGTGCAATTTTCGCTCGCTGCAAAAATATTTTCTCATTATTCTTTAAGCGTGTCATTTGTATTATTGCGCTATTGCGTTACTTTTTTTAAAAGAAGTGAATTAGCGCAGTAACGCATTTAAGTGCTTCAACTCAATAGCGTAACGCAACGCAGCGTTACCCATGTCTATTGTGTATTGCAGCGTTATCTTGCTGGAAAATCAATTTTTTACTGCAAAATTGTTCGGAAAAATCTATTAAAACACTGTCGAGTAGTTCAATGTAAGCCAACGCAGTAATTTTGTGAATTCCCCTCCAATCCGAATTTCCCTCCAATATCTGTGTAAGCCATCGGGCCCTTCTAAATTAAATTTATTCTAATCACTAAAAACCACTTCTTTCCACTCATCATCCCATATCAAGTGCCTTTGTGCAAATTGCATTCGAACAGCCTTATGACAAGGCAGTAGTTTAGGCTAAGGTACACGCTTGACATATTGGAGGTTATTGTCTTCCTGGATTCTGCTGGATTATATTTGCTGGGGAAATGTTTTTATTGACTGCGAAACGCTTTATTTGATGCGTTGCCCGTTCATCTATCTTCGGCGGGCGCCCTTTTCTTATTTTAGTTCCATAATTTTCAGAGTTTTTTAGAAATAACATATTGTTTTCTTATTTCGCTGCAATTTTTCTGCAATATCCTTTATAGTCGCACCATATTGCCGCAGCGTTTCAATTTTTGTGCGCTCCAAAATCGATAAATGAGTTCCGCGTGGCATTTCTAATTTTTTTTAATGTATGTCGGAAAAATTAAATATATAAAGAACAACCAGGCTCTCAACGGCATTTCGTCCACATCTCCAAAAAACTAACTAACCACAATAGTAACCCGAGCATATCTGCTGACAAAAATTTCCAATCTACCATCATTGATCACCGATCTATAACCAATCTACTATCACCTCATCATCATCATCACCACCATTATCCTCATCACCATCATCTTCTTCATCAACATCATTATCAACATCTTCATCACTATCATCATCATCATCAGCATCATCATCATCATTATCACAATCATTATCATCTTAATTATCATCATCATATGTATCAGCAACATCACACGTATCATCATCATCTTCAACTACTTCTCCACCATGATCTTCAACTATATCGTCATCATCAACAGCATCATCATTATCATCATCATATGTATTAGCATCACCACAAGTATCATCATCAACTTTAATTGCTTCGTCATCATCATCTTCAACTATATCGTCATCATCAACAGCGCCATTGAGAGCATCAGCTTCAATATTACCATCGTCATTTTTAACACCTATAGATACAATAACGTCTCCATCAAATCACTCACCGACTTCACCCATTATTAAGTTTTCATTGTACTACCAGAACATCGGAGGTATGAGAACCAAAATAAATCAATTCTTTATTACATCTTGTTCGCTAGAATATGACTTCATATTATTGACCACAGAAACTTGGTTAACAGAGCATCATTTCACTTCAGAACTGTTCAGTGGCACCTCTTATAATGTATACCGTAAGGACCGTTGTCCTACAATTACTGGTCGTTCACGTGGGGGTGGGGTTCTAGTTGCGATCAAAAATTCATTCCCATGTGAACAATTACACCATCACAATAGTGCAGCCCAATCAGCATCTCTTGACATTGACCAAATCATTATTAAACTTACTTTGTCTAATAACTTCGAGCTTTTTCTGATAGTTAGCTACATACCACCTAACAGTTCCATAGAACTTTATAATGCACATTTCGATGACTGTCGGCCTGTTCTTGAAAATCTATCCGCTTCTCAGCACGTTGTGTTCGCCGGCGACTTGAACTTAGGTAACATTATCTGGAAACCTGAAGTCGATGGTTCTCACCTTCATCCTTTTAATGCTCATAGCTCAACTGAAACACTTTTAATAGATTTTTTTAGCCAATATGACTTGGTTCAAGTCAATAAGTTCAAAATGATCTAAACCGCGTTTTCGACCTCATATTTGTCGATAAAGAATTCCGCGTTAACTCAGACTTACCAGCTTCTCAAATTTTTAACAGCACCAATCACCATGTTCCTCTCTTTCTTGAATTTTCACTTTATCAATACCAGAAACTAGTTACTAATCAGGAACTTACATTAGACTTTAAAAACGCTAACTTTGCTGAAATGAATGAACTTTTATCCTCGATCTCGTGGGACTTCATCGCTCGTGAACCAGATCTATCGATTGCCTATGATAAATTTATATCTATTTTAAATGACTCGAAAAATCAGTTCGTGCCATTGAAACAGACCTTCAGCAATAGGAACCCCCCGTGGTTTAACAAGAGGCTCTCAAACTTAAAAAACAAAAAGAATAAAGCCTATAAACGATTTAGGCAAGATTACCTAAAAAACATACTACCTGTCACTTCAAAATCAATTTGTAATTCTTAATAGGTTCCTCTACAACTCCTTTATCTCCTCCACGGAACAAACTCTAAAGAATAATAGTAAATACTTCTGGTGTTATATCAATAACAAAAGGAAAACAAACGGACTACCCAGCACTATGTCTTATCTGGGTTCCTCCTCAGATGACCGTAAAACTATATGGAATTTCTTTGCTGATTATTTTAAATCAGTTTATTCCTCCGTCTCTAGCTCTGATCCTGTATTGCTTAGTCGCCCATATGATTCTGTCCTTGACCTAGGTGATCTTTCATTTCAAACTGAAGATATCGCGACTGCTTTAGCTAGCCTTAAAACTAACCCTATACCAGGTCCTGATGGTTTAGCTCAGATGTGCCGCTTCCCTGGCGACTCCTCTTTTTTTAATCCTTAGAAAATCAGTACTTATAATTACTGACTTTGAAGCAGGTCTTCAAACCGATGTCATCTTTACTGATTTTGCGAAAGCATTTGACAAAGTCTCTCACAAGCACCTGTTTTTAAAACTTGCCTCCCTGGGAATTCACTCTAACCTCCTATATTGGTTCCAATCATACCTTTCAAATCGCCGCCAATCAGTAAAAATTAATAACAACCTATCCAATATCTTCGAAGTTACGTCCGGTGTTCCCCAAGGCAGTCATCTACGGCCTCTACTGTTCTTAATATTTATTAATGATCTTCCTAGGGTCATACGTCATTCCCAAAGCCTTCTTTTCGCCGACGATCAGAAGCTTTTTCGATCGATTAAGTCAAATGAGGATGCCATACTTCTCCAAACAGACATTGATTCAATCTTCGCCTGGTGCGAACAGAATGAATTACAACTTAACATCTCCAAATGTCAATGTTTCTCTTTTTATAGATCATCACTCCCGTCAACAAACTCCTATTTTATTAACTCATGCTCACTTCAACGTGTTGCCTCTAAGAAAGACCTTGGAATTTTATTTGACCCTCGTCTTAATTTTAAAGCTGGGTGCGAAGAACGTTTGAAATATAATTGTTTTCAATTATCGTTCTCTTCACATAAAATTGTGCTCGCATATTCTTACGAACGAATGAAGAACGCTCTGCTTGCGTCGTTATATTTATCACTGATAAATTTGTCAGCTTCGTGTTTTTATACCCCCACGTTTAAAAAACGTAAATGGGGGTATATTAATTTTGTCACTCCGTTTGTAACGCCCATAAGGAGGCGTGGTAGGTATGGAAAAGTATATATATTCTTGATCAGCATCACCACCCGAGTTGATTTAGCCATGTCCGTCTGTCCGTCTGTCTGTGATCACGATTACAGCCGTAATTTTAAAGCTATCATCACGAAATTCAATATTTAAGCTTTTATCTAAAAAATGAAGGTCAAGTTCGTAAATGAGCCAAATCGGATGAAAACCACGCCTACCTCCCATACAAAGTGACTTTATCAAAACGGTAAAATCTCTTAGAATTCAACAAAAATTAATATATAGACTTGCAATTTTGCATATGAGTTTTGATGATTAAAATACACTCTAAGTTTGAAATTCCACCAAATCGGATGAAAACCACGCCTACCTCCCATACAAAGTGACTTTATCAAAAAGGTAAATTTCTCTAAAATCCATAAAAATTAATATATGGACTTGAAATTTTGCATATGAACTTTGATATATAACGTGCACTATGTTTATGGAATTCAACCAAATTGAGTGAAAACCACGCCCACCTCCCATACAAAGCGACTTTATCAAAAAACAAGAGCGAATATTTTCTGTTAAAAATATAACGAAAACGTTTTTACAGATAAACATTTTATTGATTGTTTAAGACTTTGAATATACTTTGGTTCGGCCGTGGGGATATATACTAGTTTCAGACAGATTTTTCACACAACAACAAAAAACAATGAACGTTCGTTTGCTATCGTTCATTTGTAATGAGCATTTGAAGAAAAAAATTCAGGAACATTCGTTTGTACCAGTGTCGGCAGATGAAATTACCACCAAAATTATCTTTTTCTCACACTTAATTCTCACAAACTACCACACTCGCAAAATACCTCAAATTACAAAATACCACAATACCTTAAATTACCACAAAACCACTCAAATTTTCTTCTGAAGCATTTTTAGGTATTGTGGTATTTTGTGGTAATTTGAGGTATTTTGTGGTGTTTTGAGGTATTTTTTCCCACGCGAGAGATTTTTACCACAAAATACCATGGGAATTACCACATCCCACAATCGTTGAAAAATACCATAAGTACTATTAATCGTGCTTTTCTGGCAACATAGCTCGATCTGCCACAATTTTTTTTTCAATAAGGCAAAAATAAAAACGTGTACACGAAAAATCACCACAAACCGACGACGCATGCACAACAGCGAAAAAATTATTTTTTCTTCAAACGCTCATTAGAAATGAACGATAGCAAACGAACGTTTTTGCTTTTTGTTGTTGTGTGAAAAATTCGTCCGAAAAAATTCGAAGCTGACAAATTTATCAGTGATAAATATAACGACGCAAGCAGAGAGTTCTTCTATCGAGTGCGAACCATGGTATAATAATACAAGGTAGTATTGACAGTTGCTTGGGAAACCAGCATCTGTCAAAAAAAAAGTCAAGAAAGAGAGCGTTCAATTATTGCTTATGTTTTCGCCATTGTTTATGTCTCAGCGCTTGCGTGAATTATTATTTTTACAACGAAGATAACTTGTGAACTTTGTGTTATTAAGTGCAAACATAAAAAAAAATGTTGAAATCGTTCAAATGCAGCAACCTCAGCAGCTGCAGATGCAGACGAAATTAAAGAAGTTTTCAATTAAAATTAAAACACCACGGCTGGAAAAAGTTAAACACATATCACACATAATTTTTTCACAACTTTCATTATTATAATTGTTTATTTAACGTACATATTTTGTGGAATTTATGTATTTTTACATTCGTTTGATTTTTGTTGCACGAACAAATGTTTTTGACAGATGGTGGTTTCTTTGTTGCTGAGAAAATCAATACTTGTCAATGCTACCTGTATAATTGTATCATGAGTGCGAACGTTCATCTATTTTGAAATTTTTCGTTTGAAATTTTACTCACAAAGCAAAAAACGAGCGAAAAGATCGTATTTTAATCATTTGCGAACGAATTTTTCCGCACCCTGTTTTAAAGATCATATAAATTTCATCATCAACAAGTCTAACTCAATGCTTGGCTTCATTATTAGGAACTCAGAGGACTTTAGGGATCCCTACACCCTCAAATGTTTGTACTCTTCATTAGTCCGACCCCATTTAGAATACTGCTCCATCTTATGGAATACTTCTTCTCCCAGTCAATCCCTGCGAATTGAAAGAGTACAAAAAAAGTTCACAAGATAGGTGATATCTTAACTTAACTGGAACCTACATCAGCCTCCTCCATACTCCACTAGATGTGCATTAATTGATATTTGCTCTCTCGAATCAAGACGCAAGATGCAGTCAGTTACTTTTATTCGTGACCTGATTCATCACCATATCCAGTGTCCTACTCTACTTGGTTTGCTAGATTTCCTTACCCCGCTCCGCTATCTTCGTAGCCAGTTTACCTTTCGGGTTCCTTTTCACAGATCAGAATATGCTCGAAATGAGCCTATCACGCGCTGCACTATTGAGGCAAACAGGGTTTTGTCATTGATTGACATATTCGATTTAATTTCAAGAACTCAGTTTAAAGCAAATCTCAACCTGCTCCTAGTTTTCCGCGTTACCTAATGTTACTAACCAGTGGTTGTCTTTATCACGCACCATGATGATTTGCTTTGGTTTCGCCCTCTGATAGTTATCTATACCTTTCATATACATTCATACCGTTTTCTCTTTTATGCAATGTTTAACCTTAACTTATTTGTCATCAATCTCAATTTTTACAGGTAACTTACTAGTAATTAATACAATCAATGTTATTATTAATTTTTATGTTATATATATTCTTAGTAGTCTGTAAGAGATTTTCTCTCTGCTTGATGAAATATATTAATATAAATAAATAAATAAATGAATAAATAAATAAATAAATAAATAAATTAGCCAAGCTGCACCAAATTTTTCTTTACTGTGCGCTATAATTATTTCGCACTGAATGAATGAAAATATCAAGTAAGCAAAAAAAATAACGCGACTTCTAACGGTGTTTACGTTGTTGATATTGAGTCATTAACTACTTATAACTCTTGCGCATTATATAAATCAAACATGCCCACGTAGTGGCCCGTATGGCCCGCGTGGGCCTTCATACAAATTTTTTTTTTTATCTTAATTTTGTCTTTGCGATGAGCCAAAACCAAAGAAAGCCTGCAAAAAACAACAACAGAAACCACACTCGTTCAGTGTTCAGTACATTTTCCAGCGAACTTTACAAAAACAAATGCATGCAAAGCCAAAATAAAAAACGCACACTCGATGATGTCGATGCTGATTGTCCCGTTACTTGTGTGTCGAGTAATTTTTCTTGTCTTGTCGCAGTGCACTGGCAGTGCACTTTATTACATGTGATTTGATTGCATTGTAATTGTTTTTTGTTTTGTTTGATTTTTTGTCAAAAACAACGATGAGTAACATTTTGTGTTTGTTTTTTAGTTTTTGTAAGCATTGGCCCGAGCTTAAAATTTCTTGGGCCCCACTGATATAAATAATAAACAATCTGGAAACGAAGCATGAGTACTAAGATAAATACGACGATCATTTTGTACACTATACTTTTTTCGCGGACTGTATGTATACGAGGGTTGCTATTTATATATTTCGAAATATATTTCGGAAATAAATACAAAGACCAATTTTTTTCATTGTATTTACCTTTCCGAAATATTATTCTTTATAAAAAACACATTTTTGCATGCGTTCAAATCATTAGTCATAACATTTATACCATTCCGCTTGAGACACCTGCAGAACATAGTTTTTGAACGTATTAACGGCTTCTTCAGATGTCGAAAATCGTTGTCCATGCCATTTTTTCTTGATGTGTGGAAACAAAAAAAAGTCATTGGGTTCCAAATCAGGACTGTACAGCGAAGGACCTATTAATTCGATGTTTTGAGTGCTCAAAAACCACTTTATTTGAGCTGATGTGTTGGGCTCGCATTGTCTTGATTTTACGGAACATTTCTGGCAAGCAAATGATTGTTCGACGACCATTAAGAATTGATCGTTCTATGTGTCTCAAGTGATACCGTGGCCACATGACCAGTTTTTTGGAAGAAACGGCGACCATTTGCTTCGCAGTGCTTCAAAATTGAACAACTTTTTTTAGATTTGGTTTTTGGAAAATTTTTTTCACAACTACAGGTGTAAGGTGTATGGGGAAGTTTAAGTAAGATTTTTGTTTATAGCGGCAGAGTTTGCCTTCGCTATAGCTATATTCTTGCCGACTTGAACAAAGTTCAAGGCAAGAAGAGAATATTAATATTAAAACAAGGCAGAGATCTGCCGACTTGAATTAGTAGTTAAATTCTGATTTATTCTTTGCCAAGACCGGCTTTTTATATCTTTACAAAAACTGTTATACTTAAAATCTAGATCTATAGTTAATCTATATTTACATATTAAAATACTTATTATTAATTTTGCGTTTCATTCTCGCACTTAAAAAAAGTATCTCCAAATTTCATATTTTGGGTTGACGAATGAAATTTAGGCACAGTCATAAAAATTGAGTGAGTATTGAAAATGCACTCAATTCCGATGCGGAGTGTCTACAACATTCGCATGCATTGAGTGCAGCGCACATTCTATTTCTATTTGTATATTGTATGTTTACATTGTTTATAGAAATTTTAGGTATGTATTACAAGTAATATATTAGGAAATAGATTTATTATTTATTTTTGTATATATTTTGTATTTTAAGTGTATTTTAATTTCTTAAATTATTTTTGTATAATTTTAGTTGGTTGTTATGTACTTTTTTATGTACTCCATTATTATCTATTATAGTATTAACACCTCGTCGTTCGCAAATTATTGTGTTCTATATGACAAAAATGTTTTTTTGGTAAATCAAGTTTAAAGTTTAGTAAAAAACTGAACCGAAAAATCTACCGCGATTTTCTTACCAATGAAAGTTCAAGAGTTTGTGGTTTTTTCTGTCAAAAAAAATGTTCATCCTTGGAAGCGTTTTTTAGAGTAAGATGCATTTAAAAAAAAATAATTTGTTCTATATGCACTTATTTACGAAACTATTCTTTTTTAATAGCATATAGAACAAAATGTAATATGTATTGGAGAAATGAAAAGCAATGTGATTTCACCCAATAAAAACTTTATTTCATATATTATAATATTAACTTAATAATAAACTTAATTTTATACATATGTTCTTATGAGTCCACTTAAATCAATACCTGTTAATTTCTTAAAAGGTAAATTTCGACTACAAAATCAAATAAAATATTAACCAAATTTATTTGACTTCGATTCCACGAAGTTCATGCTTGATTTACGGAGATTTTTTAATTGAAGCAAGATTGTTAAAAAAACGAAGACAAAAAGTTGTACCTATATTTTAAATTGTATTAAACAAATTATTATGGGTATTTACGGGTTGATGCGAAACACAGTTGCGACGATGCGAAAATGCAAGATTGCGAATTTTTGCTTCATTCCAACAACAAACACATTAGAAGCAATTTTGGGACTCTTCTTGAATTACGCACTGCTCAAACCTATTGCGAAAGCGCACAAACAGTGATGCGAAACAGCTGATTCATGTTATGGGTGTTTTCAAGCATAGTTGCCATCTGGGTAAAACTTTAAAAAGACTAAATTTGTACGTTGATTTAAATAAGTTTTTGTTATTTTGAAATAAGGTGGCAATATATTTCTTTCCGCTATCGTAAAGTTACAATATTGATGTTCACGCGTTAGTGCGAAAAATATGTTGCATTTTCGCATTCTTGCAATTCGCATCAACCCGTGAATACCCCTTTTGTAGTATGCCACTGCATCAAGTGATAAAAAGTTGTATAAACTTTTCACATCATTTACTTTCTCCAATGATATCTTCTTATCTATTGCTTATCCATTCTTATTCTTAGTATTAAACTTTTTTAAACGTTGTTGTAAAATTTAACTTCTAACCTTATGTTATTTATGATGGGTATTTTCTTTTCGTTTTTGTTTCATTTTATTTACCAACTGCAATCTAAAGCGGGATTTTTTCATTTTTGTTTCATTTCATTTGCCAAGTGCAATGTGAAGCTAAGAAAAAAACCAGAAAAAAAACAAAAAAAAAGCAAAACACAAAGACCTCCAAATAATAACTTTAATAACTTTATTTAGACTTGCATATAGAACAAAATAAAAAATATTTTTTTTACTTAGTATTTTTGCTTCATTTTTGTTCTATATGCACCATTTTTTGCATATAGAACACAATAGGTTACGAAGCTTGTCACAACAGTGTTGTATAGCACAAAGTCGATGTCTCATATTTCGAAAACTATAAAAGATAAAAGCAAACTGATGACACAGATCGATAGATCTCGAAAAATTTGCCTATATACCAGTCTTATCTCAATTTTTTCAATTTTGTGATATAGAACACAATAATTTACGAACGACGACCTATTCTATCTAATATTCTAAATGGGCCCTTATAAGGTAATTGATTTTTCTTCCTATCTTCTACTTTAAGTAAAACTAAGTCTCCTATATCTGCTTTAAGTGTATTCGTATAATCTAAATTCTTATTAGTACGTTTTTCTTTGGCTCGTATAAGCATTGCTTTGGCTTTATTTAGAGCAAAATTTAATCTGGCACGCATCTCGCTCAGATAGTTGTCAAAATCATAAAACTTTGTTTGTGACTCATGTCATTTGGTAAGCGTGGTAGTTTTCCGTAGACTAATTCATGTGGTGTATACCCTGTGTCTATGTGTGGGGTCGTATTGTATGTGAAAGTAAAATATGGGATCCACTTATCCCATTCGTGGTCAGTAGTTGATGTCAATAAAAATTCGTTCAGTACCCTGTGGTTTCTTTCAAGAGAGCCTATCGTTTGGTGATGGTATGGTGTTGAAAAGGTTTGTTTAATTTTTAAAAGTGTGCATATGTTACGCATTAGCTCGTTTTTAAATTCAGTACCATTATCTGATTTCAACACTTGAAAGTGGCCGTATTTCAGAATTACTTGCTCAACTAATGTTCTTGCAACAGTGTCTGCATCTTTTGTTGACATTGGGTGTGCAATTACAAATTTTGTTAGTTCGCATTGTACTGTCAATATGTAGCGGTCCCATTTGAAATTCTTAATGGTCCTACAGTGTCAATTGATAATATCTGAAAACTATTGCTAGGGGTGTCTGTCAACGTGAGTGGCTCTATTGTGTGGAGTGTTTGTTTACTTTTTGCACATATGTCACAACGTGACACAAATTTCTTTACCATCTTGATCATGTTTTTCCAAACATATCGTTGTTTGAGTTTTATAAGTGTTTTCCTGATACCTAAGTGGCCGTTATTATGGTAGTCGTTAATTAATTGAAATTTCGTTAGGTCGTCTTGTATCCTTTTTGGTGGTTCGTAAATGAGTATTCTTAGTTGAGGACTTTGAGGAATTTTTCTTTTCTTAACGCTTTCTAGTATTTTTATATATTCTTCTTTAAACTTTTTATTTGTAAATAATTGGAATATTTTATCGTTGTTGGCTAGCGCTAGCTCTTTAATATTCTCATTTTTCATTTTAGATATCAGTTTCTTCATAATCGAATCTAGATTCGTTGAATTATCGCTGTATCCTACGTGCACTATATTATTTTCAATATATATTTTAGTTTCATTATTCTTCGCCTCATAAAATTTTAAATTCTTCATATTCCTGACGTCAGTAATGGATGTACAGTCCCATATTGGAAGTTGATCAGACTTCTGGGTGTTGTCACCATCTACAAAAATTTCTTCATTACTATCCTCATTTTTTTTAATGGCTTCTTTATTTGCCATGCCTCTTGTAATAACTAACGTTCTTTTTACTTTTTCATCGATTTCTTGTGGTATCATTTCTTTTAGAGTCTCAGAGTCTAGTTGGATTCTTGATAGTGCGTCTGCATTAGTGTTCATACTACCTTTTTTGTATATTATGTCATAGTCATAGTCACATAGATCTAGTTCGAATCCTAGTCATTTTTGAGGAAGGGTTTTTGTGAGAAAATAAGGAGATCAGTGGCCTGTGGTCAGTTACCACTGTAAACTTTCTTCCGTAAAGGTATGGTTTAAAAAAGTTTATTCCCCAATGAATAGCTAATAATTCTTTTTCAATGACTGGTTTATTCATGTCGTGCTTTTGCAAAGATTTGCTGGCATAAGATATTGGTAAATCTTTACCTATTTCGCCTTGCGATAATACCGCGCCTAAAGCATAATTTGAGGCATCAGTCGTTAAAATGAAAGGTTTGCTAAAATCTGGGTATTGTAGTAAAGGTGGAGTTATTAATTTGTTCTTCAGTGTATCGAAAGCTATTTGATGTTCTTCTGACCATGTAAATTTTGTAGCTTTCTTTAAGAGTGTATTTAGGCTTTTTGCAATGTCTGCCAAATTTGGAATGAATCTTCTATAATAGTTGCAGAATGCGACGAATCGCCTAACTTCATCTGCATTCTTTGGAACTGGATAATTTTTTACAGTGTCGTATTTGGCTGGGTCAGTTTTGACTCCTTCACTCGTGATAAGATGTCCTAAATATACTACTTCTGGTCGCAAAAAACAACATTTGGCTGCATTCAATTTCAAATTGTGTCTTTGAAGTCTTTCTAAAACTTTTACTAAATTTTGGTTGTGGTGATTTATGCTACATCCATAGATAATAATGTCATCCACGTATAGAAAAGCATTTGATTCTAAGTCTGCTAGTACAATAGTGAGCATGCGTTGGAAACTGTTTGAAGAGATTTTCAGTCCGAAAGGAAGCCGTTTGAATTGAAAATGTCCGTTTGTTGTAGAGAAGGCTGTCAAAGGTCGTGATTTGTTTTCTAGTTCAATTTGATGGAATTAACTGGTCATATCAAGGGTTGAGAACCATTTTGCTCTACCTAACTTGTCTAGAACATCTTCTAGTCTCGTTAAAGGGAATTTGTCATTGACGATTTTGTCATTTAACTTTCTAAAGTCGACCACAAGTCTCCATTTCTTTTTGTCCTCTGTATTCTTTTTTGGTACCAAAAGGAGTGGAGCATTGTATGGACTGAGTGATGGTTCGATAATATTGTCCCTTAGCATTTTCTGAACTTGTTCATTTATCACGTCTGTTTGGGCGTGCGGTAGTCTGTAATTTTTGATGTATACTGGTATGTTGTCTGTCGTTGTTATGTTTTGTTTATAAAAGTTATTGGTTGTTAAAGGTTCGTTATCTAAGTGAAATACATCTTGAAATTTTTTAAAAATGTCTTTTAATTCGTCTTTAATTTTTGTGTCATTACATTGTATACTTAGTATTTCCAAAATTTTACTGAAACGATTTTGTGGGTGTATAGGTCTTTTGCTGTCGTAATTTAAAATATCGTATTTATTTAAAGAATCGGTTTCCAACTGAACCATTCAAAATCACTTCTTCATTTGTTGTATTTAAAATTTGTATGTGTGTCATGCCGTTTTTTGGAGCTATTGAGTTACTAAGAAAAATACCTTCTTGTACTTCTTTATTTAAAATTACTTTGTCTTCCGTTAGTTGCAGCTTAATTGGTTGAATAATTTCTGTTCTTGGTGGCACTTTTATTATTAATGTGTTATGTGGTTTTGAGTGCATAGGCAATGTAATGTGTGAATCGTCAATTAAAATCGAAATAGTGAATGTTTCGTAGTCAATTTTGCAAAGGAATTTGTTCAAAAAGTCTCTACCTAATATACCATCGGTTTCAATTGGGAATTCGAATTTTACTAGTTGAAATTCATGTTTACAGTTTTTCTCTCCAAAATTAAGGTTTAGATTAATGCTACCTAGTGAAAAAGTTTCTTCGGTTGTAATGCCTGTTAACTTGCATTTTTGGTCTGGGTTATAAAAATCATCATTTACCTTTTTACTGATTTTGCATAAAGAAATATCAGCACCTGTGTCGATCAGAAAATTCATAAAATTATTCTTGTATTTTATTTTTATAAAGTTAGAATTTGTATCCGAGATTTTAAAAATCTTTAATTTTGGCTGATCGGAAAGACTATGTCTTCCGAGCCCTGCTCGTTTCCCTCATTGTTTACTATTCGTATGTTTCGGTTTGTGTGGTTATTTGTGTATCTGTTGTTTTGGTTCTTATTTCGGTTGCTGTTTCTGCCTTGGTTAGCGTAATTATTATTGTTTCTGTTTTGGTTGAAGTTGTTGTTGTGGTTCAGATTTCTGTTATTGTAAGTGTTTTGATTTTGGTTCCTATTGAAATTATTGTTGTATGTTCTTGGTTCATTGTACCTATAGTTTGTGTTTACGTTTTGTCTTGAGATATAGCGGGTGTTATTATTGTTTTGATGTTGGTTAAATGACCGTTGAAAGTGCATGATTGCATTTGGTGAAGTCAACGACTCATTTTCGAGTTCGAGTGCTAATTCTGTTGCTTCCAATAAGTCTTTTGGTCGCGCAGCAAAAATAGTTGATTTCAAATTTTCTTTTAGACCTTTCTTAAATGCGTCGAGTGCAATTTTGTTATTGCATTTTATTATGACGTTTTTCTCGAGTTCTGTGGCTTGAGTTCCTAAACTTTCGATTCCTAGTCTATTTAGCCCTTCTATTATGTTAAGTAATTGTTCTTTGTAAGTATGTATTCTCAAGTTCCGTTGATGTAAATTGTTAAGTTTTGTCTGTAATTGTGATATGGTTGTGTTATCTTTGTATCTGGTTTTTAATTGTTGTTTTAGAATCTCAAAGTTTGATGGTTTCGAATAGCTACCTAATGCGGTGCGAACATTAGCCGTTAATTTTGCGTGGTATATGTATTGTAAGAAATCGATCTTACCTTCATCGTTTAACGTTTTGTTAATCAATTCGGCTGTAATAAGAAAACTTTCTAAGTCTCTGAAATTGCCTGAAAAAGTGGGTAATGCCTTTGAGGCGGTTTCTAGACTAAAAGCTGCCATTATTTTTATTGATTCTCCTTGTTCTTGTTCTTCTTCTTCTATTCTTATTTCACCCTCAGTTGTTTTAAGCTGTTCTGAGATTAATTTTATTGAGTTTAAATGAATGCTGCTGAACTCTAATTTCAAAGCTACTAACTCTTTGCTGTCTTCGTATTGATTTGCCAAAAAGTCAAATTGTTCTTTTAAATCATCTAGCTGCTGTTGCTTTGCAAGTAGTGTGGCTCTTGTGTAGCCTCTAGTATAACTTTTTCTTATGTTTTTGAATATTCTATCTACCTCTTGAATAATATTTTCCATCTGTTTAACATTTTTTTTTTTTTTTTTATAAATGTTTTTATTTTTTTTTTTTTTTTTCTTTTAAACCATTTTTATGTAGAGTATATAATATTTCTTTTTGTATATCTTCATTTTTACAATTAAAATTAATAAAGAGCAATGTGTAATTTTTGCATAATTAACTATTTATATAAAGCAATAATATTTGTTTATGACTCTTAATTATAATTATTGGTATTATTACTGTATTTTTATTATTATTTTTATACATTTTGTATAAAGACTCATATTTATTTGTGTTGGATGGTTTATCTCCAGCAACGACAATTTAAGACGTTTTATTTGTTTTTGGCGCATTCGATTTAACTGCAGCTACTTCAGCTGATGCTTCCTTTGAACCAAAATCTGGTATCTTTTTGTCCTTGGTTTTTTCATTTTTGGCGTTGTTTGGTGCAGATTCAAAATTTCATTCATTGCCTTTAAAACTGGAAGAATACACTTCCATGGCCTTCGGCATTGGCTGTTTCTGAATGTATTCCATATGTGCCAATATGGAACTGAATTCCAGGAAAAGCAAATCAAAAGATTTCAGGTAATGGGCAGCATCGCCATGTAAGGTGTATGGGGAAGTTTAAGTAAGAGTTTTGTTTATAGCGGCAGAGTTTGCCTTCGCTATAGCTATATTCTTGCCGACTTGAACAAAGTTCAAGGCAAGAAGAGAATATTAATATTAAAACAAGGCAGAGATCTGCCGACTTGAATTAGTAGTTAAATTCTGATTTATTCTTTGCCAAGACCGGCTTTTTATATCTTTACAAAAACTGTTATACTTAAAATCTAGATCTATAGTTAATCTATATTTACATATTAAAATACTTATTATTAATTTTGCGTTTCATTCTCGCACTTAAAAAAAGTATCTCCAAATTTCATATTTTGGGTTGACGAATGAAATTTAGGCACAGTCATAAAAATTGAGTGAGTATTGAAAATGCACTCAATTCCGATGCGGAGTGTCTACAACATTCGCATGCATTGAGTGCAGCGCACATCGATAGTGCAGTGAAAGCATATTTGTCACTCAATGCATTGCCGCTTGTTTACGAAAAGAATTGATGAAACGTAGGGTCGGCAGTGTGTACATGTATGGGCACACTACACAGGGATATACCATATCACATTCCCCGCCAAATTATCAATTATAAATTATTATTATAATAAACTGTAGATAATGCCAAACAAAGGACAGATGCGTAAGTAGGATCCAAAAAGAATGAGTAAGTCTATTTTGGCAGTTAGAGAAGGAGCAATGGGCATACTGTTGGAGGCTAAGACATTTGGAGTTCCATTTGCACCGCTGTAAAGAGCAGCTCGCAGTGATAAACCTATAAGCGAAATTTTAGCCACGCCTCTGATGTAAGTCTGTTTTCAATCGGGAAATGGAATTTGGGCTGGTAGGGTTTATTAAGGAAATGGAATAACGTTTTTGGGGACTAACTCGAAGTGATATTCGCTCACTTGCATTTCAAGTGGCAAAAATAAACAACATTGCCCACCCATTTTCGGTAAGTAAGGAATGCTCTGGAAAAGACTAGTTGTACGCATTTTTAAAATGACTCAAATCAGAGATTAGCATAAGGAGTCTAACTGAAAGCTCAATGGATGGGGTCAAAGGCTTTAATGGTGAAAATGTGGGTAAATTTTATTGCTTGTTCGAGCGAGATCACGAAAAATATAAATTTTCCCCAACTTTTATTTGGAATGTCGATGAGACAGGAGTGTCTATCGTGCAAAGTAAGAAAATATTGACAGCAAAAGGAAAATAAGTTTCATGACATCGGCAGAGAGAGGATCTATTATAACGGTTGTTAGCTGCATGACTGTAGGCGGTACTTTTGTACCACCATACTTAGTTTTTCAGAAAAAAACATTTTTCGTTGTGTATGAAACATGCCATAAATGGCAAGCAATTTATTTATAAGAGTTACTCTTTATAAAAACTTATTTCTCTTATGTACTTTTCCATTTCATTACATAGTTTACGTTACTTTGTTGTTAAGTTTTTACTTACGTATTTATATTCAGTTGATTGTGTTTTTTTTTCTTTTATGTAAATTACACTGATATAATAAAAAATTTTATTTTTTTCTCGCGCTGTACTTGCTATCACGTTATACTTTTCTTGAAAAATAAATTAATTAATATATCTAGATATCTTCTAGCGTTTTTAATTTTGGTTGAAAGAGTTGTAATGCTGTTGAACTTAATTCGGGTAATGTGTGATATGCTATATCACATTATCCGAACGTGGTATATCACTTTACCCGCCAATTTCATTAAGGGGAGTTGCATGGCTTTTTTTCATTGTGTTCAAAAAGCTCCAAATTGGGTAACGGTATAGAGCTCCGAAGTCGTTATACACTGCACAATGAATCAATAAACTATCCTATGTAAAGCAGTCTAAGCTATGCTAATGTTATTACGAGTAATTATAAATATAAAAATGCCTATACCACATTACCCGAAGTTACTCTACTTGAATCAAGCACAATTTTCTCAATTCAAGCTAATATTAGACTTGAATCTAAAGTAAATACAGTAATGTTCTAATTTCTGGACGTTTTCTTTTTTCACAGAAATTTAAAAGAAAAGAATGAAACTGACTCAAAAAATGTATGTTAACACAAAATAATTTTTATTAATTAATATTTAATGTTTCTTTTTTAACATAAAACTCATATAATTCACCTTTCTATATTTGAGCAAAGATCACTTATGAATTTAATAAATAAAGAAACGTTCAGAAATTAGAACCAGATTCTAATTCCAGAGCGTTCAATATTGAAATGGCAGATTCTAATTTCTGGACAATTCGAATTTGTGAGAGTTTTAATCTGTGAGAGTGTACTGTATTAATGAGTTTTTAAAAAATGTTTTTGAATTAAGATTTTCTTGTTAATATCATGTGATTTTAATTTGCTCAATTCTAGCAAAATAATGTTTGAATTGAGCAATTTATGCTTGAGTGCAAACTGATAGCCTTTTTGCTTGATTCAAGCATAGAATGCTTGATTTTTTTCTCCGTGTTGTTTTGCTTAACACGCTTGTTTGTTGGTTTAAATTTGTTTTTGCATTTACACTTCAATATTTACACTGTTTGATTTAAATAGCAGTCTATAAAAAAAATTTAAATAAAATAACAAAAAAACAACAATAATTCTTTTAAGTTGAAGGTATAGAAGCGTGCTTAGCATGTTGCGCGCTCTCAGCAGGTGTTGCACAGAAGGTATCATTTAATTTCAAACGTAAGCCTTCTGGAACAACAACATCAAAAATATAAATAAACATTTACTTGGATCAACAAACGTGGTCTTTCATGTAGAAGGAAATTAAAACCCACATTACTCGTATAAGGAATTAAAATTTTTGCACTAATTTCAAAGGCAATTATGTTAATTTTCACTAATTGGCCTGAAGAAATTAGTGATTAGTTAGTAACAGGCCTGTTGTATGATTTTCCTAGATAGGGGGATGTTTTTATTTTAATAATTATTTAAATATTTTAAAAAATTCTGAATTATTCTGTGTCTATTTGTATATATTAAATACAATCCGCGTCATTTGATTAGGGCCAACGCCAATAAGATTTATTACAATTCAAAAAAATGTTTTTTATTGAGAAAATAAATTATTTTTTTTTAACCCTTTCGGCATATTTGTTGCCATACGGCAACAGTTTGCTTTGTGGCTCTGTTTCTAGTTTGGGACACCCCGCTTTTTAACAATACATTTTTAATAATAAATTGAAATGTGATGAAAAAGAAGAGAAAATCAAAAATACGAAAATTAATTTTTATAACATGTTTTTCAAGGTTATTCCGAGTGAACTCATGAGCGCGACCACGCGGCCACGCGACTTCAAAAAAGAGCAAATTAAAAAATCATATTTTTAAATATTTCCGAGAATTTTCTAAAGCTAAAGGTTATTAAATATAATACTACGAATGTAAGAGATCTTATTTACATTTTTAGCAAGAAAAAATATGTGATATGTATAGCGCTAGAAGTTTTTAAAATTTTTTTGAATATTTCTAAAAATTTTTGTAGTATCTATTAGGAAAGCAACACTGCTTTCAAACTTCATACTCAGCTTATTTTAGTCAAAAACTGACCCTGAACGAAGTTTGGAATATTTGGTATTGCCAGGGCTAATTTGGCACTGAAAGGGTTAAATAAAGGAAAATAATTGTCAAATTATTTTCTAATATTAAGAACCATTAGTTTATAAATAAATATAATTTTGGAAACCACTTTCGCTCCGCTCTAAAAGTTTCACACTTTTTCATCGAGTCATTAGAATAAGGCCACCTGTTTAAATATTGAAATGAAGTGGTTTTGATTAAAAATGTTTTAAAAAATTAGAAAGTGTTTTAAATCTTACCGTTTTCAGTAGTGTGTGGAACCTCCATTTTTAGAAATGATTGCAAAAATACGGTTGAGAAGTGAATCATAGAGTGATTTTAAATAATTTAAGTTGACGTCTGCCCAAGCTGTTGTTATGGCGTCCATCAAGTATTTTTTATCTTCGAATTGTCTTCCATTTTCGTAGACTTTTCGAGTCAACCGCCCCCAAACGTTTTCCACGATATTGAGGTCCGGAGAATACGGTGGCCATGCCAAAAGTTCCACAGACTGCCCATGGATCCAGGATTTTACTATCCTTGCAGTATGGATCGGGGCATTATCATGTTGATAATTCCATGGGAGTCGTCTGAAAAGGTTATAAAATTGAGGAAAAGCATTTTCCAGGATATTTTTGTAGAAAAGAGCAGTTATTCTGGCATTCTCAAACATTAAATGAATTGTTCTGTAATATGAAATTGCTCCCCATACCATTAACCCTCCTTTTCGGCTATGGTGCCTAGCCAAAAACTTTTCTTCTTTCCTTAAATCGTGGAAGAAGTAATTGTTACCATCGGGCCCATCCAAATTAAATTTCTTTTCGTCCGAAAATACAACCTTTTTCCACTGGTCCGTCCACGTCATCTTTTCTTTGGCAAACTCTAATCGTAATTTCTTTCAAAGGTGATTCAGAGGTGGCTTTTTGCGTAACATTTTTCGATGGATGTGTTCCGACGATTTAATTATTCGTCGAACAGTTGATAGACTGACTTTTATTCCGGTTTCAGCTTTTAATTTAGCAGCAGACTGAGCTGAATTTGAAGCTGCTCGCAATAATAAGCGATTTTCCTGGGCTGAAGTCGCTCTATAAGTCTTGCCTTTCATATTTTTCCCGTAGTTTTCAACATTTTGAAGGAAATTATTAATTACGGTTTTACTTTTCCCGATTGTTTCTGCAATAATACGGCTACTAAGCCCCATTTCTTTGTAGGCTTGGATTTTGGCCTCTGGATTCGGCCTCTCAGCAGCAGAAAGAGCCTTGCCTCGTCCCATTTTTCGTAGAATAAATTAATTCAATACCACTTTCAATAAAAAAAAAAAAATAAAACTAAAGCAACTTCTTTCAATAAAAAAATGAAACTAAAGCAACTTCTTCAAGAACAGCATCCGGCTACGTTAAAACAAACACTGGCCTTATTCTAATGGCGCACGCGAGTTGCACATTTTTTGCGACTCAAGGAAATAACGGTAGTATTAAGTACGTATTTATTTTGCACTCATATTTTTTCCTGAGAAGTATAAGCACTCAATTCAAGCACAACTTAAGTAATTTTTTTAATAAGAAAATTAGTTCTAACTTCAAATAAATATTCAAGTAGCAGGCCTTAATCAAATGACGCGGAGTGTATAACGCTAAAGCCAGCAGTTAAAAACTTCATGTTTTAACGTGATGTATTACCGCGCAGGTTTCCAAAAAACTTGAAAAAGGCATTTTTTCAAAATGCATTGGCGTTGCATGAAATTGTTACTCGCTGATGTTACTCGCTAGGTGCTATAACAAAAATAATGGTACGAGAGGAAAGGCTAATGCTTTGACTTTATGACAAAAATAAAAACAAAATTCAAGATGTTTTCGGGACGCTGAAGAAGCTGCTTAAGCAATACAACTGGAAATTTGTTACATGCAATCATATCACGCTGTATATGGGTGCTGAGAAAAAAATTTACTATACGTCTGTAAAGGCTGGTTCTTAGCTCTCCCGACAAAAATAGATGAAAAATTCATGACGTTATAAGGCCGAAAAGAGAGCCACTCCAAGATTGAAAATTCATCAATCATGCAACGGCGTTGTATTGAACTTTTACTCGTGGAGTACATGTGCTACGGTAAATTTTATAAAACGTTAATGAAAAATTTGTACCTAGCCTTAGGATACAAGTAAAAAAAACTATGACGTCATCAGGTCGAGGAGATAGAAGCTTATGAAAAAAAAAAAAAATGATTTTCTTACAATGAGATTTTACTTTATTATTAAAGCATAATAGTAGTAGTCATAACGTTAGTGTTATTATTTACGACATCTACGTTTGAATCATTATTATTACTACTCTCACTTGGATTATAATATGGATATGGACCATAATATGGGTAATACGTTGGTGGGTAGCTTGGATAATAACCATGGCGTTTATCTGACGATGATTCTGGTGATAAGAAAATAATCTGTGGCTGTGGCTGTGGCTGCGGCTGTGGCTGCGGCTGTGGCTGCGGATATACTTTAGGTACTACGGTGGCTGGTCCAATGATCTCTGGTTCAGTGCTCTCTGATTCTATGTTACTTGCTGAACGTCCAGAAGGATAACTGCCACCAGAAGGACCAGCTGGGCCCGGATGACCAGTATGTCCGGTTGCACCTGGGGCACCTATAGGTCCCATATCACCTTTTTCACCTTTGCGCCCTGGATATCCTGGTGGACCGGCTGGACCTTGTAATCCATAACGACCGCGTGAACCTTTTTCACCTGGATATCCTACTTGACCAGGAGGCCCTGGAGGACCTGGAGGTCCTGGTGGACAGTGGCATGAGTTATGAGATGGAGGTGCTGAGTAATATTCAGTTGGCTGATAACCGGCATTTGGAGTTGATGAGTCCAAGCTTATTGAACGATCATAGTCCCTATATTGATCGCTTTTATCGGCAAATGTTCCCAAAAGATAACCTGAAATAAAAAGATCTGTCAGAAATATTTTAAGAAAAACTTTGTTCTTAACATACAACTTAGAATGGCTAGAATTGGAAGCTTCATGCTGAAGAATTTGTCTGATGATCTTTTGGAAAAATCGCTATCGTTTTATACGGAATTATTAAAAACCATGAACTCGTATCAGCAGAGCAAACAGTTATTCTCAGAATATTCAAGTTATTGGGCAAATAATTTTACATGTTTCTATAACATTAAAGTCTAAATCTATTAGCATATCACTAAAATAACTTCTGTGTTGCCTGCGATATTTGAATCCATTCCCAATAACTCGTTTGAGAATTTACTTTTTATGTAAATTGACACTCCATTCGCAAAAATGACGATTTTATAACTGTTCATTCACAGAATATACCAGCACATAAACAGCTCGTCACGACGAGACGATAAAACAACAAATATATCCGTATGTTAAGAGTCAATGTCCGTCTCAAAACATACGACTTCAAAACAGACTGAGCACAGAGGTTAATGTATTATAATATAAACATAGTAAATTTTTAATTTTATAGCTAATATTTATATTCTACTGGTGGGCGATTATAGAAATCTTTGAGAAAAATTATATGACTATTAGGGTGTCCCAAATGAAAAAAAATTTTTCGAATTTCATAGTTGCTCAACCATTGTTTCAAAGCTTATAAGATAAACTATTTTTGAGATTTTTTTCAGATTTTTTTGAAGAGGTTTAGAGGTCGCGCTAATAAAATTTTCCCTAAAAATCAGGTTTTTCGGAGATTTTTTGAATTTCAAGCATAAGTTGGTCAATAACAGATATTTTCTAAGTCTTTGAGTCATCATTTCGAAGGACAAATATCCAACTTTACTTTACTGTACATAAATTAGAAGTTTTGACATTTTTATTTTGACATTTTGGAGTATTATTATTTATTGTATAAATATTAATTATTATTATTATTTATTATTATTTATTTATTATTATTTATTTATTACTAGAGGACCCGGCAAACTTCGTCCCGCCCTGAATTAATTTTTTTATTGAAATAATTCCGAGCAATCACGATCCCACCCGAAATTAATTTTTATCGAACATTCACGATCGATAACAAATGGTGCCAATCGAATTTCAATTATTGATTGAATGAAACACTCTAATATCCCTTATTTACACGGAATGTAAGGAGGTTGAGGGAATCACATGTCAGATCAATTCAATGCTTTTTGATAGACAACATTAGCAAAAGTAAACAAAGATTAAGGCTTTCCAACACGCGAACATGTCATATATTGTAAGCCATGCAAGAAGCTTAGGAACTCAAGATTAATAGTTATAGACATGTTATACATGCATTTTTTACAAATAATTTAAGACACATTGTTTTGCACTAACATTTATTTGAGCAACATTTATATTGTTTCCATATAATTTTGTGAGTGGAACTTCCGTTCGCTTATTTATATCTAAAAAACTGAATGCACCTCCATGCTACAGGTGTAAAATAAGCTGCATTTGCATAGTCTACTTGCTCTCTCTCTTTATATGATCGTACTGCTTTGCGCTCCATTATCTTTATATACTATATATACTATATATTATTATTACTCGTATGTTCTTTTTATTCTTAAGGTATAAAATAAGTTTATATTTGATTTGATTAGATCCAGCACACAGTGCCATAATTAATTCCAAAAATTGGCGTTGTGATTCATTGATTGAATTCTTGGAATGTGCACTTCCTCGCCCTTGAATTGGCCTACTCAAATGCGTTCATCTTTGCTTGAAAAACATTATTCTTGAGTTGCTTCACGACCGATTTTTTACCCTTGCAGAATTTGGATTGATTCAGGCTCCGAAGCATGATAATAACAGATCCAACCTTCAGTGGTACATTATGTGGTGGTAATCCTTGCAAACCAATGAATTCAGCAACACTATTCGATAATTGGTTGCTTCGTCTGGACACAAACAACTGATTTGAACGAATGTAATTGTGCAGAAATTGCATTTTGAATTATGAAATTAAAATCGATTTATTTTTTATTTTTTATTTTTCCATACAAAATGTATGGAACATCGATTTTTCCGAGAAAATTCCAATTTTTTGCTGTTAAAAGCTACCTTGTGCGGAAACGAACAAAAAAAGGGTTCTTATGTATGCCACTCTGTTTTTTTATATATGACACTTATTCGGACATGACAATCTAATTGTTTTCATTATCCGTCACTCGCTGCTGTGTGGCTTAAACGTGTATAAGCTCGCCGAGCATTTGACTGATTTCGTAGACCTATGTCAGGCTCGTCCCCTCCTTAGAGTTGTAATGAACACTGTACGACACGAAAAATTACCAATTTCAATTCTTTCGATTCTTTTCCTTCCTTCCTTATTTTCTTTTTGCCTACACCACATCAGTATTGTGGCGAACAAATACAAAATAATTATTAAAATCGGCCGAGCCATTTCCGAGTTCTAGCAAGACCAACGCACGGCAATTGATAATTAAATATTCAGAGAATAGAAGATAAAAACACGATTGGTTTTTGTCTTAGAAAAATATAATAGGCTGCTATAATTCGATTTCAGAAGATTCTGCTGTCATATCATTTTATTGCAAATTCTATTAGGAAATTTTTGTAGTACATTTCAATTTGAATAAAAAAAGTCAGCTCAACCGTCAGTTTTGGTTTAAGGCTCGATCCTCACAAAGGGCTATTTATGAGGATAGGGTCCATCTGTCCGACCGTATGTCTGTCCGTCTGCCTGTGATCATGATTGCAGCCGTTATTTTCAAGCTATCATCACGAAATTCAATATTTCAGCTTTTATCTAAAAAATAAAGGTCATGTTCGAAAACTAGCCAAATCGGTACAAAACCACGCCTACAAAGCGTATACATTAGGCCATGAGGTACATGTGTTGTGCCTCAATAAAATATTTCAAAATTTCACAGAAATATAAAAAAAACATTTTCTGATATTCTGTTCGGATTTTCTGATACCAAAATACACTAGATCTGTAAAAAAACAAAAATGGCCCGGAGGACCCGATATTTTTTTGTATGGTGACAGTTAAAGTGTTAAAGGCGTTACAGTCATAAGTGATATGCTATGTGTCCGGGAGACTATCACAGTGCTGGCCCTTCGGTGAGTATAGTGCTGGCTGTGGTAGCTCAATGTCGCTAACATGACCTAAGTTGTTCGGCTATGAGTTGCACTTGTCTACAACCGGGTGGCAATGCCCATATATTGTCAGAGATTTTAGATCCGCCTTGATTTTCATCAATAAATGTGGGTGGTGATTACCAGAAGCGCAACCAAAGGGGGGTTTTGGGGTTTAAACCCGCCAAATTATTGTCACAAAAAGAAAAACATGATAAGTAATACCATGTTTTTATCAAAAGCGTGAAAAACCCAAATTTAAATTTCAAATCGATTGCGGTTGAAGCACAACACTTCGCGACAGACATTTTGGTGCTGGAGATTTTTCAGCTGATTATAGACAAATTGGGTTTCCTGATTTCAGATATAGACTACGTTTTTCTACATCAGCTCGAGTTTTTGAGCTATATGCAAAAACATGAAAATCAGTTTTTTTTTCTGATAATTTTGCTATATCTATTGCACTGACTTACCGATTTGTATTACGATGATGAATTTCAATGAAGAAATACCAGACCTTTCAATTTTTGCACATGGTTTTACAAGTGGTTTTGAAACAGTGCCTCGAAGAGTTTAATATTTGTAGTCATCAAAAACTGAAGAAAATTTGCCCTACTAGATGGATTGAGAGATACAACTCGGCTACGGTTTTTGTGAATTTTTTCGATGCCAAAATATTGGCATTAGTCAAAATTTCCTGTTGGGAGGATACAAACACATCAAGCCAAGCCAATTTACTGAATTGTGCATTACAAAAGACAGACTTTCTTATATCTTTGCAGTGTATTTTTTTTTTTTTTTTTTTTTTTTAGAAGTAGTAGTATTTATTTAATACTTTTAATTTGACTTAAGATTATCGTTAACAATCATTTATACAATCTCTAGAATGGTGTTATTATTTTCATTATTTTTTACAATTCGTGCAATATTTCTCTTAAAAACATTTGTATTTCTTTCTAACTTGACATAATTAGGTAGCGCATTGTAAACTTTAAGTCCTTTGAAAAAAAGCGATCTTTGCATTGCTGTTGTTGTCACCCTTTGTAGTCTGAAATTTTCTGTATTTCTTAGATTATATGTCTGTATTTCTCCCACGTAGTTTAATTGATCGATGAAATATTCCGGAGCGTTTACCATTTTCATTTTTTGAATAAAATTTAGAGTATTTATTTCCAGTCTTTGTTTTATATTAAACCATTTTAATGTATCAAGCATTATTTGTATCGGAGTATATCTGTTACACTTTAGTATTGAACGCATAGCTTTATTTTGTAGTTTTTGCAGTCTTTCTAATTGTGTTGTTGTGCAGCAAGTATATAGAATCGTTGAGCCAAATTCAAAATGTGGTTTTATTATTGTGTTGTACATATTTATTGCCGTTATTACCGATATTTTATTGCGCACCCGTTTTAAAAAAACAATTTTTTTGCCAATTTTTTTACATATGTATTCAACGTGTTGTTTAAATTTTAAGTCTTTATCGATTATGAAACCTAGATATTTTATCTGATTAACTTTTTCAATTGCTTCATTATTAATTTTAAAAATTACATTACTATTCATGTATATTTCCATTATTTTAGTTTTACATTCATTTAGTTTTAATTTGTTCATTTTAAGCCAATTGTTTACGTTGTTGATATCATGTATGTATTATATTTTCTTTACATTGTTCCTCTGTATCTCCTTTCGCATAAATTAATGTGTCATCAGCATATAAAACTATTTCACATTTATTTAAAATATTTGGCATATCATTTATGTATATTATAAACAATAGTGCCCCTAATATTGATCCTTGTGGGACCCCATATTCATTATCAATTTTATCCGATTTAACGCCGTTAACTTTTGTTATTTGTTTTCTGTTTGTTAGATACGATTTAAACCACATTAATTCATTTTCTCTAATACCATACATATAAAGTTTTTGAATCAACAACTCTCTATCAATTGTCTCGAATGCTCTTTTAAGGTCCAAGAAAATTACCATTATCTTAGTTTTCCTATCTCGAAATTTCCATCTATTTATTACATAAGTAACTGTTGTTTCACATGAGTATTTTTTTGTGAAACTCGATTGATATTTTTAACCGACTTCAAAAAGGAGGAGGTTCTCAAGTTCGTTGGTTTGTCCGCTTTTTTTTTTTTTTTTTTAATGTATGTACATCGATAACTCCTAAAGCACTTGCCCGATTTCCGTAATTTTTTATCAACAGATAGATATCATGAACGTGGAGGTCCTTTTTTAAAAAAGTGGGCGATATTCTACAAAGGGGCGTGTCAATCTAAGAAAAACACTGTATTTCAGTTAATATTGACACTAGGGTGATGAAATTTACAGTACAAATACTGGGGTAGACACAGTTATTACAAATTACAATTAAAAAAGTGGGCGTTATTTGACAAAGGGGTGTGGTCATATTAAAAGGACACTGTATCTCAAATATTATTGACACTAGGGTACTGAAATTAAGTACAGGGGTAGACACAATTTTTAAAAATTACTGTAAATAAAGTGGGCGTTATTTGACAAAGGGGTGTGGCAATATTAGAAACACACTATATATCGAATAATATTGACACTAGGGTGCTGAAATTTAGTGCATGGGTAGGCATAGTTATTACATTTTACAGTCAATAAAGTGGGCATTATTTGACAAAGGGGTGTGGCAATATTATAAAAACACTGTATCTCGAATAGTATTGACACTAGGGTGCTGAAATTTTGTATAGGGGTAGACAAAATTTTTAAAAATTACTGTGAAGAAAGTGGGCGTTATTCGACAAAGGGGTGTGGCAATATTAGAATCACACTATTTATCGAATAATATTGACACTAGGGTGCTGAAATTTAGTACATGGGTAGGTAAAGTTACTACAAATTACGGCCAAAAAAGTGGGCGTTATTCAACAAATGGGCGTGTCAATATTATAAAAATACTATATCTTTGTTCATATTGACACTAGCGTATTAATATTTGGTATGCAGGTAGGTGGGTAGGTAAAATCATTAAAAAAGTGGGCGGAATTGTACACAGGGTGTAGCACTTTAATTTAAGTACTATATTACGGTTAATATTGATACTTTGAAACTGAAATTTGGCACAGGGCTAGGTAGAATCATTATAAGGTACGGTAAATAAAGTGGGCGGGATTATATAAAAGGCGTGGCACTAATTGTAAAGAAACAGAAATGGAAAATACCCAACAAACTTTCAGGAATTAATAAAACAAATTTGTTAAGAACAAAGTTTAATGTTTGAAATTTTCCTCAAGAATACAATAACATAAAATATTTCATATTTCTAAAAAGGAAGAAATAAAAACTTTTTAACAAAAAAAAAAAACCGACTTCAAAATCACTACAAAGTAAAAAATAATTTTAAATAACTTTTCCCATTCATTTCTTGGTCATATTTTAAAAGCTATTTATATGTATTATAATATTGGAAATCTTATCATTTTCATTTTTTCTATTTTGTTTTATTATCATCAATATATTAATTGTTTTATGATTAATTTATTAAGCTTTGAAGTCGGCGCTTATCTTACTATTCGACAGGGAATACACCAGTTTCGAAAGATTTATTCACAATGTTAAGTATATTCTTACCGATAGTGTTCCAGCTATCTAATATTATTTTGATTGATACTTTGTTGAAGTCCGGTTTGTCTTTTAAACACTTACATATTTTTTTTAGTTCTAATAAAGATATTGCACGAAATTTAAATCTTGTTGTTATCACAGGTATTTTGTTTGTATAATGAACATTTTTTATTGTATCTCGTATTACTTTAATACTATCGACAAAATATTTATTAAATTGGGTGGCAATTTGATAGTTATTCGTATATTCCTTATCATTAAATATTACATTTTTTATCACATTTGCGTTCTTTTTTAATACTAAGTCTTTTATTTCTTTCCACATTTGTTTTTGGTCTTTGGCATTATTGATTTTGTTATTAACATATTTATTTTTTTCGATTTCAATTTTAGTTTTGTATATATTTCTTACTACTTTATAATCATTCCATGCATTTTCTGTGTTTTCAGATTTAGCAATTTGGTATTTATTAATTTTTTCACTTTTAAGTATTTTTAAGTTTTCATTGAACCATTTGTTTATATCATTTCTTGAATTGATTGTTTTTTTGAGCGTAAATTTCTTAATTGTATTTTCAAGGCAATTGTCCATTATATTAAAGCTATTATTTACGTTATCATTTTAATTATATTTTATTATTGCACCGAGTTCTTTATTGAAAAGATCTTTATTGTATTTAAATATTTCAATTTCTTTTTTAGTGATTTGGTTTTGATTATCATGGTCATTTATGTATATATGTCATTTGTCATGGTCATTTATGTATATATTTGATTTTTATATCTATTGCTTCATGATCTGCTATTTTACTGTCACTATTGTTGTTCGTAGATATGTTACCATTATTTGTTATTACATAGTCTATTATAGTTCTCGAGTTTTGCGCGATTCTAGTATATTCGTTTACTATTTGTTTTAATCCATTATCATGTAAAATACCTTCTAATCTAGTTTTGTATGTATGTTCTTAGCTCCAGTATTTGGTTAATATTCATATATTTTATGCAAATTTCCTCAAGCTCGAAACATTGATTTGACACAAGCAGTCGATTTAGCCAATATCAGTTTGCAAGAAGTAAAAAATGTAAGAGATAATGCTGAAATAGAATTAAAAAAATTGTATATAAATGCTGGTGGCGTCCGTGGCGTAGTTGGTTAAAGTGCGTGGCCGCTATGTCAACGAGCCTGGATACCCAGGTTCGAAACCCAGCAGGATTTCAGACATGGTGTCAAAGAGAAAGATACTCAGTATGCTTTGACATTTCATCATGAATAGACTTACGATCTGCCACAACGTCGAATTTTCAGTGAATGGGCCCTAGAAAAGTTGGCAGAAAATCCGCTTTTTTATCGACAAATTTTGTTCAGCGATGAGGCTCATTTCTGGTTGAATGGCTACGTAAATAAGCAAAATTGCCGCATTTGGAGTGAAGAGCAACCAGAAGCCGTTCAAGAACTGGCCATGCATCCCGAAAAATGCACTGTTCGGTGTGGTTTGTACGCTGGTGGGAATCATTGGACCGTATTTTTTCAAAGATGCTGTTGGACGCAACGTTACGGTGAATGGTGATCGCTATCGTTCGATGCTAACAAACTTTTTGTTGCCAAAAATGGAAGAACTGAACTTGGTTGACATGTGGTTTCAACAAGATGGTGCTACATGCCACACATCTCGCGATTCTATGGCCATTTTGAGGGAAAACTTCGGAGAACAATTAATCTCAAGAAATGGACCGGTAAGTTGGCCACCAAGATCATGCGATTTGACGCCTTTAGACTATTTTTGTGGGGCTACGTCAAGTCTAAAGTCTACAGAAATAAGCCAGCAACTATTCCAGCTTTGGAAGACAACATTTCCGAAGAAATTCGGGCTATTCCGGCCGAAATGCTCGAAAAAGTTGCCCAAAATTGGACTTTCCGAATGGACCACCTAAGACGCAGCCGCGGTCAACATTTAAATGAAATTATCTTCAAAAAGTAAATGTCATGGACCAATCTAACGTTTCAAATAAAGAACCGATGAGATTTTGCAAATTTTATGCGTTTTTTTTAAAAAAAAAGTTATCAGGCACTTAAAAAATCACTCTTTATATATGCTGGAAAACAAGCAGAAACCAATGGCTTCATTTTGACGAGATCAAGAGTTGCATCTTTCCACCCTGACGCACAATGTGTTGAATCGTATTATCGCATATCGCGTTAAATACCTTTCTTGAATACATTTATCACAAGCCTGAGTGACAGATTTTTAAAACATACACTAAGGGAAAAAAATATTAAATTTATCCAAAAACTTTTTTAATTTATCCAAAAAGCGAATCGACTACGTAAATATTTAAAATTTATTTGAATACTTTTTTAATTAAATTAAATATTTAAATATTTAATCAGAATTAATAAAAAATATATTAAAATTATGCACGAATTTTTTTAAAATATCTTTCAAATATTTACTATTTGAAAATAAACTATCGCATTTAAAGAAAATTTATATAAAAATATTGAATTTAAAAAAAACAAATTTAAATTGAATATGTTATTAGTGGTTTTATGGTATTATTTTTTTCATATTGCGTTCATCAAATGCCATTGCCTGTATAATTTATTCTCGCTTCACTTTTTTCGATCTCTAATTTATATTATTTTTGACAGTTGCTGCCCAACTAATATTGCACCAACTGTCAAACATAGTATAAAATAGAGAACGAAAAAGTAATCTACAAAATATATCTAGGTAGAAGCAAATTATGCAGGTAAATGACAACCGGTCCAAGATGTTCTTGAGAAAACACCGAGTTGTCACTCCACCATACATAATTTCATTTCGTTAACTATAAGAACTGCAAATGCAAAAAATAAACTGCAGAAACAGAGTGCGATGCTGTTGCTGCTTGTCGGAATATGTGTGTACGTGTGCGATGCTGTTGCTGCTTGCTTGTATGGAATATGTGTGTACGTGTGTGGTATAAATAAAATTCAAATATGGGAAAAAAACGAGTTGTAAGGAAAACATTGGATTTATCCACGTAAATATTTGAATAAAATTTATACTCAGGCGTGGATAATGCTAATATGCGTTATTTCCCTTAGTGTAGAGGTATTCTAATTGGGTTTCAATCACATTTTCACAGCTTTAGGCGCTTTTGAAAAACTATTCGCATTTTATAAAGATGATTTGGAAGTAGATTTTGATGACCTAAAAAATGAGCTGAATGTTTGGTATAAAATAAGTAATAATAAAAACTTTATAACAAAAAAAAAAAAACCGACTTCAAAATCACTACAAAGTAAAAAATAATTTTAAATAACTTTTCCCATTCATTTCTTGGTCATATTTTAAAAGCTATTTATATATATTATAATATTGGAAATCTCATGTGTAATACTTCTATATTGGCAGCAACCTACATTTTCAATGAATTTCAACTACGAAATCAAAGAGAGACAACCTACATACCATGATACAATTATACAAGGTAGGAGTGACAGTTTATTCGTCTTGTACCAACTGTCAAAAATGAAAGAACGAATTAAGCACAAAAGAAAATAGAAAATAAAATATACAGGCAAATGACAGTCGGTGCAGGACACTGGTGAGAAAATAGCCAGTTGTCACTCCTACCTTGTATAATTGTATCATGCTACATACATGAGATTTTGTTGTTTGTATTAGTATATTTGAATATTTGAAAATTACTACACACAAAAAATGTCAAATCGTCACAGGGGCGGTTGTTATGAAAAATATTTTCAGCATAGCTAAAATAAAACAAATCATATTAGTTCTGCATAACTCACAGGTACGCACCATTAGAAAACAATTATAACAACAACTCGTGAAATATGATAAAATTTCAACAAGAAAAATTGAAGCATTGAAGATTTTATCCATTAAAATTCGAACACAAAAATTTCAACTAAAATGGAAGCACCGCTCCTGAGTTTTTTTATTTTCAAATTTAATTTCGGGTACATTCGTTTATATATTTTCTCGCTCATATTACAATATATCTGCACTCTAATGTTGGCGAATGTACCTTGAGTGTACTGCCAATATAGAAGTATTACATATATGGGAAATCTTATCATTTTCATTTTTTTTATTTTGTTTTATTATCATCAATATATTAATTGCTTTATGTACATAAAAGCTTTGAAGTCGACGCTTATCCTACTATGTCGAAATCTTTTTATTTTAAATTTTTTCTAATTTGTTTTATTATAAAAATATTATTAACTTCATGAATATAAAAGCTTCTTAGCGATTTTTTTTCTTTCAGTTGGCAATTTTTGAGTACGCTGAATGTAGCCAATGTGTTCCATGCATTATTTGTGCAGCTGTTACACACTATGTCGTATTCAATATGAGCTTTACAAGCTCACCCTACAAGCTCAGTTTAGTGAGAATTTTAATGTGTACAAAGCTTTTAAAAATACTACAGTGTCAACAAGGCACCAGATAGTGCACGGATGGTAAAGGATCATGATTGTGTGTCAAAGATGAGCGCCGACTGCAAAGCTTTTATGTTCATAAAGTAATTAATATATTGATGATAATAAAACAAAATAAAAAAAATGAAAATGATAAGATTTCCAATATTATAATACATATAAATAGCTTTTAAAATATGACCAAGAAATGAATGGAAAAAGTTATTTAAAATTATTTTTTACTTTGTAGTGATTTTGAAGTTGGTTTTTTTTTTGTTAAAAAGTTTTTATTTCTTCCTTTTTAGAGAATATGAAAAATTTTAAGTAATAGTTATCTTGAGGAAAATTTCAAACATGAAACTTTGTTCTTAAAAAATTTGTTTTATTAATTCCTGAAAGTTTATTGGGTATTTTCCATTTCAGTTTTTAGTGCCACGCCCTTTCTCTAATCCCACCTACTTTATTTACCGTACCTTATAATGATTCTACCTAGCCCTGTGCCAAATTTCAGTTTCCAAGTATCAATATTAACCGTAATATAGTACTTTTCTTAAAGTGCTACACCCTGTGTACAATCCCGCTCACTTTTTTAATGATTCTACCTACCCACCTACCTGCATACCAAATATTAGTACGCTAGTCTCAATATTAACTAAGATAAAGTATTTTTATAATATTGACACGTCCCTTTGTTGAATAACGCCCACTTTTTTGGCCGTAATTCGTAGTAACTTTATCTACCCATGTACTAAATTTCAGCACCCTAGTGTCAATATTATTCGATATATAGTATGTTTCTAATATTGCCACACCCATTTGTTGTTATATAATAACGCCCACTTTATTTACAGTAATTTTTAAAATTTGTGTCTACCCCTGTATTAAATTTCAGTTCCCTAGTGTCAATACTGTTCGAGATACAGTTTTTTTTTCAATATTGCCACACCCCTTTGTCAAATAACGCCCACTTTCTTTAAAGTAATTTCTAAAAATTGTGTCTATCCCTGTACTAAATTTCAGTACCCTAGTGTCAATACTATATGAGATAAAGTGTTTTTTTAATATGACCACACCCCTTTGTCAAATAACGCCCACTTTATTGACCGTAATTTGTAATACTTGTGCCTACCCCAGTATTTTTACTGTAAATTTCAGTACCCTAGTGTCAATATTAACTGAAATACAGTGTTTTTCTTATATTGACACGCCCCTTTGTCGAATATCTCCGCGTTCATGATATCTATCTGTTGACAAAAAATTACGGAAATCGGGCAAGTGCTTTAGGAGTTATCGATGTACATACATTTAAAAAAAAAAAAAAAAAAAAAAACAAAAAAAGCGGACAAACCAACGAAATTGAGAACCTCCTCCTTTTTGAAGTCGGTTAAAAAAGATTATGATGGCAAAAACACAGTTTTTCAAGTTATACAATAGTGCAATAAGGATATATTTTCAAATATATATAATTTACTTATTATCCTTGCAACTCTTCCAGTAACTTCATGTGAAAATTAACGACCATTTCCAGTACTTCGCCGACTCAAAACCTATTTAAGAAGCACGATGTTGCAAGATAGACTAAACGGCCTCACATTGCTTTATCGGTACAGAGAAATGACACTATCAGTGGATATTATTTTAGATAAACTCACTGAAACTGAGCGTAAACTGGATTTAGAAATATAAGTTAGTTTCTTTTATTATTCTTAATCGCCTTAATCCTGTTACTAAAGTCTTTTTAATGTTAAAGTAATAAATAAAATTTTTTCTATTCTAATAAATAACTATTTATAAAAATTTTATCATTATGGGGGCATATAGGTTACAAATTTTTAAAAAATAATTTTTTTTCGGGAATTTTTTTCTTAGAAGGAAAAAAGATATCGTTCTCAAATTTTGCACACATATTTATTAACATTTAATAAATACAAAAAAATCATTATTCAGAATTTTTGAAGCGGTTTTTGACGTTATTTGATTTTTTGAAAAAAAATGCCAAAAATATGATGGTGTGCAGGATATCACCAGTCAGGAACATCTGAGGAAAAATTAAAAAAATCAAATTAATCCCTGTTTAAGTGGCTATCGCCTGAACTAGGATATTTTTTATCCGCCGAAAAAAAACAAAATGGCGGTCATTTGAAAAAAAATCGATTTTCGAGGTTAAAAAATCGGTCGTTTTTTTTAAATTTGTAACCTATATGCCCCCTTATGTTTGTTGACATTGTGCTAGAATTAACGTTTTGAGTGCAATATTTGGACTCATTACACTATAGCCGCTATAGTTACGTACATTTTCTTTTATATACATATAGTTATAAGACGTCCCCGCAAAACAAATTCCTGGTTGAGCCTCTGGTGATAACACTAGTCATTCACAAATTGAAACTGTTGCAACAGTGTTCCAATACTGGTATTGCCCGTACAGTTAGTTAATTAAATATACATAAGTGTAGTGTATATCCGGTATTGAAATTAAAACCGGCGGAGCCGGGTCTGCCTCGGGTACCACCATTTTAGGGGTGACACCATTTCGAAATTTTTTTTATTTCTTAAATAGAAAGAAAAAGGTACAAATACATTACGTTAAAAAATTTGTGTCCCATTTTGTCGCATTGAAATTATTTCTAACAATTTGTGTATCAGTAGCTTCATGCGAAAGGAGTTTTTCAAAGCTAAAATTAATTAAGACTTATTTAAGGTCTTCCATGGGACAGGCAAGGCTTTCCGATCTTGCTATTTTATCCATTGAAAACGAGCTTGCAAGTAATTTTGATTTCGATGAGGTTATTTCAAATTTTGCAGCTCTTAAAGTAGGAAAAGTTAGTTTTTAAGACAATACCATTAATAAGATTTCTTTGTTTAAACTTATACCTACATATACAAATATGTACCTGAAATGTAATGTTTTTGTTCCGACCGATTTTGAAAATCGATTTTTTTTCAAATGGCCGCCATTTTGTTTTTTTTTCGGCGGAAAAAATTATCATAGTTCAGGCGATAGATATCCATTTAAACAAGGATTAATTATACAATTGTGGCATATTTTAATAAGTTTATTTCTTTTATAATTCTTAAAAAACATATTTTTTAAGAATTATATTGTGAGCTTAATGCCAAATAATTCATGAAGCAATGGTTGCAAAATATGTTTTTTAAGAATTATAAATGAAATAAGGATTAATTTGTTTTTTTTTTACCTCAGATGTTCCAGACTGGTGATATCCTGCACACCGTCAATTTTTTGGTATTTAAAAAAAAAAAATTCAAATAACGTAAAAAACCGCTTAATTTTTTTGTATTCCTTAAATGTTAATAAATATATGTGCAAAATTTTAAAACGATATCTTCTTTCTTTCTATGAATAAAAAATCCCGAAAAACAAATTTTTTAGAATTTGTAACCTATATGTCCCCATAAAAATAGGTACATCGGCAGTTTCAAAAGAAAAAAATTAGATAATTGCATTTTATTTATTGTTTTGAGAATACCTCAGCTTAGTACAAACCAGTATCCTGAATATCCGCCATTATTCTTCAAAACAGCCTGAATCCTTCTAGGCATGGACGAAACCAAATGCTGGCACGTCTCCAATGGTATATTGTACCATACTTGCTGAACTTTTTCCCACAAATCGCCCTTAGTTTTAAAAGTTTGGTTAGTTATTCTTTTCTTCAATTCACTTCAATCACCAAGATTCTCAATCGAGTTGAGGTCGGGTAATTGACTGGGCCAGGACATACAGTCGATTTTGTTGTCCTTAAAAAAAATCTTTTACCAACTTCGATGAGTGTTTGGGGTCATTATGTTATTGGAACCGCCAAAGTAAGGGCATTTCTTCACTTGCGTAAGACAACATTATTCCTTGTAATGTTCCCACATATTCGTAGCGGGTCATAATGTCCAGAATACGAAATATTGGGCCTACACCATAGTGGGAAAAACATCCCCAGACCATTATGTTTCCGCCACCATGTTTGGCGGTTTTCCTAGTGTATCGCGGATCGTAATCTTAACCTTTTGGGGACGAACATTCCTTGCACCATCATTAGAAAACAAATTTATTTTGGTCTCGTCACTCCATAGGATGTTGTTTGATGACTTTTTGACTCCTTCATCTCCTGACGATGATGCATGAATTTTGGCAAATTCTTTTCTCGCGTTAAGGGCTATTCTGCCATAGAACTTTGAATCCACTATCCTTCGTCGAATAGTCCGTGAAGATACTTTGTTGCCTAATTCTGCTGCTATTGTTCTTGAAGTTATAAAAGGGTCCTTTTTCGCCATTATATTAATGCGATGGTCATCGTTTAGTGTGGTTTTCCGTTTTCTTCCACGTTTTTCTTAAACTTTTTTTTTCTTTAAAGCATTCACGACAAAATTTCAAGAACGTCCAATAATTTTGGCAATCGTTCTATATCCATTTCCTCCAGCATGCATCTTAATAGAGATCATTGTACACCCGCTTCTACTCACCGCGATCCATCTAGATACCAAAATCTTTTATGACGGCTTCAAAATTTAAAATTATTTTAGAGACCTTTAAAGAAAAATTACAAAACTACACTTTTCTATAAAAAAAAAACGCGAAGAAAAACTCTTTTAAATGCACTTAAAATATTTTTTCCTGAAAGTGTACCTAGTTTTTTGTCCACAGCGCGTTGTTACTTCGTGATATATCTCTTTGTAACTAAATTTTAGATTAGAAACTGCACTGCAAATAGATTGCCTGTCAATAACGGGACAACTTGTATAAGGGTAAATTTTTAACTTTCAATTCAACTATGACATATTGATCAAAAACCATTTTTTAGGGGATGTACCTATTTTTTTCCAGATGTGAATATATATATAAAGAAGTGTACATTTTAATGTCACCACTAACTGCGGAAACGGGTCGCCCTAGGGTACGTTGGGGATGGTCTATAGATGGTTTATGTGAAGTTTGCACGAAATCGGCCGAGTGGTTCCGGAGATATGGCATTTTAAAGATTTTCCCATACATGTATAGAAAAAAGTCGCGATTTGTGTTTGTAATTCCATAACTCAAGAAAGGAGCGTCCGATTTGCTTGGAGTTTTCTTTGTTGTGTTATTCTTAGCCGTACCATGGTTCGTACGTCAACATTTTATGCCACACCCCCTTTTACTGCCCACAAATGAATCAAAATTTTATATTTCAGACGGCTTGGGTCTTATTAGAATAACATTTAGTACTTTTGTTCATGTGGTCACTGTTGTAAACTGAACTGAAAATAGGCGGGGAGCTCTATAAATATGCTGGGAGTCACCCCCCCCCGCCCCTCCTCTTTACATGTATATCTATTTATAATCTTATCTGTATATGTATAAAAATGAATCTTGGTTTGTTCGTACGCTTAAAACTTGAAAACGACTGGACAAAATTGGATACTTCCTTCTGAGAGTTTGTTCGTAATTGCTACGCAATGGCGTAGGAAAAAAGAAAAGTCGAAAAATTCTCAACAGGTCATGGTGTAGGCGCACATTTGCTTTCTGAACCTATGCGCTGCAATTTCGTTCATCCGATTGCGATAAAATTTTATCAATTTATTACCAGTGTTGCCAGAGGTCGAGCTCCAAATATCCCGTTCTCTTCTTTAAAACGCCCTGTTTATCCCGTTTTAAAAATAAAAAATCCCGAAAAAAATCCCGTTCACAAACCTTGCACATAGCTTCATGTTTAATTAATCGTTAATTTTTTTGGCTTGTTTCTCTTTTTTACCTGGTAAAGTCAAGTCAAAAAGAAAACAAATCCGACCATCCAAAATTGAATTCTCCTTTCTCTTTAAAATATTCACAGTGTCATTGTGTTCAAGTTCAATTCTTAAACAGCTTTGCAAGCGTCTTGCCTTAAACAGCAAGAGAATTGCTTTTAATATAGGGGAGATGGCTGGGTTGTGAACCGGGTTTTGTTTTTTTTTTTTTTTTTGTTTTTAGATTTGAACCAAGGATTTCAGGTGGAATACCTATTCAGTCAAGTCTGCCTTGGTTCGAAATGGGGTGATAGATTAGTGGGAAGGAAAGATCAATCAGGTGAAACACGTGTAGGATGTTCTAAGCGTGGTGGAAAGCCAAAGAAACATGTGAATTTGAATCAGAGGCAAGTGTTATGCCTTTACCTCAGTCAATTCAAGTTATAAGGCAATCTCATCCACAAACTTCTCTACCATCAACTACAACTTCAAGTCGTAAATATTGATGAATTTTCAATTTCAGTTGATTAGAAAAGAGGATAGAAAATTGCAAATGCGAAAGGTTTTAAAGCGTAGGACCATGGCCTGGCCAGGAATCGAACCCGGGACCCCTGGGGTAGCAGTCGAGCACGCTACCTACTCGACTACCGAGGCCGCCTATCTCTATGTGGCTGGGTTGTTGCAGGGTGCGGAAAAATTCGCTCACGAACGATTAAAAATTCAATCTTCTCACGGACACTCATTTTGCGATTGTATTTTATTATGATAAATTCTTTTGAAATCGAACGTTTACGAAAACATTGCCTTCATGTTTTCTCACGAGAGACTAAATGCAATGATTTTGTGCTCCCGCGCTCAACTTACGAATTTGAAAAATGTACAGAGTATCAAATATATTAATAGGCAGAAATTATTGCTTCCCAGCAGAAAAGTGGACCAAATTTGAAATAGTTGTGAACTAGTTCCAAAAAGGACCAGTACTAGTTCCACTACAATACCCTTTAACATTGAACGAACTGACGCTTTTTGCGGGTTGATGTCATAGGAAAAGACAATTATCCCCAGAAACACTCCTTTTTCCCCATATTTGAACTAGTTGCATTAGGAACATTTTTAAACTGGTTGCTTTCGCAGTAGCCTGAAAGTGGTTCTTTTTAACTAGTTTTAAAGTGAACATATTAAAAGTGTAAAAACTTAGTGCAACTGAAAGGTCATAAAGATCTAATTAGTACCATCTTTTCCATCCACATTCCAGAAAACATTTTGTCTATAAACATATTTTTTTCATTATTTTTTCTTGTGCGCAGCAAATTTTAAAAAGTAGCCAGAACGCGTTTATTTTTTTCAGCAATACTTTTGAAAACAAAAGCAAAGATAACTGTTCTACACTGAACGCCTTTTCTACTTTTTCAGAGCTATTGAGAACTGCGCTAGAAATGAACTAGTTCACTTTTTCAATTAAGTCCAAAATAACTGCTGGGTTATTATAAAGAAACAAATTTTTGTATTATTTCATTATTTTGTATCAGTTGAAGAGTGTTTTTTTTCGTTTTGTTTATGTTTTTTTTTTAATTATATAATTACAAAAGTTTACTTATTCCTTCGCTGTCAGAGTAAAAATTTAGCACTGCAAAAATACGCACACGAACGATTAAAGAATCTTCACAATCATGGTATAATAATACAAGGTAGCATTGACAACTGCTTATTTTCTCTTCTACAAGAAAACATCTCCTGTCAAAAACAACTGTTTGTGCAAATGCATCTGCAGCTGAAGTTGTTGTTTTTTTTTCACTTCTACGTTTTCAACATTGTTTGTGTTTTCAATGGCCGATTGTGTGCGCACTCTTTTTGAGTATATTTTTTGACAGGAGATGTTTTCCCAAGCAACTGTCAATGCTACCTTGTATTATTATACCATGCTTCACAATATGAGTTACGTATCTAATTTTAAAATGAGCGTTCACAACAAAAGAACGATCATGAGTGAGCTAGCCAACGACGCTTGCAGCGAAGTTTTTTCGTTCGTGATATTTATGAACTTTACTTTTGATGGTGAGCGATCGTAAAAAATTTTGTTCGTCACATAACTTTCTCACTCATGAGAAACTGAAAGCCTGAAATTATTAGCAGTGATTAATTGTGAGAACAATCGTATTTTGATCGTTCTCCTCACCCTGCTGGGTTGTAAAAAATCTGGCAAATACCAATAAAAGTCGGAAAATACGAAGTAAATCACCAATGATATTATAAGTTCGATGGAGTTTTTGGGTGTCAGTTCTTTAGGCAAAAACCTCAAACAAATGGTGCAAAAATCAATATCCTCATCAGATGGTTTTGATGGTTCTTTTGCCTTAGGACGCTTGGATGGTGTTGGTTGTGCCTTCTTCAGTGATGCTTTTGCTAGGGATTTTGACTTTTCTGTTGTTTTTTCCTGCTTCAGATCATCAATTTTGTCAGGAGCAGTAAGCTCGCAGCTCTCCATTGCCTTTCGCAAAAGTTTTCACAGTTTCAAACACGATGTCTGCCACTGGCACAAGCAATATATCTCTACACTTCGGTGTGACTGCAAAAATTGCGTCATGTCAAAAGACAAATTTAGCAATTGAAAGATTGGCGATATGTCAATTACTTACTTACTAAATTATCTGGCGCTTACAACCGTAGGTCGGTTTTGTCCTCGTATAAGAAATCTACGAAAATATAAGAAAAAAGAAACGAAATTCCCTCGATAATTAGGGAAAGAAAAAAATAATGGTTCACAACCCATCCTGGTTCACAGCCCAGCCTCTCTCATACATTTTTGAAATTTAAAAAAAAGTTAAGAAACCCGACTTGAGCGGAAAATCCCGTGCGCCCTTTTGAGGTTTAAAAAACCCGAAATATGGGTGAAATCCCAGGTTCTGGCAACACTGCTTATTACTTGCATATGCAAGATGATTGTTGGCATAGTGGAGCGGGCATAGGAAAGAGGGGCATGACAACTTCGATACAACCCAAATATGCAATATCGAATATTTTTTTAATTATAGGTCACCAAGCATCGGGATTCGGTATTCGAATTGAATTTTTATGTGTTGTTCCACTGGTAAAAATTTATAGGTGTTAAACGAGGGGTGTGGCATTTTTTCAGTAGCTCAAATTTAAGGTATAACTCTCGAACTATAATTAACATATTAATTTAACTCGGTAAGAAAGTACTATTTAGTTTTGTCCTTTGACTGGGAAAAGGGGGCGTGGCACTGAATTTGCCATTTGGTGATATCCATCTACTAGAAAACCTTAACGGACATTAGAAAAGGGTGTGTGGCTCCGCCCATATAAACCAGATTTTTGATATCGAATAGATATCGCTTGGTGATGTCCTTCTTCTAGAAAACTACGACGGAAATTGGACGGGGTGTGGCTCCGCTCATGCAAGCCAAATTTTTGATATCGAATAGCTTTGGAACTAAACGTCGCATAACAAAGAAACTCAGTATGGAGTTACTAATTGCCAAAGTCTTTCTACTGGAAAACTGGCATGTATATTGGAAAAGGAGGTGTGGCCCGATTTTCTATACAGTATAGCTATGGAAGTAAAAGTCACAGAACATTGAAACTCATAATGGAATTGCCACCTGAGAGTGATGTCCTTCTACTGGGACACTGTAACGGACAGTGGACCATTAGCGTGGTTCCAGACTAAGGGTCTAATAAAAGCTTTGAATTTACTTATTATTTTTCAATATACTTGGCGGGTGTAGGAACGCGTGCCGGGAATCGCTAGTACTTATGTATCATTTGCATAATTTTGCTAGCACATTTGCACTGAATCGTGAGCAGGCCTTTTCAATATTTTTCAATATGTAATAAGTGGAAAGTGGTTTTCAAAGATTATTTTAAGATCATTTGAAGGTAATTTTTTTAAATTTAATCACTATCGCTTTGTTTAATGGAAAAGATCAGCTTTTAATATTTAAATTATGATTTGCATTAAGTTTTTTTATATGTATTGTACTTTATTGAAACTATGGTGCGAGGGGTGTTAACCCTGAAAAGCACCCCTGGCTACGGCCTGATTAGTTATGCTATAAGAAAAAAGTCATTGTGTCACGTACTTCAGCATTATTTTCACAACAAACTCATGTTTTTTTCTTTTCCACACAGATTCACTCAGCTGTGCAACAGCCTGGCTTCAAGCGCGTCAAACGTGGTCTACGTCCAGCTGTACCGGCCATACATGGTCTACCCTTCGCATCCACGAATGGCATGCCAGGCAGTGTAGTTGGAGCCGAACCCACTGATCCCTATTTTCCTCTCCAATGGTATCTGAAGAATACTGGCCAGAATGGTGGCAAAGTGCGTCTCGACCTGAACGTGCAGGCCGCCTGGGATCAGGGCATAACGGGTAAAAATGTGACAACAGCCATTATGGACGACGGTAAGCTCATGGTGATGCAGGCTTAGTTTGAATATGAAAATGTGATTTTGTTTTTTCTCTTTTGGATTTATAGGCGTGGACTACATGCATCCGGATTTGAAATTTAATTATGTAAGTTGATCAGAATGCGCTCATTTGGCTCATAATGGGTGGCGACCTTATTTAACCAAATCGCGCCTTGCCTGCGTGCTACACAGAAATAATTTGCCTTTGTAAAAGTTTTTATTTTATTTAATTTCATTTCATTTTATGATATTCTGCTTTGAAGCTTTCATTTTTTTTTTTTTGCTTTTTCTCTCGACATTCTTCTCCCCCTCAGTTTTAAGCTCTTAGTTTTTTATAAGCAGCACAGCACTAGATCCAACGTTATCCTGTTGTTGTGTTCTTTGCTTGCCTGCGACGAAGTGTAAAAGTATTTGTTATTCAACTTTGAAAAGGATTTAAAACTTTATCCTCGGTCAAACATTCCCTGGTGGGTGGTTAGCGTAGTTTACTTTTTGCAAAAAGGCACTGACACCACATTAAAAACTTCTGTTTGTTGTTGGTGTGTTAGTGTGTGCAGCTTTGTGTACACGGACAATGTTGGGATACATTTTTTGAATAGATTGTTTTTTGTTTATCTTGTTTTTTATTTGTTTCTTGTAGACATGCTAATTCAACCTGGCGCAGTATGGCAGAGTGTGAGCTTTAGGCAATATTGAGTTTCTTTCTTGCGTTCTCACAGACATTGTATGAAAATGTGTCAAAAAGTTTTTTTCGGCTTTCAGGCCGAGCGAAATTTTAGCTAAAAATAAGGAAAACAATTTCAAATTTTAAACGTGTTGTTAAATGCTTCTTATTTGACTACGTTAAAGTTTTTCTTTGACCTTGAACTTAGCATTTACAAGTGTACATCTGCAAATAATCGAACAATGTTGAAACATTCCAAATGGTTTCAAAACTAAAATAAAAATCATCAACAAACGATAAAAATATTTCAAGAAGGGTGAATCATTTAGAGTAACTATGCTCTTACAAACCTCAATCGGATTTGGCCACTTCTAAGAATATGCGCCAGATATTTCTGTTTTGCTTGCTGGGACCAGTTGAGAACACAAAGTCTTTATTTAGAATAATATTTTTCATAAAAAGATATATTTTTTTATGTCGATGATGTCATCAATTGCACAATCAACGCATACCTACTATGGTGGGTCGCTAAAAAAATGTTCGATAAACTCGGTCTAAAATGAACCTTGGGTCATTGTTGTACCCTTCACTAAACGATTTCGCACTGTGTTAACCCTTAGGCTTCCTGGAATTTTTTTAAAAAAGTGCTTTTTTTTGGTCAAAAACCAACTTTTTGTATGGAAAAGTTTTTTTTTCCGCTGTATTTTCAAAAACACAATTAAAGCTTTTTTAAAAATGATTATCTGCATAAAAAATTTTGACTTGAAATTTTTGTCCATAACACAGTATGACGAAATTGACCAAAAAAACAAGCACAACCAAACTTTATAGAAATTCTTAAAGAGGGACATGTTGTGAGTCCATTGCACTTGGTCTGGCCTCTCAATGTTGTCAAAATTTTTTTTAATTCATTTTTAAAGTTGAAAAATGTTTTTGTTTTGTTGCGCCGACGTTCAATGAATTTTTACAGCTATTTGCCTTCTTGGAAATGAAAAACAAATTACACTTCTTTTCATTAGAATTTCACGTAGAATAATTCTGTAATAAAATAAATACGATAAAATACAAAAAGAAGCGTGTAGCGAAGCAAATTCCTTAATTTTTCTTTAATTTCATAAAAAAAAATTAGTGTTTCTATAAATTTAAATGATATAATGCTGCATGAATGACATCTTTTTTTTCAGAAAAATTCATTGCACGTAAAAATACCTTTTCATTGAATCCAAAACCATCAATATCGGTTGAGAATTGGCAAAATGGCGGCAGTTTTAATGTTTTCTTTTTTATCAGAAAACACTGACTCCCATGTATATGTTGCTATCGTACAAAGTTCTGTCATTTTGTCAAATCTTAACCGATTTTGGACATTTTGAGCTCATTGGAAAGAAAATATGATGAGCAACATACATCTAGAACATTGCAATATAAATCTTTGAAAATTATAAAAACTTTGAAAATTAAAACAATTGTTTTTTCCCGAACGTTTTAGTCTTTCTTCATATCTTCGGCATTTACAGACCTATCTTGTCCAAGAATGATATATCAATGTTTCTATTTCGAGGCGTCCAAATTTTTTGCTCTAAAAGACATTGGGGTCGAGGACCCCTTTCTAGTACTTACCAGATTTCAACTTTTACGACATGAATTAAAAAAGAAGTGTCAAATCAAAAAAAGGCTTTTTGAGCCGTTGCCCAAACCCTTGAAAGTCCTCAATTAAATTTTTATTTACATTTTTTTTATCTTTTAAATAAAACACAGAACTTTATTAGTGGGTAAGCTTTTGCTAAAAAGTCACTTTAATTATTTTAATAAGCTACTTTTCACATATAAAAAAGTAGGGTAAGTTTACCTACCATATACTTTCTCGTGGGTAAGTGCTAGAACGGGGTGATTGATCTCAGTGACCTTTAGGGCAAAAAAGTTGGACTTCTCGAAATAAAAACATTAATATATCTTTCTTTAACGGCGTTTTCTTTTCTTGGCAAAAAATTCTGCCCTCTGAGAGTGCAGAATATTTTACATTTTGACCTGCACAAAAAATGTTGAAATGTTCTTAGTCGAGAAAAGATCAGAAAAATGCAAGATTTTTTCAATGATGTTGTGTTGGCTGTACTGTTGCTTACTTTTGAGAACAATTTTTATAATATTTATTTTGTCATCCGTGAAAAAGCTCAAATTTTAATGAAATGTCAATGATAATACTTACAGCCCGATTCTGCGTACTTGATAAATTCACCTTATTGAATATTTATCAAGTATTGACTTTTTATAAAGATTTGGTATTCTGTTATAGAAAAAAAGCTCTTTAATTGATAAATTTGTCAATATCTCATTTGCTGTTGATAAATTTATCAAGAGAGTTGTGGTTGCTCGTAGCAGGCAATATCAAGGTTAATATTAACATAATAATATTAATAATAATAATTATTTTCTACAAAGTAATACATTTTTGTGGAACATAAGGAAAATGAAAGCAGAAATCGTTTTAATTATTGCTGCTGTTGTTGTTCGTATATCGAGTGTTGCTGCTTTTCACAGTCCTCTCTTTGCTTTTCATGCACCTCAAGCTGCTTCTCACGCTCTGCTCTCTGTGTCATGCTATTAATGCGAACCATGGTGTAATAATAATAAGGTGTTAGTGAATTTTTGACAACACCAAGAATAGCTTTCTTTCTGTCAAAAAATTGAGAGCGAAAGAGAGGAGCCGTTGATAGTTGTCAAATTATGTTATTTGTTTGAGCTGCAAGATGATGATGCGTTATAGTTTTTATAGGTTATTGTGCGACTAGAGTTTAAATAAATATTTAATTCAATTAATTATGCCGTCTTGTGTTAACAAAAAGTTATTGCAGTTGTCTTCGCCCATTTGCCAAGTTCGCCATTGAATGGTTTTGTGATTTTATCAAAAACGTGCGCTGGAAGGTGCCACCGGTATGAAGCTTTGGCTAGCATGCAAATTGTCTTGCATTCACATCGCCTGCTTCAATAAAATATCGAATGAAAGAATGTTCAATACATCAACTGATAATAGACATCAACAGAAGTGTTCATGGCATCGAGCATCGACCAACTGCACGTTAGCTGATTTATTTTCATTCCAATTCACCATCAGCTGTTTTTGACAGGAGCGGGGCGAAAAAATTAATCATTTTGAGAGAGAAGTGTCAAATTAACTAATACCTTATTATTATTACACCATGATGCGAACAATTAGTTGTTAACAGGAATTCACCTCCTCTGGTGAATTACGAAAACTTTTTATTTATCAAGGTTGCTGTATAATACTAAAAAAGCTTTCGCATGATAAAATTCTTTACAAATTTTATTGATAAATTACTTATCAAGACAACGCAAAATAGGGCGGTTAATATTTTCCTAACACTTTTTTTGTTCATTCAGTTGGTAGCATTTGAGGTCAGAATTTAAAATCGTCGATCTTGAGAGAGAAAAATTCTGCATTTTTTCTACTTTCAATGTCAACATTGTCGAAAAAAGAACTCGATTTAATTTACAGGTCAGAATTTTTTTGAGAAAAAAGCACATAAAGGGCAGAGTTCTCAAAGAGGGCAGAAAAAATGCAGAATTTTTTTGAGAAAAGTAAACGCCATAAGATAGAACTGTAAGTGCCGAAGATAAACTTAAGATAAATTTTCTCACAAAAATGTTTCAGATTATATGGTGTGACGTGTACTTTTTTACACATTTCGTACACGTTTCATTCATATAAAAATTCTATTGAAAATAAAAAAATATGTTTATTCGTTTCATAGTAGCTTATATATTTTTTAAAGATCTATTTTGCAATGCCCTAGATATATGTTACTCATCATATTGTTTTTCCAATGAGCTAAAGATGTCCAAAATCGGTTAAGATTTGACAAAATGACAGCACTTTGTGCGATAGCAACATATACATGGGAGTCAGTGTTTTCTGACAAAAAAAAAAACATTAAAACTGCCGCCATTTTGCCAATTCTCAACCGATATTGATGGTTTCGGATTCAATGAAAAGGTATTTTTACGTGCAATGAAAAAATATGTCATTCATGCAGCATTATATCATTTAAATTTATAGAAACACTAATTTTTTTTATGAAATTAAAGAAAAATTAAGGAATTTGCTTCGCTACACGCTTTTTTTTTGTATTTTATCGTATTTATTTTATTACAGAATTATTCTACGTGAAATTCTACTGAAAAGAAGTGTAATTTGTTTTTCATTTCCAACAAGGCAAATAGCTGTAAAAATTCAATGAACGTCGTAGCAACAAAAATCGGACCCTTCAACTTTAAAAATGAATTAAAAAAAATTGTGACGACATTGAGAGGCCAGACTCACAACATGTCCCTCTTTAAGAATTTCTATAAAGTTTGGTTGTGCTTTTTTAGTCGTCACACTGTGTAATTATTTTAAAATTTTTGAAACTTTAACTTTGTTAAAAAATTAACAACTAAGCCCCTGATGTGTAAAGGATATTTTATTACCTTTCCAACGTTGCTTCAACGACATCAATCGGACGAGATATAACGTAGTTATGAAGATTTAAGTCGAAATCTCATCGAAATGTATTAAAAAAAGACTAAAAAAAAAAACCGAACGAGCAAATTTCTCAAAATTTTTTATGCAGATACAAATCATTTTTGAAGTTTTAATTTTGATTTTTTTTTTTGTTTTTGAAAATAGAGCGAAACAAAAAACTTGTCTATACAAAAAGTGGGTTTTTGACAAAAAAAGGGTACTTTTTTAAAAAATTCCAGCAATGCCAAGTGTTAACACATCGCGAAATCGTTTTGAGGAGGGTACTAAAATGAGTCAAGGTACATTTTAGACCGAGTTTATCGAACACGTTTTTTTTTGTATGGAGAGCGACCCGGCCTAATACATACTAACACTGACTCTTGCCGCCTTCAAGAAGTTTTTCTACTTGGTCAAATTATTTTCTTCAACTCAATATCAGTACATTTCAAGCGGGTATGGTCACCACTACATTTAAAGCTTCTGTGTTTGTCTTTTGTCTTTGATTTGTTGTTGCGTTACTGTGTTGCTACCAGTGCTGCCATGTGTGCAGATAAAACTTGTTTTGGCAGTTTTTTAAGAGGGTAGATAGTTTTCAAGTTTTTCCCTAAAAAATAAAGTTTTATTTTATTTTACCCAGTTTTTCAAGTTTTTACGATTAAAACGATGCACTCTATTTTAGTTTTATGAATTAAACAGATAAACTAAATTGTATGTTATTACAAAAACATAAGTATCATTTGAAGCTGCTACTACTAATTTTCACTCCTTTTCAAAGTTTATTTATATGGCAGCTCTGTTGCTATTATTGTTGCTGTCATTGGTCGCATTCTGGCCGATACTTTCTACGCAACTGTTGCTCAACTTTCCGGCTAAATGGTATGTGGTATAAAGAGCTCACACAACATGTTGCCTGAGCGGTCGCAATTTTAGGTAGCGAAAATATTTTATGCTACCTCGATTGAGCGGTTTGCGCTCACTTGATGTTGACAGATGAAAGAAGTGTTTTGTTGTGAAGTTGTGCTGTAAAATTATAAGATTAGAATTTTAATATAAAAATACTTAATTAAATATCTTTTCCATGATTTCCTTGCGAATTTAATTTTATTATATTGCTTTTAATTAATTTTTTTTGAATCGAATCACGAACAGCTGTTTGCTGTTTGACGTTTCTCAAAAAAACCCATTCAGCAGAATGTATCACTTTATGCTTCTCCGCTACCTGAGCGCTGTTTCTGCCAGAATGCAGCCATTGTTTCTGTTCTTTTGTGTCGGTCATGGTATAATAATACAAGGTAGCATTGACAGTTGCTTGGGAAATCATATACTGTCAAAAAATATACTCAAAAAGAGAGCGCTCACAATCCGCTATTGAAAACACAAGCAATGTTGAAAACGTTGAAGTGAAAAAAAAACAACAACCACAGCAGCTGCTGATGTATTTCCACAAAAAGCTGTTTTTGACAGTTTATGTTTTCCTGTTGAAGAGAAAATAAGCAGTTCGTCGTTCGCAAATTATTGTGTTCTATATGACAAAAATGTTTTTTTGGTAAATCAAGTTTAAAGTTTAGTAAAAAACTGAACCGAAAAATCTGCCGCGATTTTCTTACCAATGAAAGTTCAAGAGTTTGTGGTTTTTTCTGTCAAAAAAAATTTTGCGTGGAAGCGTTTTTTAGAGTAAGATGCGTTTAAAAAAAAATAATTTGTTCTATATGCACTTATTTATGAAACTATTCTTGTTTTATAGCATATAGAACAAAATGTAATATGTATTGGAGAAATGAAAAGCAATGTGATTTCACTCAATAAAAACTTTATTTCATATCTACACTCAGGCATATTCGTTTAGCCGCACTACTTTTATTCCACTAATTATTCAATATGTGTAAATAAAAGGCATAGCTCTGTGCAACCGTGGTACTAAAGTAACAAGCAGCATGTCTGTTTTTAAAATAAGTAACGGTTGTTTACCGTTTTTGTTTTGTTTTTGTAAAAATTTAGTACGACTGTAAACGCGCTTCATGGGAGGAGCATATTCGTATAGCCGCAGTGGAAAAAATTTAATTTTTGAGAGGAAGTAAATAACAAAATAAAAGATTTTTTTTTATAAACATTAAATAAGTAAGATTGCTTCTGTTTTTTTCAAAAAAATTTTGAAAAATAATTAATATTCGTTATTTTAGGTGAACATTAAAAAAATGCCACGTGGAGTTTACTTGACCGATCAAGAAAAAATTCAAATACATTTTTTTAAAGATCAGGGGTGTTCCATTCGTGAAATTAGCCGAAGAATTTCGCGTTCTGATAAAGTTGTAAGAAATTTCTTAAAAAAAGGAGCTTGTTATGGAATTAAGAAACCAACAAAAGGTAACCAAAAGCTGACAAATCGTCAAAAAAATTTGATTCGAGAGGAGGCTACTAAAAATAAATTAAATTCAACACAAATACAATCTAAGTTATGTTTACCAGTAACGAAAAAACATGTTGCCCATGTTCTACGTACAACACCCAATGTTGTTTGGAAGAAACCAGCGCGCAAACCAATGCTCAAAGAACACCATAAAAAGGCACGCTTAAATTTTGCTAAAAAGCATATGCACTGGACTTCCGAATGGGAAAAAGTTATTTTTTCCGACGAAAAAAAATTTAATTTGGATGGCCCAGACTGTTATAGCTGCTATTGGCACGATATCCGCAATGCAAGTATCCCCAAATCAAAAAGAAACTTTGGAGGCGGAAGTCTGATGGTCTGGGCTGCCTTTTCCATTGAAGGAAAGTCAACTCTGTGTTTCATTCCTGCCCGAATGAATTCGGAAGTGTACATTGAGATGTTAGACGATGTTCTTATTCAATTTATCGAAGATAAAATGGACGACAGTGTCATTTTCCAACAGGACAATGCGTCCATTCATGTCTCTAAGACATCCATGGCTTGGTTTGAGCAGCGAGAAATCAACATTATGGAATGGCCTGCATGTAGCCCCGATCTTAACCCCATAGAAAATCTATGGGGTATTATGGCACGGGAAGTTTACGCCGAAAAAGCGAAAGGAACTCCATTTTCTACTGTTACAGAGTTGAAGTTTAAGATTAAGGAAGTTTGGACTTCAATTCAAGGGAAAATTCTTCAAAAACTTATTTATTCAATGCCTAATAGGATATTTGAGGTTATCCAAAAAAATGGTGGGCATACTCATTACTAAATTGTTATTATTCAAGCTCTAATTTAAGTGCGTCTAAACGAATATGCCAATTGCTTCGGGAGTTATATTTTAAGTTAATTAATATAAAATATTACTTTATGTTAACATTAAATTTTTTATCAGTATTTTGCAAAAGAAATATTGTTCTTTAACATAAATAAAAAAATTTATTTTAAATATATTTTGTGTGTACTTTACGATAAGTTTTTAAAAAAAGGTATATTGCGTCTAAACGAATGTGCCTCAGTGTATATATATAAAAAAGGAAATTATGTTTGTAAGGCCGCAATAGACTCCTAAACTACTCATCCGATTAGCATGAAAATTTGTGTATAAAAGTTTTTTGGTACGGTGCGTGTTCGTGGGCTATCAATTTTGATCCACCTTGAACACCAGAGGGCGCTGTAGTACAAATTTTTTACAAAACTGCCTAAAACTCATAAACTGCTAATGCGATTAGAATGAAAAATGGTATACAGTGGGTTTTATGTACGTTGAGTGTTCTGCTGCTATCGTTTTTGACCTATCTTGAACACCAGAGGGCGCTATAGTACAAATTTTTTACAAAACCACCTAAAACTCCCAAACCCCTAATGCGATTAGAATAAAAGTTGGTATATCGTAGTTTTCAGGTACGATGAGTTTTTTAGCACTATCTTCTTTGACCCACCTTGGACACCAGATGGTGCTGTAGTACAAATATTTTACAAAATCGCATATTTTTAGTTTTTTTCTTAGGTTTACATATTCAGATATTTACAAAATATAAAATATTTCTTAAATTTAGTAAAATTAAAAAAATGTCCGTTATTTTGACATCAAAAACATGAATATATCTTGAAAATCCTTTACCTCAGAGGATATTTTAAAATATATTAGTTCGATCGATGAAGATTTTAGCACTGGACCTGATGGAATTCCTGCCGCAGTGTTAACTCAATGCGGTTCAATTTTGTGTCAACCACTTTCTTTGTTATTTAATAAATCTATAAACGAAAGTTATTTTCCACTGTTTTGGAAAAAATCATTTATTAGTCCTATTTATAAAAAAGGTTGCAGGAATGATGTCATTAACTACAGGCCCATTGCTAAACTGTCATCGATTCCAAAACTTTTTGAGCGAATCGTGTATGATCGGGTAGAAATTCACTGTCGTGAAGTCATAACAACTCGTCAGCATGGTTTTGTTAGTGGCAGATCTACGGTATCTAATCTGCTCGATTTTACAACGTTTTGCTTAAACACCATTGAATCTGGTTGCCAGGTCGACTGCATCTACACTGATTTTAGCAAGGCATTTGATAAGTTACCACACAATTTAATTCTATTTAAACTTAAGTCCATTGGATTTCCACAATATTTTGTAAACTGGATTAAATCGTATTTGTCAGACCGATCTTATCAAATACGATTCCGAGGGGTTTTGTCTGCGGAGTTTATTGCGTTATCTGGTGTTCCTCAAGGAAGTCACCTAGGTCCACTTCTGTTTATTTTAGCCATTAATGATGTGACCCATATCATTAAAAACTCTCATCTGCTTATTTATGCGGATGATATGAAAATATACAGAAAAATAAATTCTCAAGATAATTCAGCCCTACTCCAGTCCGATCTGAAATCTTTTGAAGTTTGGTGTTCTAAAAATAATATGTTTCTTAATCCAGATAAATGCCAAACTATGACCTTTTCGCGAAAAAGGAATAATTTAGTTTTTGATTATAAGATAAAAGATACTCCTTTATGTCGTGTGGATGTCGTTAAAGATCTGGGAATATTTATGGATTCTAAGCTTTCCTTTAACATTCATATTGATAACATTTGTAAAAAAGCATCTTCTATGCTTGGATTTATTAAACGCTGGGCCAAAGAATTCAATAGCATGATTACGACTACAACGCTGTATTATGCAATAGTGCGTCCTCACTTGGAGTACGCAAGTCAAGTTTGGTCTCCAAGTTACAATGTGCATGTTGATCGAATAGAGAGAATCCAAAAATGCTTTGTTCGGTTTGTCCTAAGAGGCTTAAGTGGATTTGACATTTTAAACCTTCCTCCTTATGAGGATCGCTTGAAACTTTTAAAAATGCAATCATTGAGTGAGCGAAGGAAGTCTGCAGATATCGTCTATTTGCACCAACTCATCACCGGTGTATTCGATTCTCCAGAACTTCTTTCTCTTATAAATTTTAATTCTAATCGTAGAAGCAGTAGAAATGCTAACAATTTAATTTACTTACCATTTAGTAGAACAAATTATATGTTAACTGCTCCTTTAAACCGTATGAGTAAATTAGTTAACAATTGTAGCTTTTTTGATGTTAACTTGTCTAAAGGTCAACTCAAGAGTAGATTAAAAACTATTGTGTAATTGCATGGTTATGTTTTTGCATGGTTAGTCGTGATGTCTTGTGTTGTCCTTGAGCCCAACCATATTTTGGTGGGTAAATTTTTCTCACATAAGCTTATTTTGAGCCACTTGTATTAATATCGTTGAAAATTTCAAAGATATTTGGATTGTGACTTTAAATGTGTTAATGATGAGAATGTGCGAAAAAGCTGTAGTAGCTAAACTCGATTGTTATTGCATGTTTAAAAGAAAACTATGAAAAATTTTACTACAACGATATATTTAATGCAACATCGTTGCTTAATAATGAGAAAAAAACATTCAGAAATTTAATTTTGTTACTTTCGATTCAAATATCTCCGCTGCATTTGTATACATTTGGTTAAATTTTTTTTTTGTCTTAAAGCTTCATCAAAGTACTATGAAAACCTTATTGCAAAAATACCGCTAGTTGAGTATATATATATTAAATTTTTTTTTCAAAAAAGGTCTAAAATTTTGGATTTTTCCTCAAAAAAAGTCTCAAAATTTGTTTTTGTTGTAAAACTAATTTAAATTCAAATTCACAAATTGTCAACTCTATTTAAAAGTTATAACATTTTTAAACAAAAGTTATTTCAATTTTGCGCAAAAATTAAAAACCATTTTTGTGATTCAAAAAGCAAGGCCTATCCCTTGATTTTTTCGAAGAAAATTTTTTTTCCCAATATTGTGTTTTCATATTTTTGTAAAAATATAAAAGCTAAGAAATTAATTTATTAGAGAAAATTATCTTATTATCTCTTACCAATCAAAAGTTATAACCAACAATCTTTATCCAAAATATATATACAAAAAGCAAAACGCTGTCTGTGTGATGGCTGGAAACTTCACAATTACTGAGCCGATAGAGCTGAAATTTTGGCAGCATATTTTTTTCAAGTACAAGATGGCTTAAATATCTGTCACACCCTCTTTTACCGCCCACAAATTAATAAAAATGCTATATTTCCTACGGTTTCCTTCGATTTGGCTACATTTTTGTAATTAAGTTTGTATGCTCACTGTCGGCAACTGTACTAAAACTGGGTAATGTCCATCTACTAGAAAACTGGGATGAGCATTATATAAGAGGGTGTGGCTCCACCCATACAGTTAAAATTTGTATTATCGAATAGCTTTGAAAGTAAAAGTAGCAATACTTACATACAAACTCAAAATGGAGTTACTATTTGGTGATCTCCTGCTGCTGGGAAACTATAACGGGCAGTAAAACATAACAGTGGTGTCAAACTATGAGTCTAAGAAAAGTTTTGAATACACCTATTATGTTCCCATATAGTTGCAGGGTGCAGCAACGCGCGCCGGGAAAAGGCTAGTATTATAATATTAACTTAATTTTAAACTTAATCTTATACATATGTTCTTATGAGTCCACTTAAATCAATACCTGTTAATTTCTTAAAAGGTAAGTTTCGACTACAAAATCAAGTAAAAAAATAACCAAATTCATTTGACTTCGATTCCACGAAGTTCATGGTTGATTTACGGAGATTTTTTTATTGAAGCAAGTTTGTTAAAAAGACGCAGACAAAAAATTGTACCTATATTTTAACTTGTATTAAACTAATTATTAAGGGTATTCACGGGTTAATGCGAAACACAGTTGCGATGATGCGAAAATGCAAGATTGCAAATTTTTTTCTTCATTCCAACAACAAACACATTGGAAGTCATTTTGCAACTCTTCTTGAATTACGCACTGCTCAAACCTATTGCGAAAGCGCACAAACAGTGATGCGAAACAGCTGATTCATTTTATGGGTGTTTTCAAGCATAGTTGCCATCTGGGTAAAACTTTAAAAAGGCTAAGTTTTTACGTTGATTCAAATAAGTAAAGTTACAATATTGATGTTCACGCGTTAGTGCGAAAAATATGTTGCATTTTCGCATTCTTGCAATTCGCATCAACCCGTGAATACCCCTATTGTAGTATGCCACTGCATCAAGTGATAAAAAGTTGTATAAACTTTTCACATCATTTACTTTCTCCAATGATATCTTCTTATCTATTGCTTATCCATTCTTATTCTTAGTATTAAGTTTTTTTTAAACGTTGTTGTAAAATTTAACTTCTAACCTTATGTTATTTATGATGGGTATTTTCTTTTCTTTTTTGTTTCATTTTATTTACCAACTGCAATCTAAAGTGGGATTTTTTCTTTTTTGTTTCATTTCATTTGCCAAGTGCAATGTGAAGCTAAGAAAAAAACCGGGAAAAAAAAAGATACAGTATACCGTGTATACAGTAAAGAAGTGAAACTTCTTCTTTGTATACACTCTTTCTTTTCTAGAATAAGAACGATTTTAGTGTAAAGGCTCGATTATGCAATCGTAAAGCTACGCAACGTAACGTGGCGTAGAGTTCTATCTGGAATAGAACCCATCGCTGCACTAGGGAGAAAACTCAGAGCGTAGCTTTATAGAAAGTTTGAGAGCGAGAGTATGATCGTGAGAAAATCAAGTGTTGCATATTCCGCATATTAAGAGAATAATTTCTTAAAAAGGGATTTTTTTTATTTTACATAACTACAATGAGCGATTTTTTTGCCCATGGGAGCTCCAGGTGCATTTATAAATTTGTTTTTCAAAAATTTTTTTTGGCATATTAATAAGGAGTTTCACAGAACAATGTCACAACAATAAATCTACCTCAACTGTAAACTTGATCTTAACTTTCATTTTTATTTCTGCCTTAAAAACTAAAAATAAAAAATTACCGGTTATTTTGTACTCAAAAACTATGGGACAAATTTTAGTTATTATTTTTGCTTTAAAAAAATTAAGCCTTATAAATACTTTTTTGTTCAAAACTTTAAATGTAAAAAGATAACTAAAACTTTCACACACACAATATACTTACTATTATTAATAGTAAATAGTTCGATATAAAATTATATAACTAAGATATGTATAAAATAGTTATCTATTGAAAGAACTTATTCCAACTTTTCTTGCGCACAGTGTCAAGTTGGCGTCATGGAATTGCACAATTATCGCAACTTGCATTTGCGTAAACTTGCATAAACTTTTATCTTATATTCTTTCAGTTCTTCTTTGCTTGTAAAAAACATTTTTAATGAAAAATCTATTCATACAATATTTAAGGATACAAAGTGCATTAACCCACAATATCTAAGATTCAGAGACATAAAGCTTTATGTTTAGAAGTTTAATTGCGTTTCTTCAACGTTAACTATGTCAATTGCCCGAATTTCTATTAGTTGCATTGAGCAAGGTCGTACTGTAGTTACTTTTTTCTCCATACAAACATTTTTGACTCTACACTAATAGTTCGGGTGTAGAATTAAATGCTAAGAAATTTTCGTTTCTACAGCATACTACGCTTTATTCAAGAATGATAGAAAAATAGATTACGCATTGCGCAGGTCCGTTATGTTGTTTACTTTTCATTTTGACATTTCTAGCTACGAACAAAGTATTTTTTACGATCATGACGTCACGCTAGACCAAGTTTGTTTCTTTAATCTTTTGCCATTGTTTCATATTTGTTCACATTTTTAACAAGACTTGGCAGAAAGCCATATCGTAAGCTCATATCGTAAGTCTATCATAACGTAGATGCGCAGATCGTAGAAAATTATTTTTACTATCTGCGCAATCTATTTTTCTATCATTCTTGGGCTTTATTCATAAACATATTTTCATTCGCTGCTCATGTTTGTAAGGTTTGTGTCTGAACTAAAGAAAATCTCTACAAAAATTAAGAATTCCAATGGATTTGCAATGGCCGCCACATACAAAAAATGCTGCAAAGGGCGCATATGGAGCATGTCTTTGATATTAAACGAAAAGACAAACAAAAAACATGGTTGCGAAAATGTTTATGAATAGCGTTTTCTTGTTTAAAGTTACACTGCCTCTAAAATGTGTTTATGAATAAGGCTGTTATATTTTCCCGCTAGGAGCGCTGTTTATTTTCCCGCTGCGCATCTACAGCACAAGTAGTTTGATTAATTGGTATGTAGACATCATTTATATATGAAGACCTTAGTCCAACATATGGCACGTTGGCTTTATAAAACTGAGATTGCAGTTGCGATACTCAGCGCTAACAAAGAAATTTTTTTCAGTCTTTTATACAATGTATATCTCTCTCATTCTATCTACTGTACAACATATCTTTTTTCTCTATCGTGTAACGAAATGAAGTAAATTGACCTTGAAATTTCACTCCTCAATATTCTCATTCAAATTTCGAAGCGCCGCACAGTGATTCGAGTCCATACAAGCGATGGACAAAAATAGAAGGAGTGGTCGGAATCGAATGAAATTTTGCTTGTATCTGAACAATGGTATACTGAATCGAAAAACGTAAAAAAATTTAAATAAACAATTGTTTTTTTAAATTTAAATAGTTTTTAAAAAAATGGGTTTTTATCATTTATTTTTTCTTCATTATTCTGCAAAGTAGTACTGCCATAAAATGATACATTTTTATGACTACCAGGGAGAAAAACTAGAGATAAAATGTATTATTTATAATATATAAATAAGTGAATTTAAAATTTATTGCGTAATGAAAAGTTGTTAAGGAAAGTGTTCAGAAACTTACATATTATGCATAATGAAAGTTATTAGTAATAATATTAATATAAAGACATAAACAGGATATGAAACGATACTTCTTTAGTTTTATCGAAGAAATAACAACCAAAGATTACATTTTTTCAAAAAGGTTTTAATCAAAAATATAACTTTCATCGGACGAGCTTTCTTCTGCATCATTTAACATTTCTGCAAAGTTATCTAGTTCGCCTGTCCCTTCCATATTAATTTCAACTAAATATTTTGCTATACAATTATCATTTCGCTTTTGCACTTTTGATATCAAATTCCTTTTTGATACAATCCCTGGATCAGATGACAAAATTAAAAACCGCATAAGGTCTTCATTTGTATTTTCACGACTTGTTTTTCTAGTGTGGGAAAGTCTAGCATTTCTAATAATTTTATGAGTTGATTCCAAAGCTTCCTCAGAAAGGGAACCTGCAAAAGATTTTTTCCAAATTTGAAGAAAATTTAAAATAATTTGTAAATACATATATCATATTTAAATAACCTATTGGCAAATCGAAGTACTTGATGACTTCTGTTCCGTGTATTAACACCTTATGCAATGAGCTGGGCATGTAGTACCAACTATAGTTTTTAAGATATAAATCTCTTGTTCTCAGCAAGAGCAAATCAAATTCTTTAATATTTATGGTTTTTCCACACGACAAAACTTTCAATATTAAGGACATATTGTAAAGCAAGTCCTTATCCAACTTTGTTATTCTTGCTGCAGTATCCACATTGGAAAAGAATTTACGAGCAGTGTTTCCATCGTTCGTAGTACCGTATCCTTGCTTGACTTGGTCGATAATCAAACCCATTTCTTCTTTAAATTCGCGCTGAATACGATATTTGTTTTCTAAATATATTTCTATATTTTCATTTCGCACTTGCCACTTTTTGAACGGAAGACGATATGCAATATGGATTAAGCATTCCAAAAATCGAATCCAACAATGTAGAATAGATAAGCCGAATTTGTAGTGATCTTCGTTGCTCAACCGACTGGTTGTGACAAGGTTCATTTCTTTGGGAGAGGCTTTACAAATGAAACATCTACTTGAACTTGTATTTTCTGTTAATACGTTAGCTACTGACCCATCAATCATGGTGCAGTGCATAATATAAGAAACTTCTGCAACCTCGCCATTCTTTAAAAATGTATCACATTCAAGATTATTTATCTTAAAATTCATGTTATTATTCTCCATCGAAACTATCTGTTTGGATTCTTTTGTAAAAACAAATTTAATGGGTCTGCATGAAAGTGTTGATGAAGGTGTTGAATTTTCCCATAGAGCTTCATTTGTTGAAATATCAATCAGCCTAAAAATGATAAATGAAATAATAAAAATATATTCGCATTTGATGATCAATTAAAAATTACTTAAGCGGCACAAAGGCAACCACAAACAAACATTCATCCGTATGTTCCTCAATAGCAAACTTCTGTTTATAAAGACTGTGGCCTGAGCTGCCATCCATTCCCCATTTGGATATAAGAGCAAGCTTTCCCGAAGGTCTTCCATTTCTGCATTGCTCCAAAATTCCATTTGTTGTCATGCGCATGAGTGGCTGCAGATCAACTTCGGCTGAAATCTCTGTCACTTTTATTTTTGGTGTCAAAGTGCGTCTCAACTTTCGTATAGAATACAAACTTGGGAAACAATTTTCATGCAAGCGATTAACAACGTTTGCCAAAATTTTATATTTTTCATCAGATAAACCCAAATCAAAGCAAAGCGAGAGGGCTTCACTAGGTTCCAATTTTTTTGTTGTTTCAGTTTGCTTCTCTTCACTTCTTTTTTTGGATTTTTTAGCAGCATAAGCAAGTTCTTCCGCACAATAATCATTTAAAAGATTTTCAACCCTTCTTAATTTAGTTTTTTCTGAAGCAGTTTCGAAATTTATTTCAGGTCTGCCACGTTTTCCAGCACTAGTACTCGGTTCCTATTTAAAAAGGAAAAATTAATGTGTGATTTATAATATTATTTTTGATATCGAGGCTATTACTTACATTATCGGAATTAGTTTCCTTGAATATAGTCCACTTCAACCAAGCAGAGTGGTTTTCAAGTAACCTCTCTTTTTTATATTGACTTTGACGCCACTTTTTTGTCATCTCTGCGTTAAATCGAGATATATTAATGCGAAGTTTTCCGTCACTAAAACTTGATTCCCCGAGCTTGGAAACACAAAATGAATATATATTTAATGATCTTTTTGTTACATCACTAGTAATCCACAAATCAATAACATCTTCATATAATATTTGTTTTGGCATATTTTATAATGTTTGCACTAAATCAATCGCACTTTTAACTTTTTTGCCACTTGCTTTATGTCAAATGTAAACAAAATTAACCCAATAGTGGCTACTTCATAAATTTAAACAAAATAAAGCTTAAAGTTAATAAAAATAATTGTGGATAAAAATAATTCTAAGGTATTTAGGAGTTTCTAATTAAATTAATCAAAATTTTTATAAAAAATTCTTAATAATTATGATATTTTAAGCCAATTGTTATTTTTATATTACATTACTTATGCTTTTCACATGCAATGCAATATAGGGTTAATTTTTTAACGGTTTTGATTTTATGTTTACAAAGAAAAAGAGTTAAAGCAAGAAACAACAAAAGTTGATGTTTGGAAAAAGAGTAATATTAAATCTTAATATTTTTGAATACGGCCTTTTTTTTCATTATTTATATTGAAAACGAGTTATTGAGCTCTAGGCCAATCATGTTGAGAACAAGACAACATGAAGAACAAAGAAGGCGACAGCCAACAACAACAACAACAACGGCTCTGTATAGAGCCAATCACAACAGCTTTGACTATACAGACTGTTTCATTGGTCGCTACACCAACTCATCAGTAGTCTTTTGTGTGACTTTACACTGTGATCCACTCAAGCTACTTAGGTTCTAGTTATACTGCCAATATGCCGAGAAAGTTACCCGGAATTTTATTTTTGGCAGAGAACGCTTGAATTTTTGTAGCTGAGTTCTTATCGACATTAGATGCAAGCTGTACCAAGGTTGACCTAAATCGTATCATACTTTTAGGCCTAGCCTTAATTCATGTGCATCTTCGAAACTCGATCACGTGGTTTGCCGCTATCAGAGCATATTGAAGTTGTTGTTATTTTTGCTTTTTAGCTCCTCCCTTTTTCCACACTTCCATTTTTAGGGTTCAGTTAGTTTAACTGATGGTACACCTAACATGGTGTGGAGACCATTTTGTTATGAAAGACTTTGTTGTTTATGTGATTAACACACAACTAATGATTTTTCTTAACATTTTACGGGCGTGCTCTCCCAGAAATTTTAAATCTTAATATTTTTGAATACGGCCTTTTTTTTCATTATTTATATTGAAAACGAGTTATTGAGCTCTAGGCCAATCATGTTGAGAACAAGACAACATGAAGAACAAAGAAGGCGACAGCCAACAACAACAACAACAACGGCTCTGTATAGAGCCAATCACAACAGCTTTGACTATACAGACTGTTTCATTGGTCACTACACCAACTCATCAGTAGTCTTTTGTGTGACTTTACACTGTGATCCACTCAAGCTACTTAGGTTCTAGTTATACTGCCAATATGCCGAGAAAGTTACCCGGAATTTTATTTTTGGCAGAGAACGCTTGAATTTTTGTAGCTGAGTTCTTATCGACATTAGATGCAAGCTGTACCAAGGTTGACCTAAATCGTATCATACTTTTAGGCCTAGCCTTAATTCATGTGCATCTTCGAAACTCGATCACGTGGTTTGCCGCTATCAGAGCATATTGAAGTTGTTGTTATTTTTGCTTTTTAGCTCCTCCCTTTTTCCACACTTCCATTTTTAGGGTTCAGTTAGTTTAACTGATGGTACACCTAACATGGTGTGGAGACCATTTTGTTATGAAAGACTTTGTTGTTTATGTGATTAACACACAACTAATGATTTTTCTTAACATTTTACGGGCGTGCTCTCCCAGAAATTTTAAATCTTAATATTTTTGAATACGGCCTTTTTTTTCATTATTTATATTGAAAACGAGTTATTGAGCTCTAGGCCAATCATGTTGAGAACAAGACAACATGAAGAACAAAGAAGGCGACAGCCAACAACAACAACAACAACGGCTCTGTATAGAGCCAATCACAACAGCTTTGACTATACAGACTGTTTCATTGGTCGCTACACCAACTCATCAGTAGTCTTTTGTGTGACTTTACACTGTGATCCACTCAAGCTACTTAGGTTCTAGTTATACTGCCAATATGCCGAGAAAGTTACCCGGAATTTTATTTTTGGCAGAGAACGCTTGAATTTTTGTAGCTGAGTTCTTATCGACATTAGATGCAAGCTGTACCAAGGTTGACCTAAATCGTATCATACTTTTAGGCCTAGCCTTAATTCATGTGCATCTTCGAAACTCGATCACGTGGTTTGCCGCTATCAGAGCATATTGAAGTTGTTGTTATTTTTGCTTTTTAGCTCCTCCCTTTTTCCACACTTCCATTTTTAGGGTTCAGTTAGTTTAACTGATGGTACACCTAACATGGTGTGGAGACCATTTTGTTATGAAAGACTTTGTTGTTTATGTGATTAACACACAACTAATGATTTTTCTTAACATTTTACGGGCGTGCTCTCCCAGAAATTTTAAATCTTAATATTTTTGAATACGGCCTTTTTTTTCATTATTTATATTGAAAACGAGTTATTGAGCTCTAGGCCAATCATGTTGAGAACAAGACAACATGAAGAACAAAGAAGGCGACAGCCAACAACAACAACAACGGCTCTGTATAGAGCCAATCACAACAGCTTTGACTATACAGACTGTTTCATTGGTCGCTACACCAACTCATCAGTAGTCTTTTGTGTGACTTTACACTGTGATCCACTCAAGCTACTACGGTTCTAGTTATACTGCCAATATGCCGAGAAAGTTACCCGGAATTTTATTTTTGGCAGAGAACGCTTGAATTTTTGTAGCTGAGTTCTTATCGACATTAGATGCAAGCTGTACCAAGGTTGACCTAAATCGTATCATACTTTTAGGCCTAGCCTTAATTCATGTGCATCTTCGAAACTCGATCACGTGGTTTGCCGCTATCAGAGCATATTGAAGTTGTTGTTATTTTTGCTTTTTAGCTCCTCCCTTTTTCCACACTTCCATTTTTAGGGTTCAGTTAGTTTAACTGATGGTACACCTAACATGGTGTGGAGACCATTTTGTTATGAAAGACTTTGTTGTTTATGTGATTAACACACAACTAATGATTTTTCTTAACATTTTACGGGCGTGCTCTCCCAGAAATTTTAAATCTTAATATTTTTGAATACGGCCTTTTTTTTCATTATTTATATTGAAAACGAGTTATTGAGCTCTAGGCCAATCATGTTGAGAACAAGACAACATGAAGAACAAAGAAGGCGACAGCCAACAACAACAACAACAACGGCTCTGTATAGAGCCAATCACAACAGCTTTGACTATACAGACTGTTTCATTGGTCGCTACACCAACTCATCAGTAGTCTTTTGTGTGACTTTACACTGTGATCCACTCAAGCTACTTAGGTTCTAGTTATACTGCCAATATGCCGAGAAAGTTACCCGGAATTTTATTTTTGGCAGAGAACGCTTGAATTTTTGTAGCTGAGTTCTTATCGACATTAGATGCAAGCTGTACCAAGGTTGACCTAAATCGTATCATACTTTTAGGCCTAGCCTTAATTCATGTGCATCTTCGAAACTCGATCACGTGGTTTGCCGCTATCAGAGCATATTGAAGTTGTTGTTATTTTTGCTTTTTAGCTCCTCCCTTTTTCCACACTTCCATTTTTAGGGTTCAGTTAGTTTAACTGATGGTACACCTAACATGGTGTGGAGACCATTTTGTTATGAAAGACTTTGTTGTTTATGTGATTAACACACAACTAATGATTTTTCTTAACATTTTACGGGCGTGCTCTCCCAGAAATTTTAAATCTTAATATTTTTGAATACGGCCTTTTTTTTCATTATTTATATTGAAAACGAGTTATTGAGCTCTAGGCCAATCATGTTGAGAACAAGACAACATGAAGAACAAAGAAGGCGACAGCCAACAACAACAACAACAACGGCTCTGTATAGAGCCAATCACAACAGCTTTGACTATACAGACTGTTTCATTGGTCGCTACACCAACTCATCAGTAGTCTTTTGTGTGACTTTACACTGTGATCCACTCAAGCTACTTAGGTTCTAGTTATACTGCCAATATGCCGAGAAAGTTACCCGGAATTTTATTTTTGGCAGAGAACGCTTGAATTTTTGTAGCTGAGTTCTTATCGACATTAGATGCAAGCTGTACCAAGGTTGACCTAAATCGTATCATACTTTTAGGCCTAGCCTTAATTCATGTGCATCTTCGAAACTCGATCACGTGGTTTGCCGCTATCAGAGCATATTGAAGTTGTTGTTATTTTTGCTTTTTAGCTCCTCCCTTTTTCCACACTTCCATTTTTAGGGTTCAGTTAGTTTAACTCAGCTACAAAAATTCAAGCGTTCTCTGCCAAAAATAAAATTCCGGGTAACTTTCTCGGCATATTGGCAGTATAACTAGAACCTAAGTAGCTTGAGTGGATCACAGTGTAAAGTCACACAAAAGACTACTGATGAGTTGGTGTAGCGACCAATGAAACAGTCTGTATAGTCAAAGCTGTTGTGATTGGCTCTATACAGAGCCGTTGTTGTTGTTGTTGTTGGCTGTCGCCTTCTTTGTTCTTCATGTTGTCTTGTTCTCAACATGATTGGCCTAGAGCTCAATAACTCGTTTTCAATATAAATAATGAAAAAAAAGGCCGTATTCAAAAATATTAAGATTTAAAATTTCTGGGAGAGCACGCCCGTAAAATGTTAAGAAAAATCATTAGTTGTGTGTTAATCACATAAACAACAAAGTCTTTCATAACAAAATGGTCTCCACACCATGTTAGGTGTACCATCAGTTAAACTAACTGAACCCTAAAAATGGAAGTGTGGAAAAAGGGAGGAGCTAAAAAGCAAAAATAACAACAACTTCAATATGCTCTGATAGCGGCAAACCACGTGATCGAGTTTCGAAGATGCACATGAATTAAGGCTAGGCCTAAAAGTATGATACGATTTAGGTCAACCTTGGTACAGCTTGCATCTAATGTCGATAAGAACTCAGCTACAAAAATTCAAGCGTTCTCTGCCAAAAATAAAATTCCGGGTAACTTTCTCGGCATATTGGCAGTATAACTAGAACCTAAGTAGCTTGAGTGGATCACAGTGTAAAGTCACACAAAAGACTACTGATGAGTTGGTGTAGCGACCAATGAAACAGTCTGTATAGTCAAAGCTGTTGTGATTGGCTCTATACAGAGCCGTTGTTGTTGTTGTTGTTGGCTGTCGCCTTCTTTGTTCTTCATGTTGTCTTGTTCTCAACATGATTGGCCTAGAGCTCAATAACTCGTTTTCAATATAAATAATGAAAAAAAAGGCCGTATTCAAAAATATTAAGATTTAAAATTTCTGGGAGAGCACGCCCGTAAAATGTTAAGAAAAATCATTAGTTGTGTGTTAATCACATAAACAACAAAGTCTTTCATAACAAAATGGTCTCCACACCATGTTAGGTGTACCATCAGTTAAACTAACTGAACCCTAAAAATGGAAGTGTGGAAAAAGGGAGGAGCTAAAAAGCAAAAATAACAACAACTTCAATATGCTCTGATAGCGGCAAACCACGTGATCGAGTTTCGAAGATGCACATGAATTAAGGCTAGGCCTAAAAGTATGATACGATTTAGGTCAACCTTGGTACAGCTTGCATCTAATGTCGATAAGAACTCAGCTACAAAAATTCAAGCGTTCTCTGCCAAAAATAAAATTCCGGGTAACTTTCTCGGCATATTGGCAGTATAACTAGAACCGTAGTAGCTTGAGTGGATCACAGTGTAAAGTCACACAAAAGACTACTGATGAGTTGGTGTAGCGACCAATGAAACAGTCTGTATAGTCAAAGCTGTTGTGATTGGCTCTATACAGAGCCGTTGTTGTTGTTGTTGTTGGCTGTCGCCTTCTTTGTTCTTCATGTTGTCTTGTTCTCAACATGATTGGCCTAGAGCTCAATAACTCGTTTTCAATATAAATAAAAAGAGTAATATTTTTAAAAGGCGGACGAAAGCGGAGTAAATTTTTTTAGTTCTTGTTAGTAGAAAGTTAAGACTAATGATATATGAAAAAAAATTTTACCGAAGTTTATGCATATTTTTTTAAATGTCTTAGTAATATTGCTATTTTGCAATTTTAAGTATTAAAAAGCGTGACTTTGAAGTGAAGTAAAATTAAAATTTTTAATTTTATTTTTACAATTTAAAAAACTTAAATTCGACCTTTTTATTATCTTTACAAAAATGTTATTATTATTTTTTTTTTTTTTTAAATTGCAGTTTTCATAATTTTTTTTGTCTTACCCGATTTTCAAGATGCGATAATACATAAAATTCATGAAAAACAATCAACTCTTAGAACCTATAGCGGGCGTAAATTAAACTCTAAACAAATAATTTTTATTTATATTTTTAGTTGATGTTTTACCTTCCAATTGATATCAAAACATTCTTATTCTCTGCCATAAATTTTTTTGATTTTTGTCTATGGGACGAATGACTGTGCGCCGCCTAAGAAGTTTCACTTCAAAAACAAAAAAAAAAAGCAAAATACAAAGACCTCCAAATAATAACTTTAATAACTTTATTTAGACTTGCATATAGAACAAAATAAAAAAATATTTTTTTTGCTTAGTATTTTTGCTTCGTTTTTGTTCTATATGCACGATTTTTTGCATATAGAACACAATAGGTTACGAAGCCTGTCACAACAGTGTTGTACACAGAAAATAAAAGAATTGATTTATTACCTAAACTAGTTTAGCTAATGTGAAAGTTTCTATTTCACCTAATCTTTTCAACAACTTTTCTACTTACACAGTTCATTTAACAATCATGCATTAGGTAATTCACCTAATTAAAATTAGTTAATTCAACTAAAATTTTGCTTATTAAATCATCTAATTCTTCTAGTTATTTTACCTAATGCAAGTTGTCGATTTGTTCGTACACTAGGGAAATAACGCATATTAGCATTATCCACGCCTCAGTATAAATTTTATATAAATATTTACGCGGATAAATCAAATGCTTTCCTTACAACTTGTTTTTTTCCCGTATTTGAATTTTTTATTTCTGTGCAGCCCAAGGAGAGTACAGCGCTCTCCTATAAAAAACATAAATAAAAACAAAGTGAGAAAATTTTACAAAAAGTAAAGCCTCATTGCGAGATTTGAACTCGGGCCGCTGGCGTTCAAGTCAAACGCTTTACCGCTGTGCTGTTACGCCGTTTGATAACTTGTGAACAAAATGTATATAAAAATATGAGGTCCACAACTCTGAAATTATGTTTCCACTGTGCATCTACAGCAATTTGATTTATTGGTATGTAGAATAAATTTTTGTATTGGAAATTTAGCTCAATAGATAAGGCGTTGGTTGTTGAAATCTTGAGATCACAGGTTCGAATCTCAGCGGTGGCAATGAAATTTTTCAGTCATTTATACAATGATATATATACCTCTCTCATTCTATCTACTATAAAACAAATCTTTCTTCTCTATCATGTGACGAAATGAAGTAAAGTCACCTAAGGAAAGTTTCACTTCAAAATAGAAATTGCAAAACAAAAAACATATTTTTTGCACGGCATTCCCACTCTTAAGTGGGAATGCTATCTAAATAATTAGATGATTTTTCTACACTTAGTAGGTGGCTTGCCTAATCTGAAGTGGTCATAGTTTAAAAAAAATTAGCTAATTCTTCTAATAAATTATGTGTCTTATCTATTTTATGGTTGAAGGTTCACCTAAATATTTAGGTTTTTTTAGCTACTCTCGCAGTTAAACTACCCAATATAATTGCATATAATTAACATTTAGAAATTGGTAGCGCACCTAATCAAATTCGTTGACTGAAAATCACCGGATTACTTTAGCTGAATTGACTACATTTTTAGGTAAAAGTTCTACTCTTTTTTTTCTGTGTATAGCACAAAGTCGATATCTCATATTTCGAAAACTATAAAAGATAAAGACAAACTGATGACACAGATCGATAGATCTCGAAAAATTTGCCTATATACCAGTCTTATCTCAATTTTTTCAATTTTGTGATATAGAACACAATAATTTACGAACGACGAGTTGTCAATGTTACCATGTATTATTATACCATGGTGTCGGTTTCCCTTCGTCGAGTCTTGGCGGTCAGTTTTTGGCATTCCTTTTTAAACTTAACGCTTCAGTTTACATAGACCCCTTTTACATTGGTCAAGACTTGAAATCAAATCTGTGAGTTTGTTGATGAAAGACGCGGACATCAACGTGAGAGAGGGTAAGTTTAAAAGGGAATAGCAAAGAATTGATTTCAGGTCTTGACCAATGTAAAAGGGGTCATACATTCAGAGTTGACGATCAAGTCTTCCGTATTTTCTTGAGAAAGGAAGTGACCAAAATAACGGGACAAGGAGAGAACACAGTGAATTGCCAAAAATTTTAAAGCACGCATTTAAAAAAATACATGTTTTAGTTAATTTTTAATATCAAGTTTTTTCACCAAAAAACAAGTTTCTTATTCTAGAAATTAAAGTTTTTAAAAAAAAAATATGGCAACACGGGTTGCTACATAAGCCTTTGCTCTCAATTCTTGCTCTCAACGCTCCTAGAGCGCTCTCTGCCCATAGCTGATTTCAAGCAATCACATACTCGCGGAAGAGACTCCAATCTCTATTACGAACTTATTACATTTTTATCGAGCCTGTTCCCTCAGTAAGTTCTTTGCGGGACTTGGGTATAATATGTGATAAGGAACTTAATTCCAATCGGTCCTATATTGATAACGCCATTAGTAGAGCCAACTCTACGCTTGCTTTTGGTCTAAGAAGTTCTCCACTTTGGTCTAAGGAGTTCTCCAACCATTGTGAGGCCCATACTTGAATATGCCAGCCAGGTTTGGTCACCTCTTTGGCCTCTCATTCGCTGCGTATCGAAGCTGTACAACCCAGATTCATTCGATTTGCGGTTCGTGGCCTTCCCGGTTCCGACAGCATCAATTTACCTCCTTATGCTGATCGTTTGATGTTGATTAACATGCAAACTCTTGAAAAACGCAGGGTAGTTGCCGATGTCCTCTTTATTCATCAACTACTGGGAGGAACCATTAGCTGCCCTACACTCCTTCAATTGATATCCGCTAATAATAATCCATGCAACCTCAGGTCAGTACCTCTCTTCCATCTCAGTTTTCATCACACCGGCTATGGATGCAGCGTACCTACAAATATAATGCTTCGTTCGACCAATAACATGATCAATGAATTCGACTTTCATCTCACCAGATCCGTACTCCGAAATAACCTTCTTAGCTCCAATCCCACTTCCTCCCTCTCTATATTCTCCAGATATAATTAAGACTTGGTATATAACTATTTGTCATATGTCTTGTGAGCAGACTATAGCCCACATAGTACTTTATGTAATATCCCTACCCTACAAAAAAAACCTATTATTTAGAAATAAATATCAACAATTCTTTTTGTTTGTTTCGTTAAGCACGAAAAATAAATTATCAGAATTACTTCGTTTCTCTAAAATCGATAAAAAAACATCAAAACAAATTTTGTTTTGTTGAAAAATGATGGGCCCAATCACGATCGCCGACGGAAGCCCGTCGGGAGACATTTTGCTGAATCTCACTAAAAATACAATCGAGGTTTCCGTCGGAAATTCGAAATTTTCCGTCGAAAAAAATACAATCACTTTTTACGACGGAAAAGATTTTTCTGTCAAATTCACTCACTTAAATTTTGAATGTGAGATTGTAAAAAAATAAAAAATGAAACTTTTTGAACAAAAAAATAAAAACAATAAGCATATGTATAAGAGCAGCACGGAAAATAAATTTATTTATTTGTTTGATTTGGGCGAGATGTGCTTCAATTAATTCTTTTTCCAGTGCAAACTTCTTCAAATTAAGTTTTTCCATAAAACTATTGTGCACTTTTTTTTTCTTGCAAGTTTTCCTCCGGTGTTTCGGCTATACGTCGCGTATAAGATTCAATGCCTCCAAAATATATGTACATAATTGGTCTTCAAGTAATTGCATTCTCCTCGTTTGAAACAGCGTGGTGCGCAGATGTTGAAGGTGTTGTGGAGCCACTTCCTCCATTTCCAAAACTTCTTCCCCTCTTTTTTTAATCCCTTTCCTAGTTTGGAAAGGTGTGTTTTATGTGTGTCTTAATTTTTGTCCAAATCCATATCCTAATTCATGTCATAGTCCTTTTCCGGTGGTGGTGTTGTTGTTGTTGTTGTTGTTGTTGTTGTTGTTGTTGTTGTTGTTGTTGTTGTTGTTGTTGTTGTTGTTGTTGTTGTTGTTGTTGCTGTTGTTGATGTTGTTGCTTTTTTTTCTGACAATCAGCTGTGTTCTGTTTTGAAAAATAAACTACCACGGGTGTTTTTTATTTTCATGGGATTCTGATATCATCACAAAAATAAATAAGTTTTCTTCGATTATTACAAATATAATCTGATAGTTTTACCACAAATATGTTCTTTTTAATGTTACACAGCTAATTTGCGTTTCAATATTCACTTATGAAAGCATAACTTATACATTTATTTCTTCAAAAAGTCTCATATGTCCTATTTCATAGAACACTCCATTGTGAATACTTTTCACTCACTTCGAAAATATGACAACGAACATCGAAATTGAGAGGAACAATGTTGTCGTGTTATTTTGCTTTATCCCTTCCCGACGGAAATCTCGATTGAAATTTTTATCACGTCGAGCGAAAAGCTTCCCGACGAGCGGAAAATCCGACAGTATCGCGATTGGGCCCGATATCAGAAAATAAAAAGTTTGTTTCAAGCTTATTAAAAAAAAATCTTATCATTTCTATGAATCAGTCGAAGTATATTTTTGTCAATCTATGTTTGTAAAAAATCTCAAATCTTTGAAAGTACTTCACCGATTGCCTTGGAATTTTCGCACAAGAGTACATTTGAATAGGGTCGTGTTTTTATTTAAAAAAATGTTGCCACTGCCCTTTTTCCCGCCCACAAATCAATCAAAATGGTACATTTCAGAGGGGTTGGATCGTATAAGACTAAAATTTGGTAATTTATAGTTAACTGTTAGCAACTGTACTAAAAATGGACGTGGTCGAACTATACTACACCCACTTTTCAGAAATTATTACAATTCCAAATTTGTAAATTTTTAACGTAGAATACGTTATACGGGGGTGTTGATCTGGAGCACAAAATTTTGAGAAAATGTTTGTCACTTTCATTATAAGTTTTTAATACTTTATGCATGCATTGAAGAAAATTCAAGTATGGTCGTAACATATTTAATATGTCTTCTTTTGATTTGTATTTAAATAATCATATTGCTACATATAATTTTTTTGATTCTATAAATAAATCAAAATTTAACTCCTTCAAATTTTGTATTAATTTTCATATGCTTTGTATTTTATGTATTATAACATCATGTGTAAGAGCAGTACGATTATCTGTGTGTTCATCACAGAACCAGTATGAGAAAGAGAAGAAGTATAATGACCAAGTAGCGAACGATGTGTACATACACAACATTGATAAGCGAAGCAGAGAAACAAAATTGTGCTTACCCAGTTGGCCACGTCTTTAAGACATCCTCAATGTCTTACAGCCTTATTCATAAACACATTTTAGAGGCAGCGTAATTTTAAACGGGCTTTAAACAAGAAAACGTTATTTATAAACATTTTTCGTAGTTGTTTAAGAGCTGCGTAACTTAAACGCCGAAATTGGCGTTTAAAGGTTACGTAAATACAACCATGATTTTTGTTTGCCTTTTCTTTTAATATCAAAGACATGCTCCATATGCGCCCTTTGCAGCATTTTTTTATGCGGCGGCCATTGTAAATCTATAGGAATTCTTAATTTTTGTAGAGATTTTCTATAGTTCAGACACAAACCTTACAATCATAAGCAGAAAATGAAAAAATGTTTATGAATAACAATGTTAGCAAGGTTGCATAGAAGCTGCGTAAAGCCTTAAACAGTGCGTAACTAAACAAGCGTTTAAAGGTGTTTTAAGGAAATCTATTGAATAAGGCTGTTTATGACTAACGTATTCTACGTCTGACCTATGCGCCCGTGTTATCTAACACAGGCTTGAGCTTTTTTTTTATAGTGAAAGTTATAATGAAAAGTGAAACAGCTAAAGGTCAACGCTGTTATCCGCAAGTGGGGTTCCGGAATATCATCTCTATTGGTGGCATTGTTATCAGAGTTGCCATTAAGAAATTTTGAGATATCTTTCCTCCACAAAAACCATGTACTTTGGATATCTGTCTACTGACTGATTTCTAGTTTTCATACTTGCAAATAGAGTTCCTGGCCTTAAGAATACTGGTTAGGTGTCTCATCTTTTCGAAAAATTTTCGGACCTCATTACTATCGTCATGTTTTTCAATTTTCTCGCACTCACGCTTTTCTGCCTCTCTCAGTTTTTTCGCCTGAAAACCCGTTTCTACCCTTCTCTTCCCTCTGTAACGGTCCTTATCAGCACGTATTATAACCTACTTAAATTAGTGGCTATTTTCCATTGCACCGACCACGTACGACGCAGCTTACCAATAATTTTATGAAATTGAGTAAAAATATCTTAAAATACTTTCGACATTTTTTAATTAAAATATGTATGTATATGTGAGTGTATATGCGTATGTGTGTGTGTGGATTTTTGCGTGAATTTTATGTTTCAGCTCTCATCAGCAATTTTGCAGATGTGTTGGTAAAAATGTACAAACACACATGATAGCATGTGTGTCCAACTCCAACTCAGCACTTAGGTTTATATCATTGAAATTCTTGTGTAATGCTACACTGCAGGCCACTCATGACCTAAAGTCATTCTATTTTGGCTGAGAGCATACTTCAGTGATTAACGGTTTTAATGTACGTGTATTCTGTTGAGACTGATTTGAAAAGGTCAGCATATTTTCTTGGTTTATGGGCAATAAAAAAAAGAAAGTAATTAGTTTAGTGTTTTTTTTTTAAATAGGACAGGCATTATTCATTTGAGCATTTGAGCAGGATTGTCAAATTTGACCTTACGCTTGTCTCACTCTTTATGCTGAACATTGACCAAATTCTTGTTTTAATCCATGTTCAAATCCTTGTCCTACACTAAGTGAAATAACGCATATTAGCATTATCCACGCCTGAGTATAAATTTTATTTAAATATTTACGTGGATAAATCAAATGTTTTCCTTACAAGTCGTTTTTTTCCCGTATTTGAATTTTATTTATACCACACACGTACACACATATTCCATACAAGCAAGTAGCAACAGCATCGCACACGTACACACATATTCCGACAAGCAGCAACAGCATCGCACTCTGTTCCTGAAGTTTACTTCTTGCAGGTTTCTTATAGTTCTCATTTAGTTAATGTTTCAAGGGTAATATAGGGTGGATATTTGGCCAAGATGATTTGTGAATGCGATTGGTGGTCGTTTTATGGATTGATGTAGGGTTGAGTGACAACTTGATATTTTGTGGTTGTCATTTACCTGCATATTTTTCTTATACATTTTAATTCTTATTGAATTTTAGTATGTTGTTCTTTAAATTCAGTATTTTTATATAAATTTTCTATAAATGCGATAGTTTTATTTTCAAATATTATATATTTGAAAGATATTTTAAAAAAATTCGTGCACAATTTAAAAATATTTTTTATTAATTCTGTTTAAATATTTACATATTTTATTTAATTAAGAAAATATTGAAATAAATTTTAAATATTTACGTAGTCGATTTATGCAAATTCGTTATTGGTGCAAAAATGACTCGCTTTTATAAATTAAAAAAGTTTTTGGATAATTTTAATATTTTTTTTCCTTTAGTGTACAGGTTGCCAAGTTTTTGTTTATTGCTCAAGTGAGGACATTTTATGAATATATTATCAATAAAAATTTATAAAAGTAATGACATTTTGCACATATATTACCTATATACTGCCGTCATAAGGAAGAGTGCGGCATCTAGCATGAAAATCAAAATCAGTTTTATTGCTTTTTCTTAAACATATTGCTTTCATCTTCAAGAAAATAAAATAAAAATTACGAATTCTTTGCTCAATTGCTAAATATTTGAACCTGAAGTGTTATATCAGTCAGTGTATATGCCGCTAAAAAAGCGGCATCTACACTGACTGTTCCACCGTTTTTGCATTTTTAATAAAATCGGTAAAATATCATTAATGTTGGAAAAAAAAAACTGGATGAAACTATGTTGAAGAACCAAATGTTTATAACCATCCAAACCCTAGTCAGTGAATTTTTTATAAATTATTGTAACTCATTTATCTCAGAATATTGAAATATGTAGATGCCGCACTCTTCCTTATGACGGCAGTATAGTAGTCTGTATGTATGTATGTAAAAAATTACTGAAATTGAAAAAACGCAGAGTGTGCTACAGGGTTAATAAAGTGATATTTTGCTAAATAAGGTGTGTTTAAATTCTATTTTCAGTAAAATTTTATAAAAAACAACGAAATTTCATTGTTCGGCAGTATTTTGTTGAAGACGTTACAGGATTTTGCTATAAAATTCTTTTCTCGTTAGAACTTCTGAGATTACACTGAACCAAATATTGTTCTTAAAATCAAAGAATCTGGTTCATAAAGCGAAATTCATTGATTTTTAAGAACTATTCATTGCCCCAAAGAACGAATTCTTTGGTTCAATGAATCGTTGTTCTTAATTTTAAGGAACAGTTCATTGTTCGTGTTCATTAAAATTTTGTTCCAGTTCTTGTGTTGTAATATCTAAAAAACCATTAGAGAATTTTATCTCAATAAGAAAATGATTTTTTAAAATATATCTTGATATTGTTTTAAAATTTCTAAGGACAGACTAACTTATTGTAACAGTTGTATGTGTCATTAATTAATCATTTTTCTTCATAACATATCAAAGAAAACACGTAAGAACAAAGATTCATTGAATCAAGGAACTCGTACTTTGGACCAATTTTAATATATAATACATTGGGACAAAGAACTTTTTCTTTGTTATTAAGTACGTTTTTGGTTCTGTGTAAATATTTGGATTGTGCCAATTGCAAACGCAAACAAATTTTCGTCCGTGCAATTTTTGGATGAAAACGATTGTATATAACGACTTTGCTGCGAACCATCAAAGCCCCATTTCATAATTATATTCACTTCATAGATGGTATCCGAATTTATTTGAAATATATCCTCCTCTGCTGCACATAATATTGATCATATTGTATGATCAGTCAAAGATTGCAACTGGATTTCAGCAAAAAATTCAGTTACGGATAAATCTTTTGGGTAGCAATTAAGCTTTGCTAAATAAACTTTAGCATAGCTTGGATACATCTTACATATTGTATCCTTACAATATTCTCTGATCTTGCAGTATTGACGTGTTGACAAATTGGTATCGATCATTAAAGCTAGAGCCGTTTCAGGTGAGAATATTTCGGTAATTTCCTTCGAACAGGTGACTTTCCTATTTTTAACTCTTTTCCAGCAGTCCCAAAAATTTTTTGTGGGCCTACCAACACTAATCTGATGTTTTGACGTAGAATACGTCATTCTCGGAGGTAAGTAGGGTGGCTGAAAGTGATCAGGTGTCGGTATTTATATCACTTTTTGAGCCTTTGGTGGGCCCAAAGTACTGATCGTACAATGTTGATGTTAGCACTTGTTGGTCTGCTTGATCCTCACTGGGAGAAAAATTCATGTTTGAACTCTCTAACTTATATAAATCTTACACAATTACATGAAATATAAAGCCAACATTTGATGTTTTTGTTTGCTTAAACTTGCTACCTATTTATCGACAGTTTCCGGTTTTATCGACAAAACCATAACATTTTTATGGGAGCCCCCCTAAGGAGTGGTCGGTGGGAATAGGTGTCAAAGGCAAAAATGTTCCTTTTGCAAAAATAATGGAGGTCGGTAATACATATTAACCCTCTCCGGCACTCTCTTAAAGGTCATATGCTCAGGTGTATGGCATAAATATACAAAAACCATAAAATTTGTATAGGAGCCCCCCTAAGGAGTGGTCGGAGGGAATATGTGTATAAAGCAAAAATGTTTCTTTTGCAAAAGTAATGGGGGTCGGTCATACATATTAACCCTCTCCGGCACTCTCTTAAAGGTCATATGCTCAGGTGTATGGATTAAACAAACAAAAACCATAAATTTTGTATAGGAACCCCCCTAAGGAGTGGTCAGAGTTAATAGGTGTCTAAGGCACAAATGTTCCTTTTGCAAAAGTAATGGGGGTCGGTCATACATATTAACCCTCTCCGGCACTCTCTTAAATGTCATATGCTCAGGTGTATGGAATAAATAAACAAAAACCATAAAATTTGTATGGGAGCCCCCCTAAGGAGTGGTCGGAGGGAATAGAGGTCAAAGGCAAAAATGTTCCTTTTGCAAAAGTAATGGGGGTCGGTCATACATATTAACCCTCTCCGGCACTCTCTTAAAGGTCATATGCTCAGGTGTATGGAATAAATATACAAAAACCATAATATTTTTAGGGGAGCCCCCCTAAGGAGTGGTCGGAAGGAATAGATGTCAAAGGCAAGAATGTTCCTTTTGCAAAAGTAATGGGTGTCCGTCATACATATTAACCCTTTTCGGCACTCTCTTAAAGGTCATATGCTCAGGTGTATGGAATAAACAAACAAAAACCATAAATTTTGTATAGGAACACCCCTAAGGAGTGGTCAGAGGGAATAGGTGTCTAAGGCACAAATGTTCCTTTTGCAAAAGTAATGGGGGTCGGTCATACATATTAACCCTCTCCGGCACTCTCTTAAATGTCATATGCTCAGGTGTATGGAATAAATAAACAAAAACCATAAAATTTGTATGGGAGCCCCCCTAAGGAGTGGTCGGAGGGAATAGAGGTCAAAGGAAAAAATGTTCCTTTTGCAAAAGTAATGGGGGTCGGTCATACATATTAACCCTCTCCGGCACTCTCTTAAAGGTCATATGCTCAGGTGTATGGAATAAATATACAAAAACCATAATATTTTTAGGGGAGCCCCCCTAAGGAGTGGTCGGAAGGAATAGATGTCAAAGGCAAGAATGTTCCTTTTGCAAAAGTAATGGGTGTCCGTCATACATATTAACCCTCTCCGGCACTCTTTTAAAGGTCATATGCTCAGGTGTATGGAATAAATATTTTTCTAAATATTTTTTAAAAAAGATGTCATCAAAAGCGAACTGAATAATTCTACGGCTTGTGTTACGACACTACTCGAAACTACTGTATCTTTTTTTATCTCTTATCTATTTTTGCTGAAATCTTTCAATCAAAGATCTCAAATAAGGCTTTAATTTATTAAAATTTATTTCATTGCATGATCCTAAGCTAATGTTACTACAAATCCAGTCCAATGTACGCTCAAACTGATCAACTTTATCAAAATTTGACCACATATCGAAAATATGTTGTCACGAAATTTTTGAAGTCATTGTTTATTTTTAAAATTTTGTATATGGGTGAGGTACCTAGGGGGAAAAAAAATGTTTGCAAATATGTTAGAAGATAGATCACATAAGACCACATTTATAGTGGTTCAGTTATACTTTGCGATATAAGAAAGATTTTGCTTTCCAAAAATTGCGACTGTTTTTAATACTTACAAAAAAGGTTAATGTTGTAAAAACCAGAAAAAAATCAATTGTTGTGTTTTTTAATTAATGGTTTATATTTTCTGAATTCATTTATTTTGAAATTATTTTAGAAAAAAAGAATATAAATACCTTTACTCTAAAGCGCACAAATTTCGTTGCAAGATAGTCAACATTTTCATTGTTTTGATCATTTTTGTAGTAATTCTTTTATGTTGACATTCGCAGAACCATTGTTCCAGCTATTCAAAAAATATTTTTATTTATATCAAAAGAAATATATGCCCTTTTGTGTTTCACTATAATTTTGTCGATGATTAAAAAAAAAAAATTAATTAAGTGCTCCTACTTTCGCAAAATCTTACACTGTGCTACGTCAAAAACTAAAATATTGGTTGACATAATTCATGTTTTCAGAATATCACATAAGAAGATAAATAATTTTTATCCAACAACAGCAGCTTACCGCTTAGCTTGTCTACAAGCTCAGCCAACATAAGACAAACTTGAAATTCAATTAACTAATATCAAAGCCAACTTTGCCCGCCTTGTTAGCGTTAAGTGCGTTCAGAGCAATGACGAACTTTTGTAATGTCTACTACTTAATATAAACATTTGTAATTTTAAGCTTACATTAAGTACTTGTGCACAGATTGTTGGAAATCAAGTGTGATACACATACACACAAACAGCATGGCCTCATTATTTATGTGTAATTGTTTTAACTCAATACAACTTAGCTTGATATAAGTTAATCATTTTGAGTTTAGTTCAGTTAAATGATTCCCTTTAACTTTGATCTCATATTAAAAGAAAATTAATTATTTCATGGAAAAGATTGAAAGGCAGTGGTGGGTTCACAGCTGGGTGGTTTAATACTTTTAGTAAATTGTTAAATGTGCTACAATTTCGTAAAACCACATGTTTCAATTAAAACTTAACATGGTTGCCTAGGGCGACTCCAGCTGTTACAGAGTAGGTATGTACTCAGGAAACTTACATAGCCACAACAACAAAAACATTCATCAACATTAGCAACAGCAAAAACAAAAAAAAAAAAAGTTATATTGGCTACACATAATAATTGGAAAACACATTCAACAGCTGTATCGTTTTTCGGCAAATATTCTTTAAGGGTACCTTTATGTAATATAAGCGATTCTGAAGGCTTTTTGAAGGAATATTACAAAAAATGGTTATAGATATTGATATAAAGTTTTTTTATTGATTTCAACAATTATTAAAAATACATTTTTTTTGACGTCTTTTGTCATGGAGCGATGCCAGAAGAGTAGGACCATTTTGCTTGCATTATAACATGATCTGTAATCATCTGAAAAAAATAATATATTAGTAAAGTAAACACTTAGGCTGAGGTAGTGACTTCAAGTTTTTTTAAAAATTTTTGTTTGTAAGAAAATAACGCGTCTTTAAAGTTGATTGTTTAAAAAGTGGATGTAAATTTGAGTACATAACGAGCTGTAAATTTATTTTCAGGTTCATTTTGTAAAAAAGGGCGAAGTCACTACCTTGGCGTAAGTGTTTACTTTACAAATATATTTTTAACGTAGAATACGTTATACGGTAAGGTAGGGGTGTTGATCTGGAGCATAAAATTTTGAGAAAATGTTTGTCACTTTCATTACAAGTTTTTAATACTTTATGCATGCATTGAAGAAAATTCAAGTACTGTCGTAACATGTTTAATATGTCTTCTTTTGATTTGTATTTAAATAATTATATTGCTACATATAATTTTCTTGATTCTATAAGTAAATCAAAATTTAACTCCTTCAAATTTTGTATTAATTTTCATATGCTTTGTATTTTATGTATTATAACATCATGTGTAAGAGCAGTACGATTATCTGTGTGTTCATCACAGAACCAGTGTGAGAAAGAGAAGAAGTATAATGACCAAGTATGGGCAAATGCAAACTGAAAATGCAAAAAGAGCGAACGATGTGTACATACACAACATTGATAAGCGAAGCAGGGAAACAAAATTGTGCTTACCCAGTTAGCCACGTCTTTAAGACATCCTCAATGTGCATTTACAACATATGGCTGTGAGTCTGCATTTTCCGAAATGGTATTTATTAAAAGCAAACACAGGCACCTATTGACTGATACAAATTTAGAAAATCTTCTTCGTATAAAAACTTCAAACATTGACATAGATTTTGATAATCTTATTGCATTTATTCAGCCTTAAACAAAATATTTTCTACATGTATACACTCCATTTTTCATTTTTCCAAAGTTTGTCCGTCTGCTCAACATATAAACAGTTTTTAAAACAAAAAATTCATATATTTTAATTGCAAAATGACTAACGTATTCTACGTCTGACCTATGCGCCCGTGTTATCTAACACAGGCTTGAGCTTTTTTTTCAGATGATTACAGATCATGTTGTTCTGCAAGCAAATGGTCCTTCTTTTCTCGCATCGCTTCATGATAATGTCACGTACACGCAAATGACGTCACAAAAAATTTTTTATTAACACAAGTACTTTAACAATTGTAGAAATCAATAAAAAACCTTTATATCAATATCTCTGACTTTTTTTTTGTAGTATTCTTTAAAAAAATTGTACTCAGAATTGCTTAAGGGGGGAAATATACCCAGAGGCCGAAAAAAAGGTAATGTTTGTGCATTTTTTTAAAGAAACCTATCAGATATTTTTAAATGTCGGTTTTTTTAACTTAAAATACACACATTCAAGAGTATGTATGGTTTTTTTTTTAAAAAAATTTAATATTAAGGTAGATACAGCATTTTTTGTAGAGCGCTCTGAAAAAAAGGTGAAATGCGGTGACCAACATTGCTTCTTCTAAATTCATCTGAAACAAAAAAATTAATAATATTATTAAAGTAGATACTTAAAACTCGTACTTGTCATAGCCAATTTTGAAAATATTGATTTTTCACAAAATGGTGGACTTCCGAACGTAAATTAACGATTTTCGATCAAAAATTCGTCATTATTTTGCCTATAAAAAATTAACGAAGCTGTGAAAAAAAAATCCTATGAGAAGTACGAGATTATTATGAATAAAGTAAGCCTGCAAAAAAATCAAAACGATCGGTTCACTGAGTTTTGAGAAATCTTGGTCACCGACTTTAAAAACATGGTTTCGAAAGAAACGCTTTTGAAAATAAGGGCCAGCACTGCACGCTCTAGAAGGCGGTTCACTCACTAGGCTATAACTTTGTTTTTTTTTTTTTGAGATATCGACTTGAGATTTTCACCACATATACTTGAAACCTAAAAATGAAAAAAAGTTCTGGATATATAACCCCCCTTAATAATTGTAGAAATCAATAAAAAAACTTTATATCAATTTCTCAAAAACGCCTTCAGAATTATATTACATAAAGGTACCCTTAAATATTTACAAAAGCTGCTGCGCCAAAAAAGTGCCATGATTTTACGACCACTCAATAAAATGAAATATAGGCAAAAAGCTTTATTGCCTAGCTTTCTCCCACAGTTAAAATTAAATCGACAATTTCAAATTTGGGAGATTGAAAGGAAGAAAACTTGAAATGTTTGTTTAGCCATGGTCTTGATATAGAAATTCTGTAATATTTTAAAAAGCTTGGCTTAAAAATCTGAAATGTTTACTAACCACAATTATCACACAATTAATTGCAGAGCTTTCAACATTGTTCACAGATTGCCTTTTAGGCTCGAATAGCTGCTACACAAGCCACAAACATGTGTTTTAAACACAAACCACATTGATATCTGTTTTAAATCATAGTAAACTGAACGAAGCCACAATTTCCCTTCAATTTTATTTAACTACAACGCATGCTGCTATTTAGTTAAGACACAAACCTGTGTAGCCTTTATGTAAAAGAAAAATAATAACCTTATTTTTTCCAACATACAAAGTAAAAGATAACAAGACCAAACAGCTGTTTTTGGCATACACGCTTAATATTTTGAATATAAATATATCTAATTTGATTATTTCTTGAGAACGAGAACATTCCGTTCATCGCCGTTCGGAGTCGGCGTTAAACATGTAGGTCCGGTTCTCGGTCAATTGTTTACAAACTTAATAACACGCACAACACAATTGATCATAAGAAGCTAGGTCAAAGTCCTTTCAAGGGCTGAAATGGCCAGTTATTTATTTTTTTTTTGTTTTATAAAAATTTTGTGCGAGATTACCGGCAGAAAAAAAGTGAGGAAAGATTTAAAGTTGGATAGGTAAGGCTAACAAAAATTGAGAATAATTCAACTCAATGTAACAGGGACATGCGGAATGTTTTTAAAACTTTTCAGATAATTTTTATCACTATAAATGTTTTTTTAACCAGGGTTATTACCAAGGCAGACAATAATGGCAAACCTCAGAGTGTAAAAACTGCCATGAAGAAAAATTGAGAACATAAGCCGTTCGGAGTCGGCATAAAGCTTGTAGGTCTAGATCTCGATCATTTGTGTTCAAAAATTTCGCGAAAAGCACAACACAATTGATCATAAGAAGCTCGGTCAAAGTTCTTTCAAGGGCTGAAACGGCCATTTCGTTTTTTTTTTATTACCAAGGTAAGGTGTCAGATGTTTCATATCATGTGCGACTACTGTAAGGCTTGCTCGTTTTGTTTTTTGTTTAACAAATTTTGTTTTCAAAGTTTACATATGACTTAAAGATTAAGAGAATATCTATCAGAAATAAAAAAAAAATCAGCTTCACGCAATTCATAAAACAAAAAAAAAAAACCATTTTATTTATTGTCTTTGGAAAAAATAATAGAAACAAATGACTTATAACTAACATACTAATACTTTTTCTTAAAATCTACCAATTTTATACTGAAAACTTGTTTAACTTCAATATTTTGTTGTAGCACACGGTTTTTTAGAACTTCAATGCACCGCCGGGTCATGGAATCCACCAGTATTCTGGATCCTGCAATTTTTTCCACAATTTCTCTTTGTTTTTGAATTTATAGCCAACTATTCTCTTGTTTAAGAATCCCCAAAGGTGTTAAATTGGATTAAGGTCTGGTGACTGCGACGGTCCTTCTAATAAATTAATGCCATTGTTCCAGAATCATTTTTTTGCCAGTTGCGTGGAGTGTTTGGGATAGTTATCTTGCATAACCACACATTTTATCTGAATTTTACCATCGAAAAATGGCAGCATTATGCTATTTAATATATTTACATAGTCTGTGGCCCACATTTTACCTTTAATCCAATATATTAGACCTACGCCCGACGAGGAAAACAACCACATAGCATTATGCTACCACCACCATGTTTAATAAGTTTAACTGTGTGCTTGGGACTATGTGTAATATTTTTTGGGCGTCTTACATAAGGCATTCCATCGGATCCGAAGAAATTCCCCATTATTTTGTCTGGCCACAACACGTCTTTCCAATTTTTTCGTATCAGATGTTTTTTTGCTAAAGCTACTCTGTTGCGAATTTTCCTTTTTGCTCAAGTATGACACTTTTCTTGCGAAATGTGCTTTAAAATCATTTTCTTCTAATCTATTCCGTATTGTGGGTCTACACGCAAAGAAATTTTTCGTTTACCACAACTGAAAAATTCACCAACTATACTTCGTTTGCGAGCTGTATTTGCTGTATTTTATTTTTTATTTTTTATATTAATAATCTTTCTCATTATGGCCGTCCGTCTTCTTATGGATTGCACCTCCGTTGCTATCTCCGTCCGCGTATTAAGCAAACTACTAATTTCCTTATATAGTAACAATTTGTCCAAAAAGTATCTCTAAACTATAAGCGTTATGCTTATACAACGAAGAGAAAAATAAACAAAATTTTCAGTTGGGAAAAAGGAAGTTTTCAATTGCTGCAATTTAAAAATCACTCGCGTTTATGACAAACGAAATTAATTTCCTGCAACTATATGACGCGTTTCTCGCAACTGAACTGTTATTATGACAACTGTTGAAACGTTTGCAAAAAACGATTTCAAGCACGACAAACGAAGTTTGTTTGCGGCAAAGTGGCCATAATCGTTTTTTTTTCTTTGCGTGTAGTTACTGGTGTATTTAACTCTTTTATGGGTTCTTCCGATGAATGAAATTAGTTTGTCAAACCAACAATACGTGAAACTTTGCATAGGTTGTTCCTTTTCTGCCTCGTTTTTCCTTCTTTGGTTCAAAATGAATAGCAGAATACATTTTTTTTTCTTCGAACACTTCAATAACTCTACAATTTCACACTTTATTTTGTCTTAATTTCTTAATTTTCGGATGAATTGGAGTTCAACATCTGTGCAATGCACTCCGCTTCCCATTCTAAACAAAATAGGTGCAAAAGTTAGAATATCACAACAAATTATCCAGTTTTTTCACACTTTCTTAACGGTATTTGAATACAATTGTTTGATTCTTGTTTATTCAATATTATTAACAAAAGTAGAATGCGTTTCTATTTGTTTTACCAATACGAAATCGAGTTCACTGATTTAAGGGTTTGCACCACCATAAAGGTTTTGATATTTTTACCGAATTATGCGAATTATCCAACTGTTGTGTACACTGGGACAATTCGCATTGTGAAGGATATATTCATATAGTTTGCTTTAAAACTTAATAGCATTCTTCAAAATGTTAAAGTGCTTGCCGTTTCTATTATTTTTTCCATCACTGTATATTCTTGATCAGCACCATCACCCGTGTCGATTTAGTCATGTCGGTCTGTCTGTGATCACGATTAAAGCCGTAATTTTCAAGCCATCATCATGAAATTTGATATTTAATCTTGTATCTAAATAATAAAGAAGAAGTTCGAATATGAGCCAAATCGAATGAAAACTACGTTTACCTCCTATACAAACTGATTTTATCAAAACGGGAAAATCCTTTACAATTCCACAAAAGTTAATATATGGACTTGAAATAAGCTTTAATATTTAATATACACTATGAGTATGAATTTCATCGAAATCGGATGAAGACCACGCCTACCTCCCACACAAAACATTTTATTGGCTGCTTAAAAATTTAAAATTGTTTTTTTTTATTTAAAAAATTAAATTTCGGAAACGGTTGCAAAAACAAAAAAATAAATATAATATCATGTTGCATTTCAAATTAACTTCTTTGGTTTAAGTTTAAAACCATTTTTGTTTTTGGATAAAAATAAATTCAGCATTGAACTATTTCTTTTTTTGTTTTTTTTTTTTAATTCATAAGCAGAAAATCTTTTATTCCTAGAAATAACGGCATGGCGCATTGCATGGTATGTCATACAAATGCAAAGTTGAAAAAATTCTGCACTAAAAAGTATGTCAGTTTTATTTTTAGCTTAAAACCTATTTTTACTTTTCGCTATTCGTCTGGCTTTTAACATGTCCGTCTGCTTATCTGTATTTCACATTAGACTGACGTTTGTCAGTCTGTTTACATTTAATAATCCGTCCATTACTCATGTCTTTAATTTCGCAGTATAAATCAGAGCACAAAAAAAAAAATTACATAACGCTTATAAGTTTTCTGCAAAAACCCGCTGTAGCACTACTTTGTTTTCAGTGTAGAAACCGTAAGAGCGAGAGATAAGACGATCTACTTATATTACGCTACTGCTTATTCTCTATCTCATTATATTTTTGCATGTCTCTCGTTTTCATTACCATTAAATTTAGAAAGCAAATGCAATTGCCCGTGAAGCAAGCAGCGTGCAAGCAAACAACACGTGCCTGCAAATTGCACATACGATATATCCTTGCCCACTCCTAATCTACACTATTGATCGAAATTTTAAATATAATCTTATTTTTAGAAATGAAGATCAAGTTTGATATAAGTCAAATCGGTTGAAAACCATGCCAACCTCTCATACAAAGTGATTATATTAAAATGGCAAAAACTCTAAAAATACCACAAAAATGTATCCATAAACATGAAAGTAAGCTTTAATTCCAAATACACAGTCTTAGTTTGAAATTCGTTAAAAATCAAATTATTAAAATCTCTGAAAATTTGAGAAAAATTAATCACATCAGCTTTGGTCCAAACAAAAACGTTCAGCATCCTTAAGTCGAATGAAAACCACGCATACCTCTCACACAAAGTGACGTCATCAAAATAGTAAATTATCTAAAATTCAACAAAAATGCATGTAAGCACTTGTAATAAGCTTTGCACACAAGTTCTGATTCCAAATACGCACTCATAGTTTGAAATTTATCCAAATCAAATGAAAACTCCGCCTATTGCCCATACAAAATGACGTCATCAAAAAAGAAAAACCACAAAAGTGAAAACTTCCACAAAATTGTAAATGTTATACAAAAATTAACGTATTGACTTGATATTTTACACAATAATCTTATGCTTTAAAACGTTCAATGAGGTTGGAATTAAGATACATTTAATAAAAAGCACGTCTATCCCCCAAACAACTTACGTTATCATAATAGTTATAATAAAACCATAATAGTAAAATAGTAAAAAAACTTTGGATTATATTATATCCATAGTTAAGATAGTCTGTGAGGATTAATATTTATTACAGACAAATGTAGGGTATTTTTAATTTCAGCCATGCCAAAGATATTAAATTCCTTATAAGTCTGTATTGTTCCCGAAAAACTGAAGCAAACTTAGAGGTGGTTTTGAAAATAAATATAAAAGTTTTTGGTAAATAATGAAAGTAAATAATGAAAATAATAGAAAATAAAAGCTTCCATACTTTTTAATGATGAAAATTGCTGATTAATGGAAAATTGCATATCTCAGATGAGTATCTGTACCAAAATGACCTGCAATACCTTAATTAGAATCTTAATTAATACAGGAAATTACAGTTGCATTGTAACGATTATGATTTCTATGGCTTTGTCGTGAAAGTCATTAAATTCGCTTTAATTTATTCACTACAATGTTTTCTTGCTTGTAGATATTAGGGAACTCACCTTTTGGTGTCCACTTGTAATGTATGTGCTATTTGTGGTAACCACATGTTATATTTGTGGTAACTACATGCATCAAAATTGTGTTAACCACAAAAAATCACATTGTCTTCCGCTGGCAATGTCATGGTGATCGAAAACGACGTACAGCCGACTGTTATGTACAGTTAGAGAAGAAAAAGCAATGAATGTGGTATTTGCGGTAGTAACATGTTGTATTCGTGGTAGACACATACATAAAAAATTGTATTAATCGCAAAAAGCGACATTGTCTTCCGCTGGCAATGTCGTGGCGATCGAAAACGACGCACAGCCGACTGTTGTGTACAGTTAGAGAAGAAAAAAGCGATCAATGTGGTATTTGTGGTAGCAACATGTTGTATTTGTGGTAGCCACATGCATCAAAAATTGTGGTAACCACAAAAAGAGACATTGTCTTCCGCTGGCAATGCCAGGGTGACCGAAAACGAGGCACAGCCGACTCTTTGTACAGTTAGAGAAGATAAAGTGATGAATGTGGTATTTCTGGTAACAACATTTTGTATTCATGGTGAAAATATTCATCAAAATGGTGGTAACCACAAAAAATCACATTGCCTTCCGCTGGCAATGTCATGGTGACCGAAAACGACGCACAACCGACTGTTATGTACAGTTAGAGAGAAAAAGTGATTAATGTGGTATTTGTGGTGACAACATTTTGTATTCATGGTGAAAACATGCATCAAAATGGTGGTAACCCCAAAAAATCACATTGCCTTCCGCTGGCAAGGTCATGGTGATCGAAAACGACGCACACTGGACTGTTTGGTACAGTTACACGAGATCGTATTATAGTTAATATTCTAAACATTTAGGATTGTCAAAAATGTTTTTTGGTCCCAAAAGTAATTTTTATTTATGCAGCCGATTTTCAAATCAAAAAATAAAATTGCTCAAAATAACCATAAAAAATTGCATTTTTAGAATTTGAGACTATCTGCTTAAGTTATGTACTATATTTGCAATTTTTTTTAAATTGTTTCCAGTATATCGGGGAGCTGAAAACTTATGTACTTCATAAGCAAGCTATAGTATTTTAAAATACTTATAATTAATTGAAATGCGAATATTTCAATTTTTTTCGCATTTTAGTTTGAATCTTGGCTTGGATTTTTTCTAATATTTCAACAAGATTTTTAATTTAAAAAAATTTTAAAGTTTTTATTTTGAAACGTTATAGCCAGAAAATCTGTTTTTAACATTCCATGTCTAAGTACTATTTATTTTAATAAATAAAAAAATAATGAGGTGGAATGGTTGGAAATAACCTCTAAAAACTGAGTTGTCACAAATAGTGTAAAGTGTTTTATGAAAATATTTATAACCGCCATTTGTTGACTTATTTACTATTCCAAGGTATCATTGAAATGGCAGTGACTGCGGAATTTCATTCCTGTCACTAATTAACTCTTATAAGCAAATTTTGTATACTTTTCATATATAATATAATTTTTTTTTTTAAATTTATGAAAATCTGCATTATCTTTGGTCCGAAGGCAAACATTTTTAATTTATTGATGCAGATTTGAAGAACTTTTTCAAGGCTTTTAATTCTGACCATTTGTTTTTTAACCGACTTCAAAAAGGAGGAGGTTCTCAATTTCGTTGGTTTGTCCGCGCTTTTTTTTTTTTTTTTTTTTTTTTTTTTTAAATGTATGTACATCGATAACTCCTAAAGCACTTGCCCGATTTCCGTAATTTTTTGTCAACAGATAGATACCATTAACGCGGAGGTCCTTTTTTAAAAAAGTGGGCGATATTCGACAAAGGGGCGTGTCAATATAAGAAAAACACTGTATTTCAGTTAATATTGACACTAGGGTACTGAAATTTACAGTAAAAACACTGGGGTAGACACAATTATTACAAATTACGATCAATAAAGTGGGCGTTATTTGACAAAGGGGTGTGGTCATATTAAAAAAACACTGTATCTCAAATAGTATTGACACTAGGGTACTGAAATTTAGTACAGGGGTAGACACAATTTTAAAAAACTACTGTAAAGAAAGTGGGCGTTATTCGACAAAGGGGTGTGGCAATATTAGAAACACACTATATATCGAATAATATTGACACTAGGGTGCTGAAATTTAGTGCGTGGGTAGGCATAGCTATTACAAATTACAGTCAATAAAGTGGGCGTTGTTTGACAAAGGGGTGTGGCAATATTGGAAAACACTGTATCTCGAATAGTATTGACACTAGGGTACTGAAATTTAGTACAGCGGTAGACACAATTTTTGAAACTTACTGTAAAGAAAGTGGGCGTCATTCGACAAAGGGGTGTGGCAATATTAGAAACACACTATATATCGAATAATATTGACACTAGAGTGCTGAAATTTAGTACATGGGTAGGCATAGTTATTACAAATTACAGTTAATAAAGTGGGCGTTATTTGACAAATGGGTGTGGCAATATTGGAAAAACACTGTATCTCGAATAGTATTGACACAAGGGTACTGAAATTTAGTACAGGAGTAGACACAATTTTTAAAAATCACTGTAAATAAAGTGGGCGTCATTCGACAAATGGGTGTGGCAATATTAGAAACACACTATATATCGAATAATATTGACACTAGGGTGTTGAAATGTAGTACATGGGTAGGTACAGTTACTGCAAATTACGGCTAAAAAAGTGGGCGTTATTCTACAAAGGGGCGTGTCAATATTATAAAAATACTATATCTTAGTTAATATTGACACTAGCGTATTAATATTTGGTATGCAGGTAGATAAGTAGGTAGAATCATTAAAAAAGTGAGCGGGATTGTACACAGGATGTGTCACTTTAAGGAAAGTAATATATTACGGTTAATATTGATACTTGGAAACTGAAATTTGGCACAGGGGTAGGTAGAATCATTATATGGTACGGTAAATAAATTAGGCGGGATTAGAGAAAGGGCGTGGCACTACAAATTGTAAAGAAGCAGAAATGGAAAATACCCAACAAACTTTCAGGAATTAATAAAACAAATTTTTTAAGAACAAAGTTTCATGTTTAAAATTTTCCTCAAGAATAAATACTATAGCATAAAATATTTCATATTATCTAAAAAGGAAGAAATAAAAACTTTTCAAAACCGTTTTCAAAATCACTACAAAGTAAAAATAATTTTAAACAACTTTTCCCATTCATTTCTTGGTCATATTTTAAAAGCTATTTATACGTGTTATAATATTATAAATCTTATCATTTTCATTTTTTTTATTTTGTTTTATTATCAATATATTAATTGCTTTATGAACATAAAAGCTTTGAAGTCGGCGCTCATCTTTGACACACAATCATGACCTTTTACCATCCGTGCACTATTTGGTGCTTTGGTGACACTGTAGTAATTTTAAAAGCTTTGTACACATTAAAATTCTCACTAAACTGGTTTGGGTGAGCTTGTAAAGCTCATATTGAATATGACATAGTGTGTAACATAAAATAAATAAATAACTGGCCATTTCAGCCCTTGAAAGGACTTTGACCTAGCTTCTTATGATCAATTGTGTTGTGCGTGTTATTAAGTTTGTACACAATTGACCGAGAACCGGACCTACATGCTTAACGCCGACTCCGAACGGCGATGAACAGAAAGTTCTCGTTCTCAAGAAGCTTTACATGGCATTTTGATTACTCTCTGAGGTTTGCCATTGTCTGCAGAGAGGTGGCGGCCGTACAGAAAAATTATTTTAATTCAAATAATTTTCTGTCGATGCTGGGATTCGAACCTGGGTTTCCAAAGTTCTTTGACATAGCGGCCACGCACTTTAACCAACTACGCCACGGACGCCACATAGTGTGTAACAGCTGCACAAATAATGCATGGAACACATTGGCTACATTCAGCGTACTCAAAAATTGCCAATTTAAAGAAAAAAAATCGCTAAGAAGCTTTTATATTCATAAAGTTAATAATATTTTTATTATAAAACAAATTAGAAAAAATTAAAATAAAAAGATTTCGACATAGTAAGATAAGCGCCGACTTCAAAGCTTTTATGTCCATAAAGCTATTAGTACATTGATGATAATAAAACAAAATAGAAAAAATTAAAATGATAAGATTTCCAATATTATAACACGTATAAATAGCTTTTAAAATATGACCAAGAAATGAATGGGAAAAGTTGTTTAAAATTATTTTTTACTTTGTAGTGATTTTGAAGTCGGTTTTTTTTTTTGTTAAAAAGTTTTTTTCAACTACTACTATACATCAGCCAATATTTTTACAAAAAACTCGACTTTTAGAGGCCATTTCAAACGATTCCAGCTCAGGGATGGCTATAGCTAGAGTCAAAATATATGGGGAATAATCTTAACATAAACACAGGTTTATTTTAAAGAACCGACTTCAACAACTTTTTTTTTGTCTAAGGAGCGTGAGACACCTTAGTGTGCTTATAATGTGATTTCGTGCCTGACTTGCCTACACAAAAAAAAAAACTCAAAAAAAAAACACTGAATAGACATTTGACATTTTCACAATATGTTCCCAATGCTATTTTAGTTCATATAAGTAAAAAACAAAATTTCCAAAGGTTTTTACAAAGGTGGCCTTTAAATAATCTAAATTGTTTTGCTAAACGTTCTAAAAGGAATTTTCAGAATTAAATTTCTTGAGTTGATTAAAGCATATTTTATTATTGGAAGCTTAAAAGAAATTAAAAAAACATTGCGTCTGGCAATATTGAACTGCGACACATTGAACGAAATTAAACACTATCTAATATACAATAACCTGTTGGCAATATTTTAATATAAACAATGGATAAAGAGAAAAAACGTCAATGGCAAAGCCGCGTACCACTGTGGCCTGCTAGTATTCTGTAAAAAGAACAAAAACAACTTTTAAAAAAAAATTAATTTCTTCGAAAAATCACGGAGGTTCTGTTTTTTGATGACAGATACAGTTAAAAAAATTTTTCGTAAAACTGAAACCACTTTTGCTATTAAACGCTATGTCATGTTAAAGGTACTCAAAAATGCAATTTTGAGTTTTTATTATTTTAACCACAAAAACAGCTTTTGTGCCATTTTTCGAGTAAAAAGTCAATTTTTTGAAAATTTCATTCGCGAAATTTAAACAACGTTGCTCCTAATGGAACGGGGTTGACATGAAAATTTGTCAGCGAGATTTGGTGCGTGAGTTTTTGCAACGTGTTGGTGTTATAAGTTATGCTTTTTAAATAAAACAATTATTTGTCGCTGACACTATGTGCCAATTAATAATTACACAGTGGGACGAAATCGACAAAAAAAAAAGGCACAACCAAACTTTATAGAAATTCTTAAAGAGGCAATTGTTGCGAGTCCATCGCACTTGGTCTGACCTCTCAATGTCGTCACAATTTTTTTTAATTCGTTTTTAAAGTTGAAGGGTTCGATTTTTGTTGCGTCAACGTTCATTGCATTTTTACAGCTATTTGCTTTGTTGGAAATGAAAAACAAATTCCACTTCTTTTCAGTATAATTTCACGTAGAATAAGGCTGTAAAAAAATAAATATGATAAAATACAAAATGAAGCGTGTAGAGAAGCACATTCCTTAATTTTTCTTTAATTTCATAAAAAAAATTAGTGTCTTTATAAATTTAAATGATATAATGCTGCATGAATGACATCTTTTTTCAAAAAACTTCATTGTACGTAAAAATACCTTTTCATTGAATCCAAAACCATCAATATCGGTTGAGGATTGGCAAAATGGCGACAGTTTTAACGTTTTTTTTTTCAGAAAACACTGACTCTCATGTATATGTTGCTATCGTACAAAGTACATATACATGCTATCGTACATTTTGTCAAATCTGAACCGATTTTGGACATCTTTAGCTCATTGGAAAGAAAATATAATGAGTAACATACATCTAGAACATTCCAATATAGATCTTTGTAAAATATAAAAGTTACTATGGAACGAATAAACATATTTTTACTTTCAACAGAATTGTTATATGAATGAGTGTGTACGAGTGCATTAGACCGTAATGGAAAAAAGTAAGCTGCACACCGTCTAATCTGATTTTTTGGAGAAAATTACGCTTAAGTCTTTCTTCATATCTTCGGCATTTACAGACCTATCTTTTCCAAGAATGATATATCAATGTTTCTATTTCGAGGCGTCCAAATTTTTTGCTCTAAAAGACATTGGGGTCGAGGACCCCTTTGTAGTACTTACCAGATTTCAAATTTTACAACATGAATTAAAAAAATAAATGTCAAATCAAAAAAAGTCTTTTTGAGGCGTTGCCCAAAACCTTGAAGGCCCTCAGTTCAATTTTTATTTGCATTTTTTTATCACATTTGAATAGAACTCAGAACTTTCATAGTTCTTTACTTTACTAAAAAGTCATTTTTATTATTTTAATAAATTTATTAAATTTATTTAACTTTTCACATATAAAAAAGGAGGGTAAGTTTACCTACCATATACTTTCTCGTGGGTAAGTGCTAGAACGGGGTGATTGATCTCAATGAATTTAGGGCAAAAAAGTTGGACTTCCCGAAATGAAAACATTTATATACCTTTCTTTAATGGCGGTTTCTTTCTTGGCAAAAAACTCTGCCCTCTGAGAGTGCAGAATATATTACATTTTGACCTGCACTCAAAAAATGTTGAACTGTTCTTAGTCGAGAAAAGATCAGAAAAAATGCAAAACTTTTTCAATGATGTTGTGTTGGCAGTACTGTGAAAAAGTTCAAATTTTAATGAAATGTCAATGAAAACATTTAATATTTTCCTAACATGTCACTTGTTTTGTTCATTCAGTTGGTAGCATTTGAGGTCAGCATTTAAAATCGTCGACCTTGAGAGTGAAAAATTCTGCATTTTTTCTGCTTTCGAGGTCAACATTGTCGAGAAAAGAACTCGATTTAATTTACAGGTCAGAATTTTTTTGAGAAAACAGCACATAAAGGGCAGAGTTCTCAAAGAGGGCAGAAAAAATGCAGACTTTTTTTTGAGAAAAGTAAACGCCATAAGATAGGACTGAAAATGCCGAAGATAACCTTACATGCTCGACAATTTTTTTTTAAAATTTTCTCATGAAAATGTTTCAGATTATATGGTGTGCAGCGTACTTTTTTTATACACTCGTACACATTCATTCATATAACAATTCTGTTGAAAGTAAAAATATGTTTATTCGTTCCATAATAACTTTTATATTTTTCAAAGATCTATATTGGAATGTTCTAGATGTATGTTACTCATTATATTTTCTTTCCAATGAGCTAAAGATGTCCAAAATCGGTTAAAATTTGAAAAAATGACAGCACTTTGTACGATAGCAACATATACATGGGAGTCAGTGTTTTCTGACAAAAAAAAAAAAAAAAACGTTAAAACTGTCGCCATTTTCCCAATTCTCAACCGATATTGATGGTTTTGGATTCAATGAAAAGGTATTTTTACGTACAATGAAGTTTTGTGAAAAAAAGATGTCATTCATGCAGCATTATATCATTTCAATTTATAGAAACACTAATTTTTTTATGAAATTAAAGAAAAATTAAGGAATGTGCTTCGCTACACGCTTCATTTTGTATTTTATCGTATTTATTTTATTACAGAATTATTCTACGTGAAATTCTACTGCAAAGAAGTGGAATTTATTTTTCATTTCCAACAAGGCAAATAGCTTTAAAAATTCAATGAACGTCGACGCAACAAAAATCTTACCCTTCAACTTTAAAAACGAATTAAAAAAAATTTAGGCGACATTGAGAGGTCAGACCAAGTGCGATGGACTCACAACATGTCTCTCGTTAAGAATTTCTATAAAGTTTGGTTGTGCTTTTTTAGTCGTCACACTGTGTTATTTATTGTTGGCACTATGAGTTTGTGGCACTATTGTTAGCTGACACCTGCTAACTTACATTTGATTTTTATTCTACCAAAAGGCGAAATGATATTTATTTATTTAAGTCTGGAGAATCGGGAGCGGATGCGTGTGTTAACTTATATAGCGTGTGTTAACTTATATAGCGTCTTACTCTTTATGTGAAATTCAGTTAGGAGCCTCCGGGAGTATTTCAAAAAGAAATTACACGTTTTTGAAATTGTTTTTTGAAGCCGTATTTTATTTTAGACCAATTTTTTTTTTAAATTATTAAATTATAACTATTCAAGATTTATCCCTGACATTTTGGTCCAAAAATATTCGTCAGTTAAGTAGAAAAGTGCAATGCCGCGAAGGACCTTAAATTTGCGGTGAGCAAGATTGCTCAAAAACTACTCATCCGATTGCAACCAAATTTTCGACACTTGCTTAAGGACTCGTTAAGGGGCGTTTAATCGTTAGTATTCGTATTTTTTTATTTATTACCTAAAACGGCCTCAATTTTGTGCAGAAGAAATGAAAATTTTCTTTTAACGCCCGCCATTTTGTCAAAAATTTATATTTTTCAGAAGTCAACGCCCAAGAACTCTTTACTAAACCGGAAATTATTTTGTATTATTTTTCAGATGAACCAGTCTCCAGATATCTTGCTCACCGCAAAATATAAGATCTTACGCTGCATTGTATTTTTCTGCGTTCTCGCCGAATATTTTTGGACCAAAATATCAGGGATAAATCTTGAATAAAAAAAAAAAAAATAAATAACTGGCCATTTCAGCCCTTGAAAGGACTTTGACCTAGCTTCTTATGATCAATTGTGTTGTGCGTGTTATTAAGTTTGTACACAATTGACCGAGAAATGGACCTACAGGCTTAACGCCGACTCCGAACGGCGATGAACGGAATGTTCTTATTCTCAAGAAGCTTTACATGGCATTTTGATTACTCTCTGAGGTTTGCCATTGTCTGCAGAGAGGTGGCGGCCGTACAGAAAAATTATTTTAATTCAAATAATTTTCTGTCGCTGCTGGGGTTCGAACCTGGGTCTCCAAGGTTCTTCGACATAGCGGCCACGCACTTAACCAACTACGCCACGGACGCCACTTATAAATCTTGAATAGTTAAACTTTAATAATGTAAGAAACTTTGGTCAAAAATAAAACACAGCTTCACAAAAAAAAAAAAAAAATTAAAAAAGTATAATTTATTTTTTTGAAATACTCCCGGAGGCCCTTAATATAATAATTTACTTTTTATTTCTTTTGTGCAATTACATAAACACACTATTATTGTTAATGCAGCAGTTAAGGTTTGTTAAATGAATAGAAGAAAAATTTTATATTCCACAATTTGTGAAATAAGTCTGCGAGGGAGGATTCATTGAATGCAAAAGGGATGCTTCGACATAGTGTTTTCACCAGAAAATATTACTTAAGGATTTTCTAATACTGGAGTTTATCCATACAACTCATTATTTTTCCCTAAATCTGATTTTACACAAAGTATGGAATCTGAAGTTAATGCCGATGTACAAATGGATATGGTTCGGATTCAGTCCGAAGCTTCTGAGCTCCTTGTTCCATGCGCTGATCTTCCTGATTCCAGTATTTTGCCAGATATGGTATCGATTCCGCATGAAGTTCTTGAGTTTCATTGTGCCATTGTTTCACCAGAACAAATTCGTCCTTTACCATACATACTAAAAAGCAGAAGGTTTCAAAAAAATTGAGGTAAATCAAGAATTTATACGGATTCGCCAGAGAAAGCTCGATTAGAAGAGTTAAGCGAAAAACGGAACAAAGAGTTGAAACCACCTAAACGAAAGAACAAACATAATGTTAAGAAGCAAATAAATATAAGTTCATCTTCCTCAAACGCAAACGATGAAAACGATACCTTTAGTCTTGCTGACTCCGACAAATCCCTAACTTTTGTTCAAAATGAAGATGAAGAATTGACGCAACTGGTGATGAGCAACGTTACTGCTGTGGAAAAAAAAAATAACTTCGTGCTCGTCAAGTTCAAAGCCAAACAGATCATCTATTTTATCGGAGTGGTTCAAGACCAAGCATTGTAAACTTCGTGCGCCGAAAAGGTAACAGTCAGACCTTCTACAAGCCGCTTGTTGACGACAAACGCGTGGTTTTAAAAGAAGATATTGTGTCTATGCCATTTCCTCATCAACCACCAGGAACTTCCCGGAGTCGCCCAAAATTCATTTTTAATAATGACTACAGGACCCGGCAAACTTCGTCCCGCCCTGAATTAATTTTTTTATTGAAATAATTCCGAGCAATCACGATCCAACCCGAAATGAATTTTTTATCGAACATTCACGATCGATAACAAATGGTGCCAATCGAATTTTAATTATTGATTGAATGAAACACTCTAATATCCCTTATTTGCACGGAATGTAAGGAGGTTGAGGGAATCACATGTCAGATCAATTCAATGCTTTTTGATAGGCAACATTAGCAAAAGTAAACAAAGATGGAGGCTTTCCAACACGCGAACATGTCATATATTGTAAGCCATGCAAGAAGCTTGGGAATTCAAGATTAATAGTTATAGACATATAGCTATACATACATTTTTTACAAATAATTTAAGACATACATTGTTTTGCACTAACATTTATTTGAGCAACATTTATATTGTTTCCATATAATTTTGTGAGCGGAACTTCCGTTCGCTTATTTATATCTAAAAAACTGAATGCACCTCCATGCTACAGGTGTAAAATGTATACGCTGCATTTGCATAGTCTGCTCTCTCTCTCTTTATATGATCGTACTGCTTTGCGCTCCATTATCTATATATACATTATATATTATGTTATTACTCGTATGTTCTTTTTATTCTTAAGGTATAAAATAAGTTTAGATTTGATTTGATTAGATCCAGCACACAGTGCCATAATTAATTCCAAAGATTGGCGTTGTGATTCATTGATTGAATTCTTGGAATGTGTACTTCCTCGCCCTTGAATTGGCCTACTAAAATGCGTTCATCTTTGCTTGAAAAACATTATTCTTGAGTTGCTTCACGACTAATTTTGTTCCCTTGCAGAACTTGGATGGATTGAGGCTCCGAAGCATGATAATAACAGATCCAACCTTCAGTGGTAAATTATGTGGTGGTAATCCTTGCAAACCAATGAATTCAGGAACACTATTCGATAATTGGTTGCTTCGTCTGGACACAAACAACTGATTTGAACGAATGTAATTGTGCAGAAATTGCATTTTGAATTATGAAATTAAAATCGAGTTTTTTTTTATATTTCCATACAAAATGTATGGAACATCGATTTTTCCGAGAAAATTCCAATTTTTTTTTGCTGTTAAAAGCTATCTTGTGCGGAAATGAAGTTCCGAGTTTTAGTTACCAAGACCAACACACGGGAATTGATAATTAAATATTCAGAAAATAGAAGATAAAAACACGATTGGTTTTTGTCTAAGAAAAATATAATAGGCTGCTATAATTCGATTTCAGAAGATTGTGCTGTCATATCATTTTATTGCAAATTCTATTAGGAAATTTTTGTAGTACATTTCAATTTGAATAAACAAAGTCAGCTCAACCGTCAGTTTTCAAGCCATGATGTGGTCTAAGGCTCTATCCTCACAATGGGCAAACATATATTTTTTTTTTATTTTTTTTTTTATTTATTGAAATGACAGCTTTTGTGTTCTTTTTAAGTAAAAAGTGAATATGTCGGAGCTTTCTTCAAATAGGGGTTTATTAAATGCTTAAATAAAATTTATCAACGAAAAGAAATTGAATGAAATATATTCAAAAACAACGGAGTTATTTTCATCGAAAGTAGGAAATACGAATTTCTGATAGTTTTTTGTTATTCTAATGAAACGATGTTATTAGAAAAAGACGCTGTACTAAAATGTTGTGCAATTTTGAAGATATGTGAATGCTTTCGGTGTTAAAATAAGAGAATTTTCTTTTGATTATTTAGACGAACAGTTTCACTAATAAAAGTACGCTAGTAGGATAATTTGCGATTCTTGTAAAGGGGAGGAAGAAGGGGCGTGGTCAAAACTAAGTATGCTGTAACCTTATCTATAGGATTCAAGTAATGTGTGTGCAAAATTTGAGTTAAATCCGTTCAGCCGTTAAGATTTGTTGGCTATTTAAAGTAGTCTGATGTGGCAATTCCCATACAAAATTACCAATTTCGATAACGCACACGTATTTCATTTTTATATATAAGAAGATTTCAGCACCATAAACGTCCAATAGAAAAACAAAATGTTTATTCACTTTTCTATAATATTAATAAAAAAATAATTCTTAAGAAAATATACTATTGATTATAAAAATATTAGTCAAAGAAGTCAAATGACAAAACCTCCCATCCTGTGTTCAAGCCTGCCTAGAGACTGACGAAGCCTCCCTTAAAGGGGGAGGTTTCGACATTTTTTCCAATTTATGTTTTTTGCTTACAGTATAAAATCAAATATAATGAAAATAGTAGATTTTTGGTAATTTATAAACGTAGTGCATATAGTTCGCCCTAACTTAAGTATATGTATTCAAAACAATCTGGACAATCGCATTTAGAAGAAAAAATTAGTTTGTTCTTATGATGTCGAAACATCCCCCTTCTACCCTACCCTTCATATGGTTTTCATTAAGTGCTTGAATTAATTTATTAACGAAAAAAAAATTTTATGAAATATATTCAAAAACAACGAAGTTATTTGCATCGAAAGTAAAGCATACGAATTTCTGATAGTTTTTTGTTATTCTAAGGAAACGATGTTATTAATAGAAAAATACGTTGCACTAAAAGCTTGTGCAATTTTAGATTATAGACGAACATTGCTGGTTAAAAAGAGTGCTCTAGTAGGAAGATTTGCATTTCTTCTAAAGGGGCGGAAAAGGCGTGGTTAAAACTAAAGATGTCATAACCTTAGGATTCAAGTAATATGTGTGTCGAGTTTGAGTTAAATCCATTCAGCCGTTAAGATTTGAGAGACAATGACTCTTATTAACATTGATAATTTGTGTGTTAATTATAAGAAAGTTTTCCGGCCCCTCCCCCCTCTCAGCCACGACCGCCAAAAATGGCGATTAATGGGGAACAAATGCTTACCTTCTTTTCGTTGAAGAATTTCTCTTAATATAGAGTTAATAAAACCACCTTGAAATGGGGCACATTTAAGATCAACAAAGTGCCTTGAAACTCTAGCGGTTTAGCAGTAACATCGGCTTACGCATACATCCGTTTCCAACCGTGAACGGTGTATTAAACGGGGTGCTAAATCGTATTACCGAGCTTTCATTGAGAATCGGCTTGAAGTGCGCGCAGGCAGCTGGCTTGAGCGGATTAATGTAATCACATTGAATATTATCCTTCGATGTAAGGTGCGCATCTGGCAAATATTTATAACTTTCCTTTTATGTTTTGCCGTTTTTTTTTTCTTTCGCCCATTATGACTACATTTGAAATTTATATGATTTTTTTTTATTTTATTTTCTTATATAAACGCATTACTGCGAAATCGCTAGCAGGATGTTTACTTAACATGCAAATCGCTAAAGTGCTTTCGCATGATTGCTTCTCCTTCACCTTGTTGTTATTTTTTTTTTCTTTAAGGAGCTAAAGCTACAGTTTTTATTTTCTTTTTATAACTGATTGTAGCTGTAAATTTCTTGTAAATTATTTTCTGAATTTTTATTTCCCTTCACTTCTCACTTTTAAATTTTACAACATGGCAATTGTTTCTAAAGTCGACCCGAGAATATTTTCCGGGATTAACTCAATATCCTTAAAATAGAGTATATAAAATATTTGTATTTTGTTTTTCTTCCTTTTTCGTATTTACTCGCTGCAGAATGCTGAGGCAAGCTACGATTTTAGCAGCAATGATCCATTTCCGTATCCGCGCTACACCGATGACTGGTTTAACAGGTAATTTGAACAACAGGCACTTTGTATACTTGTTTGTATAACTATTTAAAATACTGAAATTTAACTCATTCACTTTTGAGCTGAGCAAAGGCAGACGGGTTTGTGCTGTTGGGTTTTATCCTTGACTCATTTCATCATTGCAACAGTGCAAATGCCAGCAATTCAGCGTTAAAAAAATATTGCTTCCATAAGGCTTTCTTTGTTGTTGTCTTCGTTGTTGTAGCTGTTTAATTTGCACCTTTTTTGCTTAGACACTTCTCTACCTTTAACATTTTTCGTTTTCTTTTGAACTTGCAGCCATGGTACGCGCTGTGCTGGCGAGGTAGCTGCTGCTAGAGATAACGGTATTTGCGGCGTTGGAGTGGCTTACGACAGTAAAATCGCAGGTAATTTTATAACAGCAAATTTATCTCTTTGAAACACTTTGCAAGAAGAAGCAAAGAGTGCAAATACATATTTTTAACCTTTAAAATATATTTGAATCTTCCTGCTAAAATTGAACTTTGAAAACATAATTTTATTAATATATAGGTATATATTACAAAAGCAGTCTATTAATAAACCGGTCTTTACGAACCACTCATCACAATACTGGCTCACTTCTCTTCACGAACAAATGCTATCGACTAGAGAATTAAGAAAACGAGCAAAGAAAAAAAAAAAAAAAACAAAACAAAATAAACAGTTCAAAATTAAACAATCAAATTCATTTATAAATTGACAAACATTTGGGTCTATTGTGCCAGATCTGTTATTCTATTATTGATTTTCTGTTTTGATTCATTAAAGATACTGCCCATCAGAGCCGTAGCCGTAGATGTGTTTTGATACTAAAAATAAAATTTTTGTTATTTAGTATATTATTTTTTTTATCGCCAAATGATCTAAACTGAGAGTTTACATTTAGGGTATTCACAAGGTGTGCTATCATGTCATATAATCATAATATTATAAAATTTTACACTAGTTTAAAAATGTAGTTGTTGCCTTCCATATAAAAATAGTACTAAAATATTACAACCCTTAAAGCTATGTTTATTGAGTGTCGTATTCAAATTTAACGTCCAAAATATGCTTTTTGCACAAATTGGCTATTATTTTGTCTTTTTCGCTTTCTTTTGCATTGTGATAACAAATATTTATTTTAATTTGTTTTGCATCAGCTGATTGAGAGTTGAAATAGCACAATAAGTTATAAGAGGTTGTTCACACTAGTTGTAAATTTTTATGTTTTCAACTAAAGACATTTGACTTTATGAGACCTTGTGAATACCCTAATTGTTTCTCTATTTTTTTATTTATTTTTAGATAAAAAAATTTAAATAATTTTGTTTGATTTATATCTAAGATTTATTTATGTGATGCCCCTCTGGGAAATGGAAATATTCTCGTATATAAGCAGGAAACATTCCATAGAATGGTTAAATGGTAAATGGCTCAAGATGGTTACCCTGGCCGGTATTCGAACCAGGTACCTCTGGGATGGCAGTCAAGCATGTACCTACCAACTACCGAGGCTGCCTTATATTCGAGATTTTATTCTTGCAAATAAATTGAAATTGATATTGCCCCAAAACAAGTAATCGTTTCCACATTCATTCCTTAAGAAGCAGTTTGGAGACAATATGAATTTAAAACTTCGCATAAGTTTCCAAAAGATGTATTGAGGAATGTTTTCCTATCATTTCTAATGCTACTGTTTCCATATACATTCTTAAGAAAGCGGTTTGGAAGCAATATAAATTCAAAACTTCTCATAAGTTTCCAAAAGATACGATGATGAATGTTTTCAAATCACTTTCATGTGGACGCCGTCCAATTTTTCCCAAATGGGCGATTTATATAATGTGAATATATAGTTAAATATGAAAAAACTTTATTTTTTCTTAATTTTAACTTTATCTTTTGATTATATTTCCGTTTTTATATAAAAACAAAAAAAAAAAAAAAAAACAAAAAATGGGATCACAAATTCAAAAAGCTTAAAATATCATTTAGCTTATTTTGTTTTGAATTTTAATTTTCATTAAATTAACAAGGTTTTAAATTTTTAAAATCTTTATTGTTTTACTTTTTGCTGCTGCTAATATTTCGGGATCTGGCAACACTAATGTCATTCCAGTCAAATTGACGATTCTATTGGAAAGTTTGACATTTCTAAGCTTATACGCACTGACAACATTTTGATATACGTACGCTGGTTGTGTTGTTTATACACGTAAAGAAAACAAACGTTTATCGCCAGTTTGCCGCAAACGAACTTTGTTTGTCGTGCCTGAAATTGTTATTTGCAAACGTTTCAAGAGTTGTCATAATAATAGCCAGTTTCGAGAAACGCGTCATTTAGTTGCAGGAAGTTAATTTTGTTTTCAGCAATTGAAAAATTTGTTTTTCCCAAGTGAAAACTTCGTTTGTTTTTATCTTCGTTGCTTAAACACAACGTTTATAGTTCAGAGTTACTTTTTGGACAAATTGTAACTATGTAAGCAAATTGGTAACAGCCGCCAAGGTGAAAATGTGCCTCGTCAGAAAAAATGGGTTTTGCCCTATTCAAACAACGCACTGTTTGGGCTACAGTGCCCTCACTTCGGAAATAATTTTCCAATATTTCCCAACTCTCTTCAATCATAAAGCGACTCATTTCTTTCCGCGAAGGTATGATACTGACTTTATGTCAAGATTTCGAGCGGGAAACAGCTGTCAGTGTCAGTGTAAACCACTACCTAAGCCCACCTTTCATAATGCCAAAAATGGAGTACAATTCGTACACTTGGACAGGGGCTTCAAGATCTTACTTGCAGCTTCTGGACCGAATTCAATTACGTAAGATATATCTAATAGGGGTTGAAAACATTTCATCGTATCTTCTCTCTCTTGAACATCTACACAATGTTGGTTGCCTAAGCCTCTTGCAAAGGTAGGTATAATCATGAGAAGTGTTCAAGGGAAAAACATAACTGACGCTCGTGGATTTCCAAGTCCACTCAGGCAGATCACCAACCCATCCGTATACCATTGGCTTCATTCCCAATAGAATATCGCTTTACCAAGAAAATTCGTTTTTGTAAAATTGTGGAACCATTTCCCTTCGAGGGTTTTAACCGGGAGTTTTGCGCTGGGTAAATTAAAACTAATTTTCTCCGACACTGCTCCATTTTTCCAAACTCAAACTATCATCCTTCTTTCGAATCAACAAAATGCTTTCGCATTTATAGGGGCATCTCTATAGCATTGGTTTAGTCTAAAAAAATAAATAAAAAACTTTCCAAGGAAGATAGTCTCGGTTATTTATCGGTATATATACCATTAATGGTATCTACCCAGTGGGGAAATGAGCAGTCATTATTGCTATAACTAGCACAGTAACTAGTTACCCTGTAAGCACATGTCATTATGCCTTCGCTTGCAGTTTCTGAATAAATAATATCAAAGAAAATGCCTCATAACAACGATCCTTAATCTAGTCGAACAGCCACGATTAACTCAAAACCTTACATACTCGCTTATAATTTGGAAATAAATAACCTAAGCTATAATACCTGTAAGCACCACATATTAACGCCCATGACAAGCCCATGTTAAAATAATGCCCCTTTTCTGTGTGTTGTAATCCAGCAGAGAGCTATCTCCCATTACCAAGTAATTATTATATAACTAGTTCTGTAATGAATACTTTGCCTACTGGGTATATTTCATAGACTCCCTTATTATTTGACTCGATAGTAGGGAACTTTCTCTAGCCAAGTGCTTAATTTTGCGGTTGGTCTTACAAATATCTTTCTCGACACTAAAGGGTCTTTGTGAATGTTCATTTGAAGATTTTGTTTTGATATACATATAAGTGTATATGTAGTGTCATTTTCAACCGAAAGTTTGTTTTGTTTTTTTTTTTTTTTATGCAAGTAATAAGAAGAGTCATCCACATATCGTCGGCTTATAGAGAAAACTGACCAACCGAAAAAGATATAGTTCGTGATAAAAAGCAAAATAAGTTTTGATTGCTATGAAAGCCCTTGTGTTTCCTTTTAAATTTGGTATTTTAAAGGATATTTTAAGCGGAAATATTCGATATTCAGTGATTTTCTACATTATCCTGGTTAGTTTTCCTTGTAAGCTGACGATATAACTTTGATAGACATTTATTATTATCTAATACATAACTAAATTGTAGACACGATCGACAATTTACAAAAAAAAAAAAAAATCAAATTTTATTATACAACAAGCAATGAAACGTTATTCTTAAGCTTGGAAATACTAATGACTTCAATGAAGTACAAATATTTTTTTTGCACAAATAAAAAACTAAAGAGTATTAAAATCAATTATGAAGAACAGAGACTCAGGACTTCTTGACCAGTCTAGCAGAAACACCTCATACAGGGTGGCGCACGAATCGTGCTACAAGAACAAAACGTTATAACTTTTTTTTTAATCAATGTATTTAATTTTTTTTTCTCTTTTTGTATAGATAATTCAATTTTATTTTATTTAACTAATTGGTTTTGAAAATAATAGACCGTAAATGACCTCCATGCTCATTCACGCATATGCGACACCTGATCAGAAAATTATTCATTGTGGCCTGGAGGGTAGCTGTCGGGATCGCCTCAATTATTGTTGTAATGGACTGCTTCAATTCAGTCAAATTCCTTGGTTTCGTTTTATGCACCTCTTGCTTGACATAACCCCATATAAAAAGTCTGGCGCGGTGAGGTCAGGTGACCTTGGGGGCCAGCGGAAAGTGGTGTTTCTGGATATTAATTTATTTGGAAATTTTCGTTGGAGCTCCGCCATAACCGGTCTGGCTATATGTGAACTTGCTCCATCTTGATGGAACCAAATGCTGTTAAAAGGGATACGTCTTCGCCGCAGTTCTGGGTAAAAAACTCTTTCAACATGTTTAAATAACGGTCCCCATTTACGGTTACTGTTACACCGTTTTCCTCGAAGAAGTATGGCCCGACAATGCACCATGATGAAACTGCGCACCACACAGTGACACGTTCTGGGTGCAGTTCCGTCTCATGGAGTATTTCTGGATTAGATTCACTCCATATACGGCAATTTTGCTTGTTTACATTGCCGTTTAGATCGAAATGGGCTTCATCAGACATAAACAAGCAATTTATTAAGTTGTTGTCTTCTTCGGCCATTTGAATAATTTTTTGGCAAAATTCCAGACGAATAGGCAAATCCAGAGGGTTTAATTTGCTTGTAATTTGGAGTTTGTATGGAAACAAGTTTAAGTCATCTTGAATTATCCGTTGTAATGACCGTCTGCTAACTCCAATTTGCGCCGATAAGTTTTGTGTCGAAACGCGTGGATTTGCCTGAATTGCCGATGCTACAGCCGCGATTGTGTCTTGCACCCGAACATAGGGATCTCGATGGTACGGACTGCGTGCGATGCTTCCAGATTCGGCAAACATGTTTACCAACCTCATAATGGTCCATCTACTCGGGGGAGTGCCGCCAAACTCCCTCCTAAATTCCCTTTGGACGGAAATGATGGACTGTAAAGTATGGTACCGCTGCACTACCCAAATCCTCTTTTTGGTATCCCAAGCATCCATTTTAGTAAATCTTAATACTAATCTGCAAAATAAAAAAAAAAATATGCCGATTACTCACACAAAAAAAAAAGTTATTACGTTTTGTTTTTGTAGCACGATTCGTGCGCCACCCTGTAGAAAATGTTATCTCAAAACAATTTTCAATTTATTGCATGATCAACATCACAATTATAATTTTCTAAAATATTATTAGAAAATGTACCCTTATATTTCCATTCAATGAAAACATGATTGATTCCTTGTCAAAATTAGACACTAGTATTTATAATTTTACAGGATAAAATTAGGTGCAAAATCTTAAGTAGAGATCTCAGACTACTTAACGCTTTGACGACCACTACTGGACCGCTGGAAAATTCGTTAATCTGACAACGGATTCGTTAATCTGACAAGCGACTTCAAATTACTAAACAAAAGTGTCGCAAAAAACTATTTTTTTTTACCTGCAAAAGTGTGAAAAATCATGGGACCTATATGTCCCAATGGTCGTCAACGGTAAAAATGTATACCACTATTTTCTCTCGTTGACAGTATGCGAACGAAAAGTTTGAGGTTGAATTTTGATTTACTTCATGAGAACTCGTTCTTTTTAATCTGTTTTAAAAGTTTACCAATGAAAGTTTAAAAAATAACCTTTGCAATGATGGTACTTTGACCTCTATATGACTATTGGTTTAGGAGATATTCCCAAAATATTTAAAAGATTGTTAAAAAATCCCAAAAATTCTATCATAATTTCTGGCCTTCTACCTTTATTGAAATAACCTTTCCAATGGTGGTACTTTGCCCTCTTTACGACTATTCAAAATATCACAAAATAGGTTAATTTTCCAAAAAATCGGATCTTTCATTTGATGCAAAACAAAACTTCGTAACAAAAAATTGTTGGGGTTTTTAACGAATTTTTGACCTATTTTGGAAATATTTTCTGGACGAATAGTCGTAGAGTGGCCAAAATACCACCATTAGAAAGAAAATTACAGTTTTGATTTTGTGTTTTTATTTCACAATATATTACAAATCAAAGACCAAATTCTACTTGCGTATTTTCTGCGATCGCTTTGATTTGAGTGTGCATACTCAGTGGCGGATCTAGGATTCACCAGAGAGGGGAAGGACTGAGCTAACAGTTTTATAGTCCAACGGCTTTTAGTGCTTTTTTCAATTTTTTTTCCCACACAAAAAATTTTTCAAGGGGGATGGCGGCTAAAGCCTTTTCAACCCGTATGTAAATCCGCCGCTGTGCACTGTGGTTACAACAAAATTTCTACTTCGAAAAATGATTCATGTTCTATAACTGCATTGGGAAGTCCGCGGGCAACTGGTTACTCAAATGATCAATACGGTCACCAACCGCGAAGTTGTAAGACAGGTACCTAACAGATTTAAACTTGCGGATATCACTTCCCTGTCCGATAATTCTGCAGAAGTGAAAACGGGACGTAAGGATGTATTTTCTGCTCAAAACAACACAAAGGCAAAAAACCATTTTGCTTCGCCAATGATCGAAATAATTTCAAATTTCATCATAAGAAAATGAAAATTCATGCATTGATCAAAAATGCAAATTTATTTTTATTTCAAATAAACCAATTTTTCAACAAAATTAAACATGTCTTAGATTTTTACCGTTAACGACCATTTGGTCATATAGTTCCCGTAAGATTTGGTGGTCGCGTGGATAGCCCAAGTGGACCACCTTTTTTTGCTAGAAGGTTGCCCGCAACTTCCCCAAAAATGTTTTACTTATAGCTCCTCCTACCCCCAAAATATTGCAGCAAGAAGAAGAAGGAGGAAAAGTAAAGAGATTTCGACTTTGGGATGAATCTACCCTTGAAAATTAAGTACTTTATGGAAGTCACATTCATTCCTTGTTGATTGATACCTTGTAAAGAAAAATCGTTTGCATAGTTTTTCCAGGAAAAATTCGAAAGTAAAAGGGTCACCGGTGTCCTAATGGTCGTTAAAGGGTTAAGATGATACAAACACACATAGAATGCACTTATTTTTAAGTTTTGAGATTTGAATACCTTTATTCTGCATCACGAAAAACAAGACACGAGAATATAATCAATAAATATTGGTTGTTTTTTTAAGTATATGGAAGAAAGTAGTGCGGATCGTTTCTTTTTCGTTAAAGGGGCAGGACTTTTTAGTCACAGTTAAGCTTTCAAGTACAAATAAACATGATTCATCAGCAACTTCTATTATTTCGGTAGCTGTGCACACCCTACATGAACTCGCTTCACGGTGTGACATATTTGTATTTATTTACGAGCAACCAATATAAATCCATACGATGACGTTACGTGAAGCTAATTAAGTTTATGAATCGCATTATTGACCATAAACTGCAAACCTTAAAAAAATATTTATTAAGAGAGCAGCAATTTATTTACTTTTTCGTAATATACAGAACTTACTGTTGTTATGAAGTTTAATTCAGCGGAATTCCTGACACTTTGGTACCAGTTGTTTGTTCAATTCTGAACAACTGAAATCTGTCTTTATACCACCTTAATTGCCATTTTATTATGGCCGTAAATTAAGTGAAATAAAACATTGATTTATGATTTACGAAGTAATAATTTCATTTTGCTTGTTTTGTTCCACATGCCATGCTGCTCAACCAAAAATCAATGATTGTTTGATTCGATGTTATAAATGCACCACCACAACCATCACCATCAATTTCGACGAGCAGGGATTCGTATGTTGGATCAACCCTACATGACTGACCTGATTGAGGCTAATTCTATGGGTCATGAACCACATAAGATTCACATCTATAGCGCATCCTGGGGACCCACTGACGATGGCAAAACCGTAGATGGGCCACGCAACGCAACCATGCGCGCCATTGTGCAGGGCGTAAATGAGGTGCGTATGTTTTGAAGTGGCACTAAACTCAAAAAGACTTGTTGCCTCTTTTCCTTTATGCCGAACATGTTTGATGATTGTTTTTTTTTTTTTTTTTGTGTTTACTTAAATCGCCCGCAGGGACGCAATGGCTTGGGCAATATTTATGTTTGGGCATCTGGTGATGGTGGTGAGGAGGATGACTGCAATTGTGATGGCTATGCTGCTTCCATGTGGACTATTTCCATTAACAGTGCCATTAACGACGGACAAAATGCGCACTACGATGAGAGTTGTAGCTCAACGCTGGCGAGCACTTTTAGCAATGGAGCCAAGGATCCGAATACAGGCGTGGCGACCACCGACCTATATGGCAAATGCACGACAACACATTCGGGCACCAGTGCAGCGGCGCCAGAAGCAGCGGGCGTCTTTGCTTTGGCCTTGGAAGCAAAGTAAGTAGATTTTTATATGGTTGAGATTGAGGTGAAAATGTGGTTCTATAAAAATTTATTTTGATCGCAGTCCTTCCTTGACCTGGCGCGATATTCAGCACTTGACTGTGTTGACTTCCAAGAGAAATTCGCTGTTTGATGCTAAGAATCGCTTCCACTGGACTATGAATGGCGTTGGCTTGGAATTTAATCATTTGTTTGGTTTTGGCGTGCTCGATGCGGGTGCTATGGTGACACTGGCCAAGCAGTGGCACACAGTGCCACCTCGTTATCACTGCGAGGCAGGCGCCATTACAGATGCACAGTAAGTTATTTTTTGATATATTAGAAATTTATAAACAAGTTGCGAACTATAAGTAGAGGAGTCAAATATTATTCACACAGGGTATTCCAGTTGATAAAATAACCTTAAATAGATCTATATTTATGCATCTATTTAATATCTACTAATGTATAACATTCGTATCTTAAAACTCAAACTAGCACTTTTGTTGAACTGCCCAGTGAACATTCTGCATTTGGAATAAACTTATTGCAAACTTACTCACGCATGTATCTTGTTTGGAAAAAGCTTGCGTAATGTTTGGAAAATATTTTGAACTAAAGTACAGGTTGACCCGAAGTTGAAATGAATGAAAACATATAGCGAACGTTTATGATAAGCTTATAGGAAAAATTTGATGCAAATATCGATGGCTTAATATAGAAAAGGCGTAACTTGATTTTTTCTGACTTTACAGGAGAAGTAAAGAATTGAATAAAATCTGGAAAACTTTGGATATAAAAAATTTTTTTAAGCAGTTTTTATTTAAAACAGACAACAACAACAAAAACTGCATTGATTTTTTTAAGAGAGGTGTATTTGAGAGTGGTCTACCAGATAATATTAAAAATTTTGTTAAAAAAAACAAACAAGTTACGCCTTTTCTATATTAAGCCATCGATATAAGGTGAACATTTGTTATAAGCTTATGACAAACTAGTAAAATAACGGTATTCCAGAAGCCATGCCTACCTTTTGAAGCTGCCGTTAGTGTGTTTTATTTAAAATAATTTTATGTGGCTATTGGAATGAAATGGAATTTCATTAGGGGTATTCACAATATGGTATATTGAGCCTTGTTTTTTTTTTTGTAATAAATTGTAAATTTTTGTCGTTTATTAAAACAAAATGCATTGAATGTTTACTAAGAAACTTATGCATTAATAAAATTTTATTGTTGCAAATGTTGGCGTATTTAGAACAGGGGTGCGCAAAATGATCCATACACATTTCTGTGTTTGTGTTGCAAAGCTTTTATTTTAAAAGTTTTCACTGAACGAAAAGAAGGAGTTTGCTCATTCTTGATTTTGATTATAGCTACACGCAAAGAAAAAAAACACAGGTGCGTCACTGGACACACGAGAGAAGCGAAGCATTTTCGCAAATTCATAGATTTGATAATTTAATAGCGTTTTTTTCGATTAAAATAATTTTCAAATTCAAAACTTTAAAATAACAAAGTATATATATCATATATATTAACCCTCTTCGGCCCTCCCTTAAAGCCCCTGTTCAGTTGTAGGGAAGAAATATACAAAAATCATTAATTTTGTTACAATTTATTCAACTTACAGGTTGTTTATTTTTAACGATATTTTTAACGACCTTTAGTAGGAAGTAGAAACAACATTTAATACACAATCCTTAGTGAATATTTCTTTTAGTTCGTTCGTTCGTTCTTTTAGTTCGTTAGGTCTTTTAATTCGCATGGACAAACCGAAGATTCAAACCATAGCTCGGTAAATTTAGTTATCTTTGCTCTAGTTCGTTTTGTTTGCTACTTTTGTCGGTTGGCTAGCCAATACACAGTCCTAGAATAGCCAACACACAATCCTTTCTTAAAGTAATAGATTATAGTGATCTGCTGAAACATAGATTTAGCTAATGTTTATCACTGAATCAACAAAATTATGAAAGAAAGGGTTTAAGCGTATTGGTTAGAGGAAAGTACCAACAAACGATAGAACTGTGAATTGTGGGTTCAATTCCTGCAGCGGGCAAGAAATTATTTTTAATTTAACATTTTCTGGTTCAATTGATGCAAGCAAAAAACAATATCAATTCTAAGAAAAAAGGTGTCGGAAAAAAGTGTCGTTTTTTCTGATTTCACTCTAGCAAATCGTAGAACGAGGCGTAAAAAGCTTTGCTTCAAAAAAAAGTTTATCGCCAGTTTGCCGCAAACGAACTTTGGTTGTCTTGCTTGAAATCGTTATTTGCAAACGATTCAACAGTTGTCATAATAATAGTCAGTTGCGAGAAACACGTCATTTAGCTGCAAGAAATTAATTTCGTTCGTCATAAACGCGAGTAATTTTTAAATTGCAGGAATTGAATAATTTTTTTTCCCAAGTGAAAAAAACTTCGTTTGTTTTTCTCTTTGTTGCATAAACACAACGCTTATACTTCAGAGTTACTTTTTGGACAAATTGTTTCTATATAAGCACATTGCTAATTTGCTTAATAAGCGGACGGAGATAGCAACAGAGGTACGATGAGTGCAACCTATACGAAGATGGATGGACATAGGCAGAAAGATAATTAATATAATACATAATAATGACAGAAATAGCTTGCGGTATAATATACGTAAGATATGTATTTTTAAGTTGATGACAACTGAATATTCGTTTGCGGCAAATACAACTCACAAATGAAGAGTAGTTGGTGAATTTTTCAGTTGTGGTAAACGAAAAATTTCTTTGCGTGTACGATAAGTCGAATGCTGTACTTTTTAAGAGGACATAAAGGTTACAAATTTTTTAAAAAAAAATTTCCTCGGGAACATTTTTTTTTTCTAGAAGGAAAAAAGATATCGTTTTCAAATTTTGCACATGTATTTATTAACATTAAAAAAATACAAATATAATTTTTTAGAATTTTCGAAGTAGTTTTTGACGTTATTTGATTTTTTTAAAAAAATGCCAAAAAATTGACGGTGTGCAGGATATCACCAGTCTGGAACATCTGAGGAAAAAATAAAAAAAAAACAATTTAATTCTTGTTTAAGTTGCTATCGCCTGAACTAGGATAATTTTTTCCTAGAAAAATGGCGACCGATTTTGTAACCTCGAAAATTGATTTTTTTTTAAATGGCCACCATTTTCTTTTTCTTTAGAATTTGTAACCTATATGTCCTCTTAACCCTTTCAGTGAATTTTTCGATTATATTCGACACTGCATGCGCGTTATTACATGCATTTCAATTTCAATTGTCACGAAGAGGGTTAAAATAAACAAAAACGCAAATTTTCATAAGAACAAAATATTTTTACTAACAAAAATATACGATAAAACTAAAAAGTTAAATAACAAAAACAAAAACAAAGAATTATTCGACGTATTAAGGCATGTTGTTACTTGGCGCGTTCGGTATTCGAGTGAAAATTACATTTTTAAATTAAACGGTAAGAGATAATGGAAAAATTTTTTTAGGGTGAATAAATACACTAAAAACTTATTTAGAAAAAATTTTTCTATTAATATTTAACATTTGTTATGTATCCTGTAAAAATAACTTTAAATTTTCACTCGAATACCGAGCGCGCCCAGTTGCAACATGCCTTAAAAAAACATTTAAATTTAAGTAGGAAAATATATACCTATAATGTTTGTAGCATATAATAAAAATTGTAAAATATAATTTTTTCATGTTGGGGAACCATGAAAATGCTCACAAATATTTATTTATTTACAGTATTTGAAGTTCAGCACTTTTAGTGCAAAAACTTATTTTCATAGCCACCCAGCAGGGAATAATTATAAAAAAATCTTAAAGTTCGTTTCAATTAATTCAATGAGGCAACGCAGAAGCGAGCGACCGCAACCTCACAGCATGAAGTTCGCAAACGACTGAATATTATTTTGTTCAGTGTAATAAGTCCGCACCTTAACTGAAAAGCTTTTTTAATTGAAAGCTGTTGTATGAATATGAAAGCTATCTGCCTGTGGGCGGCCTTTTGCGTACCCCTGACTTAAACCCAATAAAACTAACATGTAAACATTTGGAAATAATTTGGAAAAAATTAATTATATGTAAGTTTGGAAAGTGAATAAATGAGAAAACACGTTTAAAATATATTTTTAATACATTTTCGAGTGTAAGTTTGGATAAAGTTTGTTTAAAAGTTGCTACGCAAATTGCTTTAATATGCTTTTTTAACTGTTCGTTGGGTAACACATAAAAAATTGTTTTGTTTTTTTTTTCAAATGAATGCTTGGATTCAATTGAAGACCAATGGACAATTTTCTTGATTTTAATAACAATGTGCTTTTATTTCTTTTTAATTTTTATTAGTCCCATTGTTTCCGGTCGTTCGCTCTTCTTGGAAATCCATACCGATGCCTGCAAGGATACCGAAACGGAAGTCAACTATTTGGAACATGTGCAGGCAGTGATCACAGCCAACGCATCACGCCGTGGTGATCTTGAACTATTTCTTACCTCGCCCATGGGTACTAGGTGATACAAAGAATGCATTTTACTGCTCAGCAAAAGAATGAATACAAATATCGGGAATTTCTTGTCCTATTTTTCTCAGCAGGTCTATGATTCTATCGCGACGTGCTAATGATGATGATCACCGTGACGGCTTCACAAAGTGGCCATTCATGACGACACACACTTGGGGCGAGTATCCTCAAGGCACGTGGAAATTGGAGGTAATATATTGCGGGCATTCAAATAAAAATATGATATCATTGTGTTCTTTTCAATTGTCTTCCCTTGATTAAAACTTGCTAAAACCATTTTCGTCATTAGAAATAGACACTTAGCGTTGTATTTATAGTGTGTATAGTTATAGACAAACGTGTTTTTTTTTTATTTCCGAAACTTGGCCAAACCGAGAATCGAATCAGATCCTCCGACTTCTGATGCTAGATTAGAACACTTATTCTGATCTATTCGTTGCGTTAAAATATCAGAAGCGAAATAGATTTTTCACTTATTGAGAGAATACGTGTAATGGAGATTTTAAAAATTAAGTATTGCCCTCCTCAAAAAGTTCTCAACGAGTATACGTTTTTGTGTGTAAAGCAACTTTAATTTTGAAAATATATAACTTATATAAAAACACACACACTTTTCATTAATTTATCTTTTTCACACAATCAATAAAAAAGATACCCCAAAATCTTCAGCCCATTTTTCCCTCAATTTTCCGCAAATCATTTCAGAATGTTAAATTCGCCGCAGTTTATATTCAGTATTTGATAAATTTCTAAAAAAAAAAAATAAAATGGAATTTAAACAGATATTTCTTTACAGATATCGTAAAACTGTCTGCAAGTGAAAAAGTTATATTACGAAAATGCCATGATTGGGGAAAACTATGGAAGTCAAAATTGAAAAGGGATTGCCTTCAAAATTGCCAGACTACACCTTCATAATGGCAGAAAAATATTTAAATAATAGTTTTGTTCGTAAAAATAGTTCTTCCTATAGTAAAGTTTCATAAAACCAGTTACTTGATAATTTTGATTTTTTTTTTCGGTAGGAGACAAAGTGGTCAGATTATAAAAAGTTACGGTTTTTCCTTGGTCTTTGTTCTAAATTATATTTGGATGTGAGAAATCAAATGACTCTATGCTCAAGTTCCGGTCTACCGTCCTCGGTGGGGTATTTTTTGTCAAAGTCCAAAAATTTGTTCATTTCGGTATGAAAGTCCCATTTCGACACTCCGCAAAATGTCCTAAAATAAAAGTCCTCATCGTGGGACCGATGGCATATGGATGATTTTGTCTCTTCGTCCCAAAATTGCTAAGAATCGTACATGATACCGTAAAATGAGCTGAAAGTAAAAAAGTCACGTCATGGAAATATCAGAAAACTGTAGAAATAAAACTTTTAAATTTTGCGGCCGAAGTAGTCGAGTAGGTAGCGTGTTCGACTATCATCACAGAGGTCTCGAATTCGAATCCCGGTCAGGCCATGGGCAACGCTTTAACCTTTCTGCATTTCCTATCCTCATTTCTAATCAACTGAAATTGAAAAATCATCAATATTTACGACTAGAAGTTGTAGTTGATGGGAGAGGAGTTTGTGGATGAGATTGTCTTATAACTTGAATTGAATGCGGTAAAGGCACAACACTTTCGTCAGATTCAAATTCACATGTTTCTATGACTCTCCACCACGCTTAGAACACCTTACACATGTTTCACTTGATTGCTCTTTCCTTCGCACTAAGCTTTCACCCAATTTTGAACCAAGGCAGTCTTCAAATTGAAATTGAAATTGAAAACCCATCAATATTTACAACTTGAATTTTTGTAATTTTAAATTTTTTATTATATAATTTTTTTATATTAATATTATTAATTATTTAAAGCCGTATTCATAAAAATATTTTAAATAGCTTTAAAACGTTCAATAGTTAAAAAGTTTTTTAATGTTAAAAAGTCTTTTAAAATTTTGTTATTCATAAACATGTTGTAGCTGCTTTGTAATTAAAATAGGAACACTTTCGATTTAAAGTGGGAAGAGTGTTAATAATGACTTCTTATTTATTTGTCACAATTTGGTCATTTTGATGTTTAAACATCCAAATTTTTTCGAAGCTACCTGAAAAGCTACCTTAAGCACTGAAAAAATTATCATTTTATTATATTTTTTTTGTAAATATTTTGAAATGTTTTGATAAATATTCTTGTTTTTATTTTCTTTTGCTTGAAATTCTTTTATATATTTTGAATTTTTTTGACATATTTTCCAAATGTTTGCGATATTTTGAATTATTTTTGACAATATTTCTTCTCAAATGAGAGCAAATAGTTTTAAAAATGCTTTATGAGGGGTTTATAGCACGTTTCAGCCCGTGATACAATTATAAGGTAGGCCTAATTCGGAGATAAGAAAAACGAAAAAGCAAAGCAAAACAAATCAAAACATCAGCATAGGTATAAGGCGTTTTTCTTTTTTACATCCGAGCTGAGCATAAGTTGTCAAAAACAGATCTGCGTTTCTTTTTAAGGTCTGGCTTATACTACGTTTACATATGATCATTAAGAGAAAGAAGATTAACCTAATCTCCTACTGAAATTTCAACTGTTTACATTAGCGTGATCGAGATTAACTTTGACATTTCGTTGCTTTGTTTTGTTTCTGTATTTACCTTCAGCCATGTTTTTATGTATTTGTATGTATTTGTTGTGGCAGCCACTTTTCTTCACCAGACAATTATTTGCCATTTCATTTTATTACTTCTTTATAGTGTTGCATTATTTAAGGAATTATCGCTGTTCACGTTGCAAACCTTTTTTGAGGAGATTAGCAAGTAGATTAATTTGTAATCTCGTTCTGAGGGGATTAACTTTTGTATGGCTAATCTCGTCAAATTCAGCAAGATTAGCGAGTTAAGCTCCTCAAAGCGCTTAATCTCGATTTGATCTCGATATGTTAACGTACAATTAGTTGTGCTCAATATTTGTGTTTCTTTCTTGCATATGATCAAGGTCTGATTTGTTGACAGATGCTGTCGACGAGCTCAGAATTTTTTTCTGATCACTAGGCAATCGGCTGTAATTTTATTTCATTTGGAATATCAGAGGCAAAAAAAAAATATAAACACATTCAACAAACGTCGGACACCATGAAATTTACTGATTTAGCTTATATAAAACAACAAATCACATATTTTAGGATTTGGATTTATTAAGATACCCAAAATGTTTCATAAACAAATCGGATCCATCTGTTTGATCTGAGGTTGTCAGCATGGCATGGTCGGTTTTGATCAGTATCTACGCAGATGGTTGGTCTGATATAAAAACAAAAAACGCCTATAATGTCACTTTTGACGATTAACTTTTATTTGTTCAGTCATAGGGATGTATAATTTGCTTTTAACAGTATAAAACTGGGTATTGGGTATTGAGTAAAACAAACATTTTCAAGCAGTTTTTGACATTTTGTTTGATTTTGATATATTTTAAAATAATTTGATATATTTTTGACAAAATTTATGCTCAGATAACAACAAACAAAAAAAAAAATTTAAAAATGCTTTATCGAGGGTTTATTGAAGGTTTCAACCATGATTGAATTAATAAGGTTGTCGCATGGGTTAGGGCGAGTTCCCATAAATGTCAAATCGAAGTTGACAGCTCATACAAAATCTGAAAGCGAAAATTGATAACAAGTAAAGCCGAAGAAGTTGTTGTTGTTGCTTCTCATTGATTTTGTCAATTGTGGATATTAAAAAGAGAGTACAATCAGCCCCGTGACAACCTTATTTATTCAATCATGGTTTCAACCATTTTTAAAATTCTCTCAATTATGAAGCATTTAAAATAGATTTTAACGCTATTGAACGTTTATGAATAATGTTTTTAAATTTGTTACGATTTTTTCTTTTTATTTTTATTATTATTTTTGTTTTTGATTTTTTTGTTTTGTCCTTTTATCCTTTGCGTTTTCAAATTTTTTCGATTGAGTTTGCTGCTAATTCGTAAGATTGGCTGGGTTAAAAATTTGAGATAAAGCCAATTAAGCCTACATAACATCTCACATAGGGGTATTTACCTCGAAAAACCGCTCAAAAATATTTGCTTGTCCCAATTAAGTGATACTTGACTGATTTAACTCTAGAAGAGTTATTAATATTATTTTTGTCAAATTTAGGCATATCAAATTTAGGAGACCCAGGTTTAAACCCCAGCAGCGACAGAAAATTATTTGAATTAAAATAATTTTTCTGTACGGCCGCCACCTCTCTGCAGACAATGGCAAAACCTCAGAGAGTAATCAAAATGCCATGTAAAGCTTCTTGAGAACGAGAACATTCCGTTCATCGCCGTTCGGAGTCGGCGTTAAGCATGTAGGTGCGGTTCTCGGTCAATTGTGTACAACAGTGTCGGCCAAAAAAATACATACACAGTTCTTTCAGTTTTGTAGTAGTGTGCGCCCAAGTGAGAGCAAAGAATCTCTCTTTGGCTCACACTGTGAAAATTTTACTTCGCAGGAGGGCCATATAAATGAATGCAGGTATATGAAAGTGAATCGAAATTAATGAAATTTCTTACTAGGTAAATAATGTCCAATATTATTTATTGTCTACGGGCCGTGTTATTTATAATAATTAATAATAACATCAATTTTAATATTTTATTAAGAATATCAAAATGCATTTATTTATTATTAATATCAATATTACATATCGATTTGGAAAGTAATCTTTTACTAATAACATTTAACCCACTCCTAATAGTACCAATATTATTTATATTAAATATTACTTCAAAATAAAAAACCATTGCTAGCGGCCCTACTTTCTTCTGACAAATTAAGTTTTCGCTTCCCCAAAACAATTTAAAAAAAAAAAAATATGCGAATTCCCACATTTGGTTGAGCATTTTTTCACGTGTAAGCATTTAAAATTACGTGATAAATTGCGCGTGGTGTTAACTAGCCAAAAGCGAAACATCGACTGAGCGCTCTTGCTACGAATAATCGGCAGCGTCGGTGTAAAAGCACGACAGCCAGTTTTATGTCGGTGTAAAAATACGAAGATTCACGAAGCACGCGTGCATAGGCGTCGGCCGACACTGGTGTACAAACTTAATAACAACACAATTGATCATAAGAAGCTAGGTCAAAGTCCTTTCAAGGGCTGAAATGGCCAGTTATTAAAAATTAAAAAATTTAGGCATAAATTAAGGGAGTAACGTTTTTAAACTTTTTTTTTTGCATTTTTTTTTTTTTTTTTGAATACTTACTTACTTATCTGGCGCTTACAACCGAAGGTTGGTTTTGGCCTCGTATAAGAAATTTCGCCAGCCATTTCTGTTTTGCGCTTGCTGGCGCCAGTTGGAAGCACCAAGTGTAGTCAGGTTATCCAACACCTGATCCTTCCAACGAAGATGTGGGCGTCCTCTTCTGCGTTGACCACCACCGGGCACCGAATCGAATATTTTTTTCGCTGGAGCGTCGTTTTCCATTCGCTCAACATGACCTAGCCAGCGAAGCCTCTCGATTTTAATGCGCTTAACTATGTCAATGTCAGCGTACAGCTCATACAGCTCGTGGTTCCAGCGAATTCGGTACTCGCCATTGACGCAGATTGGATCGAAGATCTTACGAAGGATCTTTCTCCCGAAGGCTCCCAAAGTCTTTTCATCAGAACTGCTCAACGTCCAGGTTTGTGCTGCATATAATAGGACGGGCATGATTAGTGACTTATAGAGCGTGAGTTTTGTTCGTCGAGAGATGGCTCTGCTTCTCAATTGCCTACTCAGCCCAAAGTAACACCTGTTGGCAAGAGTTATCCTTCGTTTTATCTCAATACTGACATCGTTGAAAGAGTTTATGCTGGATCCCAGGTAGACGATCCAGCATAAACTGCTGGTGTTGCTCAGTGTCATTCTGCAAAGGCGGATGAGCTTTGCAGGAATACCAAATTCAGACATGGTGGAATATAGCTGATTCCTTATTGGACTGTCGAAGGCGGCTTTATAATCGACAAAAAGATGGTGTGTGTCGATTTGTTTTTCTAGGGTCTTCTCCAAGATTTGTCGTAGCATAAATATTTGGTCTATGGTGGATTTGCCAGGTCTGAAGCCACACTGATAAGGTCCAATCAGCTGGTTTACGATGGGCTTCAGTCTTTCACATAGTACGCTCGACAGGACCTTATATGGGATTTTAAGAAGGCTTATTCCACGGTAGTTAGCGCAAATTGTGGGATCGCCTTTCTTGTGGATTGGGCAGAGCACACTGAGGTTCCAATCGTTTGGAATGCATTCTTCTGACCATATTCTGCATAGAAGCTCATGAATGCATTTAAATAGAGCTTCGCCTTCATTCTTGAAGAGCTCAGCAGGTAAGCCATCGGCTCCTGCGGCTTTGTTGATTTTAAGCCGAGCTATAGCTTTCAAGACTTCACTATGGTCGGGCAGCGGAACTTCAACGCTGTCGTCCACAATTGGGGATTCCGGGATATCATCTCTATTGGCGGGATTGTTGTCGTCGTCGCCATTCAGAAGCCTAGAGAAGTGTTCCCTCCACATTATCAGTGTACTCTGGATATCTGTCACTAGATTCCCATTTTCATCCTTGCAGGAAGAGGCCCCGGTCTTGAAACCATCGGCCAGGCGTCTTATTTTTTCGAAAAATTTTCGGACCTCATTCCTGTCACCATGCATCTCAATTTTCTCGCACTCACGCATTTCCGCTTCCCTTTTCTTTCGCCTGAAAATGCGTCTCTCTTCCCTCCTCTTCTCTTTGTATCGCTCCTTAGCAGCACGCGTAACAACCGACTGCAGGGTGGCTTTGTAGGCGGCATCTTTTTCTGCAGTGGTATCGCGACACTCTTGGTCGTGCCACTGGTTTCGGCGAGGGCGGTGATAGCCAATCACCTCTTCGGCAGCCGTACGCATAGAGTGGGAAATATGATTCCACTGCGCGCATATATCGTCGATCGGAGGAGTGCTTTTTTGAAGCAGGAGTGAGAGTCGAGTAGCGACTTTTTCTTTGAATAGAGAACCTTTTAAGAATATTCTGTGAAGATTTGAGATGAATTGGAGCAAAACTCACGAAATTACAACCGTTTAAGCAACTGCTCCTCATACATGACTCAGTGTTAAAGCGACACTTTAAAGTGTTTTTCCCACAACTGACGTTTTCAAAGTCGTTGCCCCTCATAACATCACCCACTGCACCGATCTTTTTGAAGTTTTGAACACTATTTCTGTACATAATTTACGAGGTAACGCTGGAGAGTTTTTTAAAATTTGTTAATATTTTTTTTTTAACAATAATAAATTAACCGATTTTTTTATAGTATACTATAGAATACTATTGAATACTATAGCTAGGTAAAAGTTTTTTGTCACTAGTTCTCACTATATTATACTGCTTTCTTGATAAGTTTGCGCCAAAAAAACAAAAAAGAAAATAGAAAGAGCCTTAAGTGTAGATAAGTTTTCACTTTGGAAATTATCGGACAATGCTTTTTTATACCTTCGTGCCCTCCCTGGAGACTTGATAATTTCTTTTAGTACTTTTGAATCTTGTGATTTTCCAGTTTGACGTAACTTCATTTGAATAGCGAACGCCAGTTCCTCCGTTTCATTGCTGTCACGTAAGCTTTGCATTCTTTTTCTTTTGCTTTGTATGCTAAGCTCTGTAAAAGGTTTCAATGGCCGGCCACGTCCAGCCAATGTTGGTATATCAAAAACTCCCCGAAGCCAAGCTTAATTTTTTGTTAAAAATTTATCATTACTCCGTTGAGAACTTACCCATTTTACTTTAAATTCATGTCTATATTAAAATAAACCAGATTTGAAGTTAAAACTACCAATAAAAGTAAAGTTGAATTAAGTTATTGCAAATACCTTAAATATGCAATTTTAAGCTTAAAATCTTTTAGTTTTTTCCGTGCAAGACGCTTTATTGAGTAAATAGCTCTGAAGTTTATTTAGTTTAGCTTCATAGCTATTGTCTTCACACCCATTCATAACATCATACAGATATCTTTTAGTTACAATGCACAAGTCAGACGATTTTTATTCAAGTAAAAGAAGTCATTTATTTTATTAAATTTTCTTGATTTTTTATCATTCTAGACACACATCAGGGACAATAAAATCTGGGGGGGGGGGCTGTAATGGGCAGCATTTTCTTTTGGTTTTTGCTTTTTGACAACTTCCTTCTTTAGCTGTTGTAAAAAATGTTACCCAATAACACCCTATAACAGAGGTGGGGAACCCTTTTACCCTGAGAGGCCACATTTAAAATAGCAGTAACAAAGGAGGCCACATAAGTTTCAATACCGATAAATATAACTTTTGTAAAGTTATTGCTATTCAAATAAATTTTTTTTTTTAAATTCAGTTTTTCAAAAATAAAAAAAATATTGACAATAAAGAGATGACAAGTGTAAATCAAGGTCAAGGGTGACAAGGTGTATAAATGTTTTTATTTTTATGTATTTGAATATATTTGAATAATCGGCGAGGCCACATGAAAAAATCAAAAAGGCCACAGGTTCCCCACCTCTGCCCTATAATATAACAAAAGGTCCATCATAAAAAAAAAAAAAAAACAAAAATAAACTGGCAATTTGCATACATTCACAATAAATTCAATATCTATTTAATTAAAGGTTCAATATATATAAAATTTCTTCACAATATTAATGACAACAAAAATCTATTTACTTAGCAGTGGTATTTTTCACGCAAATTAACTGACTGACAATGCAAGTTTACGATAGATGACTTTCAACTGATGCTGTGAAGAAGTGTGTTCATAAAAATTAAAAAAAACAAACGGCAAATTATTCCATGAGTATTAGACGAAAGCTAGAAAAAATTTCAGTTCTCAACTTTACATTTTGAAAAATTGATTTATGAGCGGTTTTGGAAGGCAAATACTCCTAGTATTGTATGTAAAGATAGAATCAGAGACACAAACCATTTTTAAATGGTACCAAGTTATAGAATCGGAACTTTTCTTTTGTCATTTGCAAAACTTTTAAAAAGTACACACAAATACTTTGTGAAGGAGACATGCAGAGAATTGTGTAATAAACATAATTTTAAAATCTGCTCACAAACATTGCATTATCCAGAAATATTTAAGACACCAAAAATTCAAATCAACCAGTAGCTCTCAAAGTATTTTCAATTAGGAAAAATTTAATTATTTTCATATGAAGTGAGCTAGGATTATCTCAAATTAAATATTTTATCCTCAATGTTTCCCTGTTTTATTAGATAGTTCTGGGAGAAATAATTTTTTTAAAATAATACGAAATTTTTTGTACGAAATAAAACTATTTCTTAAAAAATACTTTTAAAATTTGTTCAATTGTTACAGGCACGCTTCAATTCGCAGCAGCCACGCAGCGGCTGGCTGAAGGAATGGTCACTGGTCACTCGTACTGCATGGCACCAAAGAAGCACCCTATCGCACCCTCTCGCCTGCCTCACCGCATTCCAAGTTGGCGATAGTCAAGAAGGCGCATGAAGAAAAGAAAATGCAATAAATTTATTGCAAAACAACACATGAGACATAAAAAAAAAACAAAAAACCGTTAAAACAAATTCAGTGAAGAGTGGAGAAAGTAGGGTAAAGCGGCACATGGCGGCAACTGAAAACCAGACGGAGTTGCCAAAATAAGTTGCTATCAGCAGTGGGCGCAAAGAGAAAAGCGCTCAATGATAAACGATATGAAACCTTATTCTTAAGAAATAATTTTTAAGAAAAACAAAAAAAAAAAAAGATATAACATCAACAACACTTAGCAAAGTGAGACATTTGCGAAAACTTATGGAAAAGTTTAAGATATGTAAAGAATATTTTTGCTTAAATTAAGAAAAAGGAATATTCAAGATGTCTTATTAAGTTATTTTAAGTTAGTTGTTCCAAATTTTTATATTTTTCGTGTTTTTTTTTTCTCTTTTTAATAAAACTTTGTTATAAAATATGAATGGAGAAATATTTACTCTTTTTTGCAAAGTTTAGTTAAAAACGCTAAAGACTCGACAAAAGTGACAATTTTCTCAAAATTTTTGTGACAAGTCAGTTCAATAGATTTTAGCTGCTTGAAAATAGAATCATGAACAAGTTACAGGAAAATGCTCATGCCTCCTGGTGAGGAATCGACAAATTTTCTGGAAATTAAAGAAACAATTTAGCATGTTACATGGATTCTAAGTTGCTCATTATTAAGTATAAGAAGATACATTCTATAACAGTATATTTATTCTAATTGTTTGAAGCAAATATTAATATTATTTATTATTAAATAAATTTTTAATTTTTCTTCACATAGAAGTAAATTATCTTATAGCTGAAATTTCTTTTGAGTTTATACTTATATAAAACTTGAATATTTTAATCCTTTTGAAATAAACTTATTTTCAAAAATTATTCACAGCATTTATCCAGCTCTGTATCATATATATATATATAGAATTATAACCCTTTGTAAGTAATTAAATATTAGTAAATATTTATTTATAAAACTTAAAAGTGTCTATTTTAATAATCTGTTCATTTAATTACATACTTACACAGACAAACATTCTTATATAAGATGTGAGAGAAATGCTTACATATTATTTTAAATTAAAATCAATAAATGAAAAGTAAAAACAAGCAAATCTAGTCATTTTCCAACGCTGCTTCTTACATATATTGATGGTTTTTTTTTAGGGGGCCAAAAAAATTTATAATCTAGAAAAAGAAAAGCTAACTAAACATGAAGAAATTCTTAAAAAAGTAAAAAAAAAAACTCAATATTATTTTATTCATAAACATTATGACATTTTCTATTTAAAGTTTATGGACAAACTAGTGATTATTTTAGGCTTAATTATTTATAATTTTGATAAAATAAACAAACAAAAAGTAAAATTTTTAAAAACTTCTTTTAATTTTTTGAAAATAAAATTATAATTTGTATGCAAATAACAGTAAAATAAAATAAATAAACTATAAAATTGAATGTATAGAAACAGATGAATAATATATACATATATATATACCTGTAAAGACAAAAATAAGATATAATAAATATTATGTATGATCATAAATGAAAATATATATTCATTGATGTTGTAGATAAAGATAAAGATAAAGATACAGATACAGATACATGCATACATCTATAAATACATATATATACATAGATATATATGAATAGTATATGTGCATATATATATATATTTATATATTTATTTTTAAATGTAAGAAAGCATACATATATAATATAAATATATACCCTATATAATATTCAAAGAGCTAAAAATTATTTAAAAGTTTAAGCAACAAATTTTTAAAGATATGTGCAAATGTTTAAGTTTTTTTTTTAATTTTATTTTGTTTTTTTCTGGAATGTTAAAAGTTATTTCTGATTTCATCGAATAAAAAGCATATTTGTAAATATTTATTAGAGACATTATATATACATATATATATATATATATATATATATATAAAACGTAACATAATGCATACACATACTTAACATAATTGAATATACATACAATATATTTGTGTTTATGTGAGAATAAATTTAAAGGGGCCTGCAAAACATATTCGAAGTGCATTTTTATTAATAGCAACAAAAATTAAAAGCATCTTATTATATAAAAGGCAAGCGTAATGCTCCGGACCTACTATAGCTCAAACTGTACTTCCTTTTTGTCGCTCAAACTGTAATTATTCTTTGCCATTATTACAATGCTCTTACAACATAAAAACGGATTTATACAAAGTATCAGTGTGGTTTTTCTTAGAATTTTTACTTGGTAGATTCACTAAAACTGCGCAACTGGATTGTTATTTTTAAGCATGCTTTGCTTGCGCAGTTTTGGTGAATCTACACAGAAAATAAAAGAATTGATTTATTACCTAAACTAGTTTAGCTAATGTGAAAGTTTCTATTTCACCTAATCTTTTCAACAACTTTTCTACTTACACAGTTAATTTAACAATCATGCATTAGGTAATTCACCTAATTAAAATTAGTTAATTCAACTAAAATTTTGCTTATTAAATCATCTAATTCTTCTAGTTATTTTACCAAATGCAAGTTGTCGATTTGTTCGTACACTAGGGAAATAACGCATATTAGCATTATCCACGCCTCAGTATAAATTTTATATAAATATTTACGTGGATAAATCAAATGCTTTCCTTACAACTTGTTTTTTTCCCGTATTTGAATTTTATAGGAGCACAGCGCTCTCCTATAAAAAACATAAATAAAAACAAAGTGAGAAAATTTTACAAAAAGTAAAGTCTCTTGCGAGAATTGAACTCGGACCGCTGGCGTTATAGTCAAACGCTTTACCGCTGTGCTGTTACGCCGTTTGATAACTTGTGAACAAAATGTATATAAAAATATGAGGTCCACAACTCTGAAATTATTTTTCCACTGGGCATCTACAGCAATTTGATTAATTGGTATGTAGAGTAAATTCCTGTATTGGAAATTTAGCTCAATAGATAAGGCGTTGGTTGTTGAAATCTTGAGATCACAGGTTCGACTCTCAGCGGTGGCAAAGAAATTTTTCAGTCATTTATACAATGTATATATCTCTCTCATTCTATCTACTATAAAACAAATCTTTCTTCTCTATCATGTGACGAAATGAAGTAAAGTCACCTAAGGAAGTTTCACTTCAAAATAGAAATTGCAAAACAAAAAACATATTTATACCCTCACGTTTAAAAAACGTAAATGGGGGTATATTAATTTTGTCACTCCGTTTGTAACGCCCATAAGGAGGCGTGGTAGGTATAGAAAAATATATATATTATTGATCAGCATCACCACCCGAGTTGATTTAGCCATGTCCGTCTGTCTGTCCGTCTGTCCGTCTGTCGTCACGATTACAGCCGTAATTTTCAAGCTATCATCACGAAATTCAATATTTAAGCTTTTATCTAAAAGTCTAAAAGACTAAGGTCAAGTTCGAAAATGAGCCAAATCGGATGAAAACCACGCCTACCTCCCATACAAAGTGCCTTTATCAAAACGGTAAAATCTCTTAGAATTCCACAAAAATTAATATATGGACTTGAAATTTTGCATATGAGTTCCGATATTTAAAGTGCACTCTACGTATGAAATTCAACCAAATCGGATAAAAACCACGCCTACCTCCCATACAAAGTGACTTCATCAAAAAGGTAAAATCTCTTTAAATTCCACAAAAAATAATATATGGACTTGAAATTTTGCTTATTAACTTTGATATATAACATGCACTTTGTGTATAAAATTCAACCAAATCGAGTGAAAACCACACCCACCCCCCATACAAAGTGATTTTATAAAAAATGAAAGCGAATATTTTCTGTTAAAACTATGTAGGTATAACAAAAATGTTTTATACAAATAAACATTTTATTGACGGCTTAAGACTTTGAATATACTTCGGTTCGGACGTGGGGGTATTTTAACTTCGGCCCAGTCGAAGATCATTTCTTACTAGTTTTTGCATATTTATTGCACGCTATCTAAATAATTAGATGATTTTTCTACACTTAGTAGGTGGCTTGCCTAATCTGAAGTGGTCATAGTTTAAAAAAAATTAGCTTATTCTTCTAATAAATTATGTGTCTTATCTATTTTATGGTTGAAGGTACACCTAAATATTTAGGTTTTTTTAGCTACTCTCGCAATTAAACTACCCAATATAATTGCATATAATTAACATTTAGAAATTGGTAGCGCACCTAATCAAATTCGTTGACTGAAAATCACCGGATTACTTTAGCTGAATTCACTACATTTTTAGGTAAAAGTTCTACTCTTTTTTTTCTGTGTACTAACAAGGAAAGGTCCCCAAGTGTCAGACACCGATTTGAATGACTTTCAGATATGTGTTAGAGGATAAAATTATAAGGTTGACTTATTTTTTTATATGTGCTCAATCGAATGTTTAGGGTTTCAAAATGGCGTTTCAAAATCACCAAAAATTTGGTTATTTTACCATAACTCTGCTATTTACCATAGAACCACATACAAATTTGATATCAAACGAAAGGTATTTAAAACACGCAAATAACTGTATCCAATTTGTTCATCTAATAGTTGTTGCAATTTTCTTGTTGCAATTTTCAACAGTTTTTAGTCGATATCATAGGTAGCACGGAGACGCAATTATTCCATATTAATTTATGTTTGAGCGCAAACAATTTTGAAAGTTACCTTTTTTTATTTTTAGATGCAACAGGTAGGAGTTTTCCTAAAAAAGCCGGTTGTTAGTCATGGACAACTTTACGTAGCCATGTCTAGAGTCCAGCGGTCTGATGATAAAAAATTAAGTATTATAGAGGGCAAGGCACAAGGGGAATTGGTTCAAAATTCTAAAAAGATTTTCACTAGAAATATTGTACATAAGGAAGTTTTAACAAAATAATTTAACCACAAATGTATTCTAATAAAAAGTAAGTAAAAACAACAACTTTTTGTTATATTTTGTACTCAAAATTCTTCCAACCCGTCGCACAGTGTGCTTTTTTCGATTATAGGATGACGAAAGTTTTTTTTTTTTTTTTTTTAAATTTAACAAAAATCTTTTTTTTTCGACAGATAATTGATGAAATATTATGGAAATGATATTATGAAATTGATACTCTCTTCGAATTTTTTTTATGGAATTTTTGAATTTGCTTTTTTGTTGAAACTTTTTTAGAACAAAAAGTAGCGCATTCCAAGCTAAAAAAGTAAGGCAATATGAAACATTCATTACTTAGAAAACAATGCATAGTATATTTAATTTTGGTTTTTTTTTTATTTTTTACTAACTCAATTACCACTGAATTTGTAACAAATAAAGCAAAAATGATTAAAAAAAAAAAATTTAGAAAAAACGTGGAAGTATGTCTCTAAATTTATTAAGCAGTTTTTATTTTATTAAAATTAAATAATAAAATAAACAAAATAAACTGGCCATTTCAGCCCTTGGAACGACTTTGACCGAACTTCTTAAGACCAAATTGTGTTGTGCGTGTTATTAAATGTTTGAACATAATTGATCGAGAACTGGACCTACTAGTTTTATGCCGATTTCGAACGACTAATATGCATGTTCTCAAGAGGCATTATTTACTCTATGAGGTTTGCCATTGCCTGCAGAGAGGTGACGCCCGAACAGAAAAATTAATTCAATTGAAAAACACTTTCTGACAGATGGAATTGAACTAGGGTTGTCTGGCGTATGGGTCGCGCACTTTACCCACTGCGTCACGGCCACCACAAATTACTAAAATTAAGTGGGAAAAATCTAAATAGTTCAACCTCCTTTCAAACGAATAATTATACTTTTATAAAATAAAATATATCTGGTTTTCGTTTCTTAAAAAGTTTCGTTTCTCCGCCTAAGAAAAAACACTTCATAAAAAAAAAAAGATACAGTAGTTTCGACTATGTCGTAACACAAGACGTAGAATTCTTCAATTCACTTTTGATGACATCTTTTTTAAAAAATATTTAGCAAAATATTTATTCCATACACCTGAGCATATGACCTTTAAAAGAGTGCCGGAGAGGGTTAATATGTATGACTGACCCCCATTACTTTTGCAATAGGAACATTTTTGCCTTTGACACCTATTCCATCTGACCACTCCTTAGGGGGGCTCCCCTAAAAATATTATGGTTTTTGTATATTTATTCCATACACCTGAGCATATGACCTTTAAGAGAGTGCCGGAGAGGGTTAATATGTATGACCGATTCCCATTACTTTTGCAAAAGGAACATTTTTGCCTCGAACACCTATTCCCTCCGACCACTCCTTAGGGTCCTTGAGGCTCCCATACAAATTGTATGGTTTTGTCGATAAAACCGGAAACTGTCGATAAATAGGTAGCAAACTTAAGCAAACAAAAACATCAAATGTTGGCTTTATATTTCATGTAATTGTGTAAAATTTATATAAGTTAGAGAGTTCAAACATGAATTTTTCTCCCAGTGAGGATCAAGCAGACCAACAAGTGCTAACGGCAACATTGTACGATCAGTACTTTAGGCACACCAAAGGCTCAAATTGTGACCTAAATACCGACACCTGATCACTATAAACCACCCTACTTACCTCCGAGAATGAAGGTATCTACGTCAAAAAGAAAACGCCTTTTCTTGCCAGCGCGCGACTACTGAAGGACTAAGGAGTTCAATTTTGAAATTTAGAATATTTCGATAGCCCAGTTTTTTTCCCAGTTGTAGAGTTTCTCAAAACAAACATAACACAACACAAATAAGCAATAATGGTTGCTTTAAAAAAAAATAATTTCAAAATAGAACGGTAAAATTTGTTTAAAATAAATTAACCTACTGGGAGCAATTCTCCTACAATAAAGACAAAACTGACTTTGGCTGAGAGTGTAAACTCTAATGATGAAAACACTGCCAGAAATTTTTTTTGGGAAGAAATGTTTACTTAGCTCACTACGCATGGTATTACATGCCAGTCACAGTTCATAAGGTAAAGATTAGGGCTTTTTCATTATTTTTATAGTGATTTAATTTATAGGTTCTCTGCCATGGTGAAAGAGTAATATCTTTATGTATATTGCCTATTCGTCAGCTCTCCGAAGAGGTTCAAGAAGACAGAAATAAAGGCAATAGACGCTTCAGAGAATTTTTTACAAGAAAGAAATCAAGAACAGATACGAATGTTGACCTTATCCACGGGTTGCTTTTTACATTCGATCCAATTATAAATTCTTTAAGGCAACCACCTAAATATAAAAAATCAAATATAACTCCAAATATTCTAGGTCTTTTAAAATCCCCATGTCTGAGTGATAGTTCTGATTCAGAATAAATAGAAAATATCACAATATTAAAACCTTTTTTAATCTTTGTTTTTATCATGCATATATACTTTGCACACAAATAAATTGCTGTCTTGTTGTGTGGCAGGAAAATCTAAAAGTTGTCCGATCTTAATTATTTTTGACATGGTGTTTATTTTGTTGTTAAAAAAATTTATTTTATTTTTTAAGTTCACATTTGAGCGAAATTAGTGGGATTTTTGATATTGAAAAAAGTCACTTCGTATGGGAGGTAGGCGTTGCAGTTGGCCTAAAATTCTTTTTTTTTTGTCAGGAAGTGTATTTTAACACAAGAAGCATTGGTGCCAAATTTCCTTACTCTAGCTTTTATAGTTTTTAAAAAAAGTCAGAATGTCATCCTAAAATCGAGAAAAGCGCACTGTGCGTCGTAGGACGGGTTTTTATACCAGTAAGAATATTAAAGAAAACTCAATAAATAAACTGAAAAAGAAAATTTTCAATTCCAAAAATTTTATATTCTCAATCACTAAAGGTCCCAAATTCGTCTAGTCCATGATACAATTACAAGGTAAGCTAATTTTAAAATTGCTACTCAAATGAAAAATTTTGCAACAACAAAGCTGTAGGAGGAGCTACAAACGTCAAACGACAAAAGCAACAACAACAATTAGAAAAACTCAAAATTATCAGCGGATTTTGACAACTAGCGCACCGAATATGCTCTCCAATATGAGCCTACCTTGTGATTGTATCATGGTCTAGTCTTACTCGTGTCTCTTCGTGTGTTATATTGCTCATGGAATCTGTAGCCAGGGTTGCCAGAAATCAAATTTCAAAATCGTCCCAAACCTTTTTTAAAATAAACTTTTTGATGCCAAAATCATAATTTCAAGGAAAGATAAAAATATATTTAATAGTTTTTTATTTTTAACAATATGCTTGACAAAAATTAAAAAAAAAAACTTTCCACTGGTCCGAAGTTTAAATACTCAGGCGAAGATCAGTTCCTACTAGTTTTAGATAAATAAACTGAAATATTTCATAATGAGGTTGATTCCATGATACAATTTGTACCATAACATAATCAACCGCGTTAAAAGAATACTTGGATCACAATGTGTGGATAAGGTTTGTGTAAATAATATCATGTCAACATCAGTAAGTAGATGGACCACGTTCAACTTGACACAGATTTCTCTGTAACTTGTCGCAATTTCATATATTCCCTCTCGCTTATGTGTCCATCTCATCACGGACCACTATTTACTCACTTATCACTTACAGAAATATGTATGAGCTTTCGCAAAAGTTAATATTTTGGAACGAAATAGTGTGACGTCAGAAAAAGTGACTATTTGTCGCAAAAGTTACATAAACGAGGTAGTGTTCTGAAAAGTTCTCTTTATCTCTCTCTGTTCTTATTTCACCGGATAAAATTGATCGATCTTAGAGCTTCATATGTTTAACCCTCTAATGCTAAGATCCGCCTAAGACGGGGTTAACGCCGATCGCTATAAAAGCGTTATCTGTGGGAAAAATTTCGTTTTAACAAAAATCAAATGATTTCCTTCAGAGTGTAGGAGGTCGCATACTCCGTTTGATAATTACTTCAATTTGAAATGAAATTGCTTTTACGATTTTAACTAATTTTTTAAAAACTTGATATACGGTGAATTAAAAAACACGTTAATTGAAGTAAGATCTTCTATTTTCTTCTATCAATTGAAGTAAAAAAAAATAAAATAGGTATTAAAAAAATATTTTACCTGAGCCCGCCTTAAGGCGGACCTGGGCATTTATTGTTGAATGCACATAAAATTTCCTTTAGTGTTACTACATGATGTAGTGCTTTCTAATGGGTGAAAACTAAGCAGTAAGATCCGTGGCATTATGTATGGAATAGTACTACACTTAATTGTCCACTTTGGCTTTGTTTGCAGGGCTTCCAGCGCACGGTCCAATTTTTTATAACTTGGTCCAATATATGTGTTATTCCGGCAATAGCGTCTCGAATGTTGGCCACGATCTTATCCAAAGTCGATGCTTGTTTGCGTAGACTAACGACTCGAAGTAGCACCGGAGATAATAATTAGGGAAATTGGAAAATTTTGTCAAGAAGAAAATCTAGAAAATATTTATTTATAGAATAGAGCAGTGATGTCCACACAGTACCACGTGTGGTGAGACTCGACGGCTTTATTCTTTATATGCTAGAAAGATGAAATCTCATATTTGAGTATGTTTTAGCATTAAAAAAAAGTAGAGGCTATGCATTTCGAATTTAAAATAAAAATTTTTTTTTTATATATGGGACACCCTAATGGGCATATAAAGTAAAGATATTCTCACCAAACAGTATTGTCACCAACAATATATATTTCGAAATATATGCGAGTATATTTCGTACATTCACCTTGGATGCGAAATTATACCATGAAAACAAAATCCACGAAGGTTCTTGCTTATGATTATACAACGAATGGAGAAGAGTTTGTATTGAGAGCTTTTGAGTTGAAAAGCTTTTGAGCGCTATTAAGTTTTCTATGGTTTGTGAACATGATAAAGCCATTGTGAATTTTAAAAAGTTTTTGCTTTGCATTACGGTGGTTTAATAAAGCTTTTCTAACTGAGAGCGAAGCAACTATATGAATATTAAGCAACTGTAAAGCACCCAAAGAGGAATGCTGAATGTTTTATTCGCGTAATCGTATGTTCAACTGTTTTATTTAAATTTACAATAAAAAATTATCTTAAGGGTACAAATTTATTATCATATGTTATCATATATAATTTATTATCATATGGGTTCCATATATAAAAAAAAATTTTTTTCCGGAATTTATTTATTACACACATATTTATTAACATTTAAGGAATACAAAATTTTCAAAATTTTTTTTGTAACCTTTATACCTTCTTAAGCTATGGTATATAGTTTTGTGTGTGATCTTTCAATTTTTAAGTTAAAATTTTATTTCCAAATAATAAAAACAAAAAATTAAGCGGAAAGTGATGAGAAATAAAATTTTTTATTTTGAATCGGAAAAGCATAAATTTTTATAAATGGCGAAAAACGGTGCAAGTTTCCTTTTCAACCCTTTTTTCACTTTTTTCCCCAAACTTAGACTGACTTACTATTCTAATGAAAATGCAAAAAAAAGTTGTTCGATGTTTGCGATTGCGATCTAAGGACATAGTTTGCTATCATAAATTCAAAGTTATGTAAGTATCGTTACTTATCCAACTGCGATCGTTAAGGGCCTACTAAAGTTTTTCGAAGACCAAAAACAATTTTTTTGTACATTTTCACTCTAAAAAAATAACAGTTATAATGAGACTTCTCCCCCTGGCATAAAATTCTGTGGACTCAATGTGAAAATTGGCATCAGTTGTGGCAAAAACTGTCATACATACATTTATAAAAAACGTTGATTCCACGCGTATTATTCTCGCAAACAAAAATGCACAGGAAGCCAGAAAACAGAAACACAGGAAAACAGAAGTAATTTGAAATTTTAGACTCAACAATTGATGATGAGGGTATATTATATGGTTCTGGAATAGATAATACTATGTAAGTTCAAAAAAAATGAATGTATACCTAAATTAAACTACACCTTTAAAAATTTAAGCGCCTTTTTCTCGAAAAGGCTGTTTTAAACCGGTGAATAGCATTACTCGAAAACTATGCTAAGGATCGGTACCAAATTTATTTCACTTGTTAAACAAATATGACAGGTACTTTTAATCATTACATTTTTATTTTAGAAAAATGTTCTTTTTTTATAACCTATAAAAAATTACTTTTTTAGTCAAAAATCAGTTTTTACCTGCCATTTTGGTAAAAATCAGCATTTTTTAAAATCTTCGATTAGAAGCTCAAAAAGCTTTAGCAGAACCATGTGTATTTTTTTTTAGAAATACAAGCTCGGAAAAATTGTATCTACCGCATAATTAAGGTACTTTATTAAGCTATGAATTCCTGCTACATATTTTCATATTTGTTATCCAAAAATTAAAAAAAATTATCTTCAAAACTTATATAATTATAATGTCAAATAAAAAAATGTACCTCAAATAAACAGTAGCTTAAAAATAAAACTTTTAATACAGGATTTTTTTCGCTTAAAAGATTTTAGTAGACCCTTAATGAATTAGTGATACTTTGTTAAAAAAATATGCGTGTGGCCACCACACACGGTAGAAGTGAAACTTAAACACAAAGAAGTCGAGATTTTTAAGTGATTAATTAATTTACTCTTCAATATAGTCTCATTGGTTCGAATATATAAAATAAAAGTACAAATATTCATCAAGTTTTACATACATAAAAACACGGAACTTGCTGTTTTCAAAAAATAAAATATTATAATGTAAATTTTATAAATAAAATAAAATATTATAAAATATAATACTATATATAAGGAATTAATAATTACAAAATCATATAATAACTTTTATTTATTTTCTTTATTTCGTTTTGTTTGAGTAAACAAAACATATAACAACATCTGTGAGTAAAAAACGAACGACGCGAGGCAACAAGGCATACGAATATGCAAATTAATGCCATACAGAAATTTACTCTGTGTACTCTTTTTTCTTGGTGAGCACGCTGTATTTTAAACAGGTAGCACTGCAATCTGTTATACAAACAGTGTGCATGATCAGAAGAGAAATATACTCTGTGTACTCTTTTTTCTTGGTGAGCACGCTGTATTTTAAACAGGTAGCACTGCAATCTGTTATACAAACAGTGTGCATGATCAGAAGTGTTACCATATTTTTTTTTTAAAAAAACTTTAATTTCCAGAAAAAAAAACTTTTTTTTTGGTGAAAAAACTTGATATTAAAAATTAACTTAAACATGTATTTTTGAAAGGTGTGCTTTAAAATGTTTGGCAATTCGCTTTGTTATCTCGTTGTCCCGTTATTTTGGCTACTTCATTTCTCAAGAAAATACGGAAGACTTGATCGTCAACTCTGAATATATGTAAACTGAAACGTCAAGCTTAAAAAGGAATCCCAAAAATTGACCGCCAAGACTCGACGAAGGGAAGCCGAGACAAAAGAACAGAAACAATGACAGCAACAATAATAGCAACAGCGCTGCCATAAAAATAAACTTTGAAAAGGAGTTAGTAGTAGCAGCTTCAAATGATACTTATGTTGATATGTAGTAACATACAATTTAGTTTATCTATTTGATTCATAGATTCACTAAAATCTAAAAAGCATCGTTTTAAGGGGGGAAATACACCCAGAACTTTTTTGTTTTCAAAAATTTTTTACATTTTCTTAAAGCTTTAGGTCTCAAGAATATGTAGTGAAAATTTCAAGTCGATATCTCTAAAAATAACAAAGTTATGGCCTAGTGAGTGAACCGCCTTCTTGAGTGCGCAGTGCTGGCCCTTATTTTCAAAGTCGGTGACCAAGATTTCTCGAAGCTCAGTGAACCTATCGTTTTGATTTTTTTGTAGGCTTATTTTATTCATAATAATCTCGTACTTGTCATAGCATTTTTTTTCATAGCTTCGTTCATTTTTTGTATGCAAAATAATGACGAATTTTTGGTCGAAAATCGTTAATTTACGTTCGGAAATCCGCCATTTTGTGAAAAATCAATATTTTCAAAATCAGCTATGACAAGTACGAGTTTTAAGTATCTAGTTTAATAACATATTTCATGTTTTTGTTTCAGTTGAATTTAGGAGGAGCAATCTTGGTCACCGCATTTTTAGAGAGCTTTACAAAAATGCTGTATCTACCTTAATATTAATTTTTTTTTTTAATAAAAAAAAAACTAAACATACTCTTGAATGTGTACATTTAAAGGTATAAAAACTCTCATTTAAAAATATCCCTTAGGTTTCCTTAAAAAAATGCACAAACATGACCTTTTTTCTTCGGCCGCTGGGTATATTTCCCCCCTTAATCGTAAAAACTTGAAAAACTGGGTAAAATAAAATAAAACTTTATTTTTTTAGGGAAAAACTTGAAAACCTTCTACCCTCTCAAAAAACTGGCAAAACAAGTTTTATCTGCCCACATGGCAACACTGATGATCAGCAAATTCTGTACACACTCTATTGAGAGCCAGCCGAATGTTGTACAGTACTCGTTGATTTCTGGATTAATTTGAAATTACTTCACAAAAGTTTTAAGTATCTATATATTAATAGGCAAACAAAAAGTTTGTGTTCACTTTTTTTCTGTGTTACCTTCAACATATTCACATAATACTTATATCGATGGATAGGTATTTCCGAGTAGATTTGCACAACATAATTTTTATTCGAATATGTTGTCATTAAGATAAGTAAAACTGAGCAAATGTAGAACGCTTTTTTTACCAATGGGACAATGAGAAACTACAAAGCGACAAAGCTCTGTTGAACATCGCTGCTGTGGCTTACAAAAGCAAGAGTAGAATGCGGGAGTGACGCAAACACTTAAAAAGAGGTGAGTAGCATTATTTTTGTTGTTTTTGTTGTTTTTGTTGTTGTTGTTGTTGTTGTTGTTGTTGTTGTTGTGGTTGTTGTTGTTGTGGTTGTTGCTTTCTCTTAATATCTCTCAGCGTTAAAAAAACTGCTGCTTGCTTTATTATCTTGAGAATTATTATTTATCTTGATTTATTTGTTATACTTTTCTACCGTTTATTTACTTGTACTTTTTTTACTTTTCTTTTAATTTATTTGATTACTTTAAATGAATATTATATGTTGAATAAATTTTTGTTATTGATTGATATATGCTTCCTTTTTTGTCCTTTACCACAATTTTCCTCATAGCTTCAAGGCAAGCATTAAGAATTTCCATACAAATTAATAACCATTCATTATGTGAAAAACAACTTGAGTTTCGTTACCTTACAGAAACATATGGCCGAACTTCGGCCACAGGCGAGACTAGTAATTTTAAATGTTATACACTCCACACAAAAACTCTGTACACTTAGCAGCAGTCTTTTCGTTTAAGGTTGATGTCTTGGATATGAATATCAAAGACATGCTCCATATACAGCCATTTTTTTCATTTCCGTTTTCCGTTTATACTCTTTATTTCTTGTTGAACACACTCAGCCTTTCAACGCTTGTTTAGTTACGCACTGTTTAAGGCTTTATGAAGCCTCTATGCAACCTTGCTAACATTGTTATTCATATAAATTTTTTCATTCGCTGCTTATGTTTGTAAAGTTTGTGTCTGAACTATAAAAAATCTCTACAAAAATTAAGAACCCTATGGATTTGCAATGGCCGCCGCATAAAAAAATGCTGCGAAGCTTAGTACTTTTTTTGGTTTGGTACCGATTGGTTTGCGTACACAAACAAATTTCAAACGCATTTTAAACGTTACAGTAGCATTGATTTGTCAAATTAAGTGCCACTGGGATAATTTTAGTGTCTATTGTTAGTAGTCTTGTTAAAATTTCATTTTTCGTGTGATTTTTTCGTTTCATCGAGTTTCAAATGACAACGGTGCTAAAGAAGTTTCACTTCAAAAATTATTGTTATTGTTGTCGTCGTTGTTGTTGTTTTTGTATGTCATGTACAAGTAGACTATGAAAAAAAGGGTATGCCGCTGGTTGCTACTATCTACTCAGCCAAAAGTAACACCTGTTTGTAAGAGTTATCCTTCGTTTTATCTCAATACTGATATCGTTGGAGAAGTTTACGCTGGATCACAGGTACACGAAGTCCTTTACAACCTCTAAGGAGGTGTTGTCAACAGTACCGTAGTTTCCAAAACGCTGGGACTATTTGTTTGTTGACACTAGGTATTTCGTCTTATCTGTGTTCACTGCAAGACACTGCACTGACTTCGCGCGTATTATGGCCAATGATATCGATATCACCAGCATATGACAGCATCATAGTAATCTTGCAGAATGTCGTGCCACTACGGCTCAGATCAGCAGCTCGTATAATCCTCTCCACGAGAAGGTTGATAAAGTTGGACTATTAAAAATCACCTTGTCTGAAACTTTATTCCCAAAACAAAGTTCTTGTTTTTGTCTGAAACTTTGTTACCCTTTGTACAGTGTCATTCTGTAAAGACGGATGAGCTTTAGAGTAGGAATACCAAATTCAGACATGGTGGAGTTGTCAAATTACATGGTTATTTTGATGATAATTTTGGATTGAAAACTTTGAACTCAAAATTAACTGCCGGTAAGAGTATTAAAAACTTGTATATAAAACACTATTACACGATCATCGATCTTCTTGACAATTTATATGAGTTTTATTTTCTTAAAAATTTCAATTCGAAGAGTACAATTTGTTTATTTTTTCATTACAATTATTTATCAGCAGATCTAAAAATTATTCATGACATTCAAACTCCATGAATAAACTGGAAAAAAAAATAATGCTGAAAATATTCTAATAGGAACATGTACCACGACGCATATAATTTGGTGCACGAGTTGGTCATTTTGTATAGCTAGGCATAAGGCGAAAACGCGTTATACATAGTCCACAATTTACTTATTGTCGACAGTTTTTTACTCAAAACTAATTGAAAAACAAATACAGGAAACGACTAAGGAATGTGTAGCATAAATTTAGGCGTTTGCAAAACGAACAAGATAGAAAATCGATTATATTTAAAATGCCGACCAGCGCAACAAAACAAAAGCAACAATTACAACAAGTCAGAGCAACCAAGAACTGCAAGGAAAACACAAACAAATATAAAACAACAACAAAAAAAAACAAAAGTAAGTCAGCTCAACGCACGACCAGCCGAACGGAAGCCTACCGTACCGTATCGTGGTTAAGTTCATAAATCATTTTGTTTATGTTGATGATAAATTGAATTGCTAATTGTTGTTGTTGTTGTTGTTGTTGTTGTTGTTGTTGTTGTTGTTGTTGTTGTTGTTATTGTTAGCCATATTTCTATTTTACGCTGCTATTTTCGTTAAGTTTTTTTTAGTGCGTAGCTAGCGCAATTTTCTAACTTTCTTATTTACACACACTAACGTGGCTTAAATTTCAAAGTTAAACAATTTTTATTATTCGCAGCACGTTGCAATTTTCGATATTGCTGCAGTGGCCATGGAAAATTCGGAGCAGCCGTTTTGGTTATTAAGAACCTTTTAAACTTGGCTTAGAGAATACAAAATGGAAAGCCAACTTTGTGTGGTGGTAAAAAGTTTCTCCATTTATTTCTGACAATTAAATATAAAAACTATGGTTCCCCTAACATTGAAATACCGCAACAGACTTCAAAAGACAAAATAACCAGGGGTTTTCAAGAATTTGTAAATGTTAAAACATTTATAGGGCATATAACTATAGAGAATGTGAGGTTGTTGTTTGGAAAAGTATTGCTTTATTTCAATAAGAAAATGTAATATATTTATGGGTCAATTGCAAAAAAAAACGTACAAAAAGAGGTTTTCATGTTTTGTTTTTAAAGTTTTTTAAATTTTCCCGTTAGAGTAGTCAAATTAAGTGAAAATTAATGGGGCATTCGAAGTTGTTTTTAGGCCCTGCAAAAAATAATTTTTTCTATGGTTTTTATACGATTTTTGTATTGAACGTCACACAGCAGATATACGGGAAAAATCACTAAAAATTTGAAAAATGTTGTAAATGAAAGCTTACTGTGATGTTTGTTAAGTTATTTAATCAGTTAAATCAGCTTTTGCAAAAATCGCCATTTCAGTTACAGAAATAATAATTTTTTACCAAAACTACCTCATATTTTACAATTTTAACAGGAAAATATTAAAATTTTTCTCCAAAAAGACATCAACATAGAGGTTATTTTCAAAGTAGTAGACTTGCAGCAATAAAAAATAAAAAACTGTTAAATAATAAGCAATTTCAGACAAAACAACAGAGTGACGTTCAATATATTTTGTGACGTTCAATACATTTTGTTGCGCTTAACCAAACAATTTAAATCAAATTGGGAGTTTAACAAAAAACAGGTTTATTCTTTAACCAAAAAAAAAAAAAGTAAATATAAAGTATACATTTCAGCTATACATAAAATTTTCATCCCATTTTTTTTTCTTTATTTTTTTACAAAAAAATTAAATAAGTCAATAGCTAGTTGAATTTGTATTGAAAATTTATTAAGACTTCACGTTTTACAATATAACTTCTGAACCCTTTAAAACGACATCTTCATTTTATATCATTGGAAAGGTATAATCTGACGTAAGAACGTAAAAAAATGAAAATTATAAAAAAGAAAAAAAATTATAGCAATTATTGCTGGGATGGTATTGAACTTAAACAAATTAAGAATGAGTCAACTTATTGCAATATTTTCAAAAATTTTGTACTTTTCCTCAAAATAGATGAAATAACTTTTCCAATGATACTTTATTACCGGTATTCGGTCGTAAGTTGATTGAGTTGTCTCCAAATAGACCCTATTTTGGCCGCGAACAATTATTCTAAAAATTTATAATTTCGAATTTGGTTTTCAAATCAATAAACCAATGCAAGAAAAATATTTGAGAGAAATACCATTCTTTTTGCTTTCGTTTATATTCTTCATTGCGTTCCTTATCTAGCTTTATTTTTTCCCGATATTTTCGTGCTGTTTCAGCAGGCGTTAACTTTGCTATTTTACTCTTAAATATACAAAAACGAAATACAAAATGAATACTTCAGCCGGTGGTGTGACATATCTTAAAAGTGACGTTCAATACATTCGAGACTTTTTAGTTTTTTTTTCTTAGGAATTTTATTTTGCAAAAATACGAAAACAAAGAAATTAATCAAAACCCATGAAACAATGATTTTAAACTTGGATTTTTTTGATTTACTATTTTTGCTTTAATAAAACTCCGCGTGACGTTCAATACATTTTTATACGTACTTATCATGATGAACTGAGAAAACACAAAAAAATTTACTTTAATAATATTTAAGCGTCTTAATTTTAAGAATTTCGTGAGAACTAATCTCTGCACTTTTTTAATATAACTTTCTTGTCATCTATACCATACTATATTAAAACTAACGAAGCGTAAAAAAAGTGACTAAAAACAGAGTTAAAAGATCGGGGACAAAAAAAGAGCATTTTGTATGCAATTGACCCTTATACATTTTTCAAAAGCATTATCATTATTCTTTCAACCTATTTGGGTATTTCTGGCCAAAAGAAAACTCATATTTTAAGATTAGGCATGAATCACCCAAAATTTAAAATGTATTAATACAAATATTTCAACTGGTCGTTACAGGTCAATCTCTAAGGTCTTGAAGTGCAATTGACATTTTCTGAATTGAAAAAGGAATTCCTGAATTTCAATTGATCTCTTGTGGCAGTCAAATAATTACTTTTACATTGAAAACAAATTTGAGCTTTAGGCCAAGTATGTTGACAACAAGACAACATGAAGACCATGAAGGCAACAACCAACAACAACAACTACGGCTCTGTATAATTATAATAACTTAATAATTTTCTAAGATAATTTTTTAGGGAACTATTCCATGTAACCGATTTCGGTTATAAGGGAGGTATGCGTGCTATTCATTCAGTTTGAACAAACTTTTTGGAAAATAATTCCCTAATCGTAAAACTCATTTTCACAAAATTTCATGATTCTAGGGGAACTCCTTCTATTTTTGTTCACTCGCTATATGGGCTCGTTACACTGTGCGTTACTGAGTTACAGTTTGGTCAGATGCGATATAGTACAAGTTCATCATCGTTTGTAAATTCCTAATTTTCCAGTTATATACCCAATAGTTATTCGATTGAAGTTTGATTTGTGAACTTAAACTTTTTGTCACATAGCACAGTGGGCCGGAGGACTCCAAATTTGGCCAAAAATCAATTCTTTAATTTTAACTTAATTATTATATGTATTTTCGGAATGAAGATATCTTTTTGTTTATTTAAGTAAATTTCTGAGTATTTTGGCTTCCTATTATTCATGATAACAATGCCGAAAATTCAAAAATTACCTTGATTCTTCTATAACTGATTTCATTAAAATTGTTGGTTAAAGAATTTTTATTCATTTATTTTCTTCTTTCCTTTAAAAAATTCATCTAATTTAATATTAAAATATATTCATCAATTAATTATAATTGTATTTTTTAAGGGTTTTTTTTTTGGAAATTTGTAAATTTTTTAAAAGACAACTTGCTACCAAACGCATGCCCACCTACGACCACTTTTTTAAAAAATGAAATTATCCACCATTTTCTATTTTGGTGGTCACACCAAAAATATTTTACTTATTTATTAAGATGGATCGTTTTGTTCGGGTGGAAAAAAAAAATATTTTTCGACACTCATATTTTGGGAGCTGGGTTCAAGTAGATCTTAAATCCAAAAGTATATCGAAATCGGTGTAACCGTCTGCCGGCGGTTTTGATTTGAAAAATATCACTTTTTCGCCAAAAATTAACGATTTTTCGCCGTTTTTATCAAGCTATAATAACTACCCCAAAGTAGGGTCAGATTTTAAATCAGATTTTAAAAAAAATTAGTCCTTGACCCAAAATTGGCCTACTATATTAAGAATTTCCAAATTTCTTATTTCTATTTTAAAATAGAAGCTTTACCCTCGCCAAGGTTGCTGCATCTTTCTCATATTTAAATGCTGCATGATTGTTGGCCATTTTATGAAGTTTTGGAAAGATAAAAAAATTATCCAAATCAGATAATTTTTATGGCAAAAAAACGATTTTTTTGTTGAGCTGACCTTTGGGAAAACACTTGTTTTTTTATAAAATTGTTTTCCCTTTGTTTTAGCATATTGCAAATATTTCAAATATGCAGAATTGCACACGCAAAGAAAAAAAACGTTTATCGCCAGTTTGCCGCAAACGAACTTCGTTTGTTGTACTTGAAATAGTTATTTGCAAACGTTTCAACAGTTGTCATAATAACAGTTCAGTTGCGAGAAACGCGTCATATAGTTGCAGGAAATTAATTTCGTTTGTCATAAACGCGAGTGATTTTTAAATTGCAGCAATTGAAAACTTCGTTTATCCCACCTGAAAATTTTGTTTATTTTTCCCTTCGTTGTATAAACATAACGCTTTTAGTTTAGAATTACTTTTTGGACAAATTGTTACTATATAAGGAAATTGGTAGTTTGCTTAATACGCGGACGGAGATAGCAACAGAGGTGCAATCCACAAGAAGACGGACGGACATAATGAGAAAGATTATTAATATAGTAAATAATAATGACCGAAATAGCTTGCGGTACATATATATAAGATATATTTTTAAGTTGTGACAGCTGAATATTCGTTTGCGGCAAATACAGCTTGCAAACGAAGTATAGTTGGTGATTTTTTCAGTTGTGGTAAACGAAAAATTTCTTTGCGTGCAAATATGCAGAAAACATTGTCTAATGAAAATAAAACATAGTTATACTATGAAATATCAAATACACTACACCAAACTGAATGTATTTTTTAAAAGTGGGCCCACTTCTTTTGCTTGGCTTCGAATGTATGCAATATACAAACCTTCTATATTTTATTTCTGTATCCCAAACATAAGCCATTTTATAGAGCTATTACTATGTGGGTTGTAGGGGAAGTGGGGTTCCCCAGGGGCGTGTCATGTCCAATTTTTGTTTACATCTTCCTTTTGACGCCTCATATTCACATGTCAAATTGTATCTCTCGAACTCAAATATTAGCCATTTTATGGAGTTTTCACTATGTGGGTTGTAGAGGAGGTGGGTGTCTCCGTGTATGAATTCCAAAAAATTTGAACAGAGCATCTCCTTGGTCCTATATAAACATGTGTGCTAAGTTTCATTCGATTATCTATATTCTTTGCCAAGTTAATGCATTTTTGCCACATTCTGAAATTTCTGGCCCACTGTGCATAGTCGAAAATTGCATGAAAAAATTAACCGTAGGTTTTTCACAGCATATTAAGGTGTAAATACAATAAAATTAGTTTGTTTGTAATGCTAACGTTACCGCATTGGATTTTATTTGCAACACGTAGGCAAAAGGAGCCATATTTTTTTTTTGGTTTTTTTTTCAAGAGACCCTATGGTAAGTCCACTTAATTTAGTTAGGTGTTAATTAGATTTCGATCTAAATTTGTTTAATTATTCTCATAAAATTCAAAATAGCTCAATCCAAATCCTCAACAGAAACTATTTTTGAATAACTCAATTAGAGAAAATGGTTTAAAAACAAAGGATTTGTATAGTTTTATTCGTTTAACAAAATTATAATATTTCTGTGGTGCTGGTTGCCATTGTTTTGATGTCATTTAATTGAATGAGTTTGTTTTTGTTATTCCAATTTCACATTTCATTGTTTTACGATATTGTTTTGTTCGCTCCGTTAGCTACTTGTCTTCTCGTATCTTTGAAGTTGAACATTTGATTGCAATGCTTTTATGTATTGTAACTTTATTATTGTTATGATGAATTTATGAATATTAAATATTTGTTAGTTTATTGAAATGGCATCATTAAAGATTTATGTGTATAAAAGAAGAGAAAAAAAAAAACAAATGAAGACACTAAAAGAACAGGTATGACAGCTTTTTTCTGGAATGGTTTGCTAAGGTGTAAAACTGGTAGCAAGTGTGCAAGAAAAAACCAACATCTTTTGATGCTTAGCGTCGATTTCCAACTCAAAGCTCTGGCTATAAGATTATTGCTGTTTTGTTTTACCTAAAGAGTATGAAATATTTGTATAGCATCGATACTTTTGTAATTTATAAAAGGTACCATTCCATTTCCTAATGAGTATTGAATAAATTTTCCTCTTAAAAAAGCAAGCGTGACACAGACAGTGTTGCCATATTTTTTTTTTGAAAAAAGCTTTAATTTCCAGAAAAAAAAACTTGTTTTTTGGTGAAAAACTTGATATTAAAAATTAACTAAAACATGTATTTTTAAAATGTGTGCTTTAAAATTTTTGGCAATTCGCTTTGTTCTCTCGTTGTCCCGTTATTTTGGTTACTTCATTTCTCAAGAAATTACGGAAGACTTGATCGTTAACTCTGAATATATGTAAACTGAAGCGTCAAGTTTAAAAAGGAATCCCAAAAATTGACCGCCAAGACTCGACGAAGGGAAATCGAGACAAAAGAACAGAAATAATGACAGCAACAATTACAAAAGTATTATTACAATTAAAGCAACAGCGCAGCCATAAAAATAATCTTTGAAAAGGAGTGAAAATTAGTAGTAGCAGCTTCAAATGATACTAATGTTTTTGTAGTAACATAGAATTTAGTTTATTTATTTGATTCATAGATTCACTAAAATAGGAAGCATAGTTTTAAGGCGGGAAATATGCCCAGAACTTTTTTTTTAACATTTTTTTTATAGTTTCTGAAAGCTTTAGGCCTCAAGAATATCTGGTGAAAATTTCAAGTCAATATCTCAAAAAAGAACAAAGTTATAGCCTAGTGTGTGAACCGCCTTCTAGAGCGCGCAGTGCTGGCCGTTATTTTCAAACGCGTTTTTCTCGAAACCATGTTTTCAAAGTCGGTGACCAAAATTTCTGGAAGCTCAGTGAAGGGATCGTTTTGATTTTTTTGCATGCTTGTTTTATTCATAATAATCTCGTACTTGTCATAGGATTTTTTTTTTCGTAGCTGCATTCATTTTTTATAGGCAAAATAATGACGAATTTTTGGTCGAAAATCGTTAATTTATGTTCGGAACTCCGCCATTTATTGAAAAATCAATATTTTCAAAATCGGCCATGACAAGTACGAGTTTTAAGTATCTAGTTTAATAATATATTACATTTTTTTGTTTCAGTTGAATTCAGGAGGAGCAATCTTGGTCACCGCATTTTCAGAGCGCTCTACAAAAAATGCTGTATCGACCTTAATATTAATTTTTTTTTAATAAAAGAACACTAAACGTACTCTTGAATGTGTATATTTAAAGGTATAAAAACTCTCATTTAAAAATATCCCTTAGGTTTCCTTAAAAAATGCACAAACTTTGTCCTTTTTTCTTCGGCCGCTGGGCAATATTTCCCCCCTTAATCGTAAAAACTTGAAAAACTGGGTAAAATAAAATAAAACTTTATTTTTTTAAGGAAAAACTTGAAAACTTTCTACCCTCTCAAAAAACTGGCAAAACAAGTTTTATCTGCCCACATGGCAACACTGGACACAGATAAGAGCGAGAGAGAGAGAGAGATTGAGAGATAGAGATATAGTAAGAGAAAGAAAATGAGATAGATAGAGTGAGAGAGAGAAAGAGATCGAGAGAATGTATAAGTCTGAGTAAAGAAGGGGGGGGGGGGGAGAGAAATTTGTATTTAAGATAAGCGTATAGCTTTTAAAATTTCCTCCAAGTACAAATTACAATTTTTTTTTTCAAAATTTCAGATTTGAAAGCATATATTTCAAATAAAGCACATGTTTTCTGTTTAGTAATTTACAGCCGTATTCATAAAAAAATCTTATAATAGCCTTTAAACGTTCAATAGTTAAAAAGCTTTTTAATGTTAAAAAGTCTTTTAAAATTTTGTTATTCATACACTCAGAAAAAAGTCTCTCGAAATATGGTAAAAAAGGCATCATATATAGAGAAAAATGGTATACCAAAAATTCCCTAAAAATGGTAAAAAGCTTTCATGAAAAAGAGAAATATAAGAAAAATGTATCGTTCTTAGAGAAAAAGGCTTTTATTTTTGAGAAAAGATTTGTTTTTATTGAAGAAAATATTTCGCATAGTGAATTGTTTATCTACAATGCACAGTGCATTGAACCCATACAAAATTGGAACATAAGTAGAAGGAGTGCTCCTATGATAATGAAATTGGGTGCTGGATTAATTTAAGCTAATTAAGAAAAACTGCAAAAATGGTTGAAATTGGTCAATTCCTAGGGGTAGCTCCCTTGGACCTATATTAATTTTTTACATTATTTTGTATGGGAGGTACATGCAAAAATTTAGCGATCTTAACAAAATTTAGTCAAAAGGCTAGGCAGTTAAAGAAATGGATGTGTACTAAAAATGGTTGAAATCAGTGGGTTCCTAGGGGTACCTCCCGTGGACCTATATTGATTTTTTACATTATTTTGTATGGGAGGTACATACAAAAGTTGGCCGATCCTTACGAAACTCGAAGAAAAGGTTAGACAAATAAAGCAATACATGTTTTCTAAAAATAGTTGAAATCGGTCAGTTTCTAAGGGTATCTCCCTTCGACCTATATTAATTTTTTTACATTACTTTGCATAGGAGGTACATACAAAATTTGGCCGATCCTTACAAAACTCGGTGAAAAGGTTAGAAAAATAAAGCAATACGTGTGTTCTAGAAATGGTTGAAATCGGTCGGTTTCTAGGGGTACCTCCCTTGGACCTATGTTAATTTTTTACATGATTTTGTATGGGAGGTACATCTGTTACTCATTAACATTCCCATTTGTATTAATTAAAAACAATAATTTTGTGGGAAAATTTTATTTAATTTACAATAGAAAAATAAAATTGGTAACTTGTTTTTATTATCCTAGAATTTTGTTATTTATTATCCTGAAATAAAAAAGTAAAAAAAATAATGTGTGCATGTGTACAAAAACCAAGATCTCATCTCGCTATTGACTTTCATCGCTATTGACTCATCAACTAATTGAATAAACTTCTTTATCAATAATTACATTTGATTTTGATTTAATAGTTCTTTTGGATGCTATGAATATTTTCATTAAATCTGAATTAGACTTAATCCTCGAGCATTTAAGGGTATGGATAAGTCGATTTTTTCTAAATTCTTTGTGCCTTGCTTCCAATGCCTCTTCATACAGTGTTCAGTATTATTTTTAATTGCACTTTTATATATAAACTAGCTAAAATACCCTATGTTACTAAAATTCTTTTGTTATCTACTATAACTTTCTTTTTATAAGGAGCAGATATTATTTTGAAAATCAAAAGTTAAAACTTCAAATAAAATTATAAAAAAGATTCGTCAAAGTCAAAAAATCCGTTTTTTTGCAATTACCTTTTGAATTTTGCTAAATTTTGAATATTTTTCCATATAAAATTTAAAATATTTCGCAAAAAAGTCACTTTTTAAATCTGCATAATTTTCTTGTTTATAAAAAAGGGCAGATAATATTTCGGAAATTTAAAGCTAATACTTCATATAAAATTACAAAAAAGTTTCGCCAAAATCAAAGAATCCTATTTTTGCAATTCTCTTTTGAATTTTGATTAATTTTCCATACAAAATTGAGCATTTTCCGCAAAAAGTCACTTTTTTAAATCTGCATTACTTTCTTGTTTATAAAAAGGGGCAGCTAATATTTTGGAAATCAAAAGTTAATACACAAAATAAAATTACAGAACAGTTTCGCTAAAATCAAAGAATCCTTTTTTTTGTTATAGCTTATCAAAATTCGCAAATTTTTGAGTTTTTAGGTGTTTTAACGTAGAATACATTATACGGGGGTGTTGATCTGGAGCACAAAATTTTGAGAAAATGTTTGTCACTTTCATTATAAGTTTTTAATACTTTATTCATGCATTGAAGAAAATTCAAGTATGGTCGTAACATATTTAATATGTCTTCTTTTGATTTGTATTTAAATAATCATATTGCTACATATAATTTTTTTGATTCTATAAGTAAATCAAAATTTAACTCCTTCAAATTTTGTATTAATTTTCATATGCTTTGTATTTTATGTATTATAACATCATGTGTAAGAGCAGTACGATTATCTGTGTGTTCATCAGTGTGAGAAAGAGAAGAAGTATAATGACCAAGTAGCGAACGATGTGTACATACACAACATTGATAAGCGAAGCAGAGAAACAAAATTGTGCTTACCCAGTTGGCCACGTCTTTAAGACATCCTCAATGTCTTACAGCCTTATTCATAAACACATTTTAGAGGCAGCGTAACTTTAAACGGGCTTTAGACAAGAAAACGTTATTCATAAACATTTTTCGTAGTTGTTCAAGAGCTGCGTAACTTAAACGCCGAAATTGGCGTTTAAAGGTTACGTAAATACAACCATGATTTTTGTTTGTCTTTTCTTTTAGTATCAAAGACATGCTCCATATGCGCCCTTTGCAGCATTTTTTTATGCGGCGGCCATTGTAAATCCATAGGAAATCTTAATTTTTGTAGAGATTTTCTATAGTTCAGACACAAACCTTACAATCATAAGCAGAAAATGAAAAAATGTTTATGAATAACAATGTTAGCAAGGTTGCATAGAAGCTGCGTAAAGCCTTAAACAGTGCGTAACTAAACAAGCGTTTAAAGGTTGTTTAAGAAAATCTATTGAATAAGGCTGTTAATGACTAACGTATTCTACGTCTGACCTATGCGCCCGTGTTATCTAACACAGGCTTGAGCTTTTTTTTTTTTAAGGTAAAGAAAATTATTTTTTTCAAAAAATATATACTAAACAAAATTACTTTCAGAAGCAAAATACATTTTAAAATAATCCTCTTTACTGCTTATTAGAATGAAACATGCTGTATTTTTTAAAACATCAACTCAATTTTAAATTACTTGATTTTCTTAAAATAACAGGGTGTTGTATGAAGTGATCGCATTTGTTTATTATTAAAGATATTTTAAAAGATCTTTTAAATTTTATAGAAATAAATAATGTCGATCTAAATTGCATACTATTAAAAACAAAAAAAATAAAAAATTTTTTTTTTTTTATTTTCGTACCATTTCGATGCATTGTGCAATGGAGAAAACTTTTCATTTTCTAGAAATTTTTATCTATAAATGAGAATTTTTCAGTGTGAGAAAATACTAATCATTATTAGAGACTTGAATTATTTTCATTTCCGACAAGTGAAGCAATATTTCCTCGAATATGTAAAAATGTATTCTAATTGAGGGAACTTTTATTTGAAAAAGGGAAAATTGCTATTATCAAAAATAGAGATTTTTTTATCAGAAAAAGATAGGGGTTTTTTCTGAGTGTAAACATGTTGTATTAAAATAGGAACACTTTCGATTTAAAGTGGGAAGAGTGTCAATAATGGTTTGTGTATTAAATAAATTCAATGAATTTTTTATTTTCTCAACATTTTGATATTTAAACATCAAAATTTCTTCGAAGCTACCCTTTGCTATGTCCTCTGCACTGAAATTTGTCATTTTATTCTTTTTTTTTTTTTTTGTAAATATTTTGAAATTTTTTGACAAATTTTCTTGTTTTTATTTTCTTTTTCTTAGATTTTTTTTTATTTCACTTCTAGGCTATGCAAATGTGTCAGAAGTAAGAAAATAATTAAGCAGTAATCATGATACAATAAATACAGGTAGATTCGTTTGATGACAGCGTACTGGCGCGAATGTCAAGATAAAGTTGACAACGCATATAAAATCTGAAAACTATGAAAATGTTCATAGCAATTAAATGTAAGCAAACAACTTTTTTTACATGGATTTTGACAGTTATGGCAGTATTGACAGAGAGCACAGTCAGATCTGCATCTACCTCTATTTTTTGTATCATGGCAGTAATTATTTTCCCGTTAGCTCTTTTCATCAGGGACCGAAAATAACTGTTATTTTCAAAAATTCAATTCAAAAAGTCAGGCGGAAAAATTTGTCTTTTCGAGATTTGAATAAAGCAGTGCGATGCTTGTTACCTAAGGAATAATAATCTTCAAAGCTTTTTATTTATTTGACTTTTTTAAAAAAAAGTCAAAAAATAATGGTTATTTTTTGACCGATTTTTTTTTGGTCAAAAATATAAGTTAAAATTTGACTTTTATTTTTACGTTCAAAAACAACAGTTAAAATTTGATTTTATTTTTTCGGTCAAAAGTAAAAGTTATAATTTAACTTGCCTGTGACTGTTGTTTGTCGAATCACTACACATCAGAGAACTGCAATGAGTATCCGACAGAAATCGGATACTCAAATCATACCTGAGTTACTTTTTGTTTTCTACCCTATCCATACTCAATGAAATATGTTAAATACTTGAACTCATTCGACTCATTAGCATATTTTCGGTTGCAAGTCAACGTGTACTGCGTGAACTAGTAATTAATATAGGATATTACTGTCAAATTTTTAAATTTTCTTTTTATTGGAAAAAAGAAAACGCAAATTTTAACTCTTATTTTTGACTTAAAAATAAAAGTCAAATTCTAACTTTTATTTTTGACCGAAAAAATAAAAGTCAAATTTTAACTTATATATTTGACCGGAATAATAAAAGTCATATTTTAACTTTTATTTTTGACCGAAAAAATAAAAGTAAAATTTCAACTGTTATTTTAGACCAAAAAAATAAAAGTCAAATTTTAACTTATATATTTGATCGGAAAAATAAAAGTCATATTTTAACTTTAATTTTTGACCAAAAAAAAATCGGTCAAAAAATAAATATTATTTATTGACTTTCTTGAAAAAAGTCATAACAGTTACGGTTCTTGCTTTTCATATTGAGTCATTTGTTTTGTTATATTACATTTTTGTTCAATACTATTGAGTTAGTTCACAAATTTGATGAGGATTACACCATGACGTCCTTACAATAATATAAAATTAAACATGATTTTAAAGCAGAATGTAATTGATTAGAACTGGGGTTTGAAATTGAAAAGGATATCGTTTACTTCTCACTAGGAAGATTCGCTTTCTGCTCAAAAGAAAGACTCATTTCTGCTCCTTAGTAAGAATTATTTTCTGCTCTTCTAGAAGATTTCGCCACGATGGACTTTTTTATCCCACGAGGGAGCAGAAAGCGAAAAATTTTTGTTGAAGAAGATTCGCTTCCTGCTCTTCCGCGATACAAAATGCTGGCTGGGAAGGGATGTGGGATCGACACTCTATGGATTTACCAATCAAATCACTTTGCTGTCTCACTTTCCGAGCACCAATAGAAAAGAAAACGTCAAATTTGCAATCCCAGTGCACGGACACCGTTGACTTTGTTTCAATTATTCTTTCGCATAGTGATGTAGAATTCTATTCTCTTTCGAACGATATCAATCACGGTTGGGCATCTTCGATTTGATTTGATCACACAAATTGGAATGAAATACTCCAATGTGCAAGGGAGCTAAAGTTGTTTGTTTAGTTTCTAAAAAGTATCATTGTCAGGCGTGACGAAAACACAGGCAAACCTGAAATGATTGCATATTACAACTCGGCGATGGGATAGATAGAAAATGTTCCATCTACGGCTGTAGTTATCGTGCACGAAGATGGCCATGGTGATATTTTACTGAATGTTAGACATCAGTTCAGTCGCATGTTCTGTATCAAGCTGATGGAGTTAATAGTATTATTCGATGACAGTTTATTAAAATATTGGCCAGAAGCATGGTTTTACAACAAATGCAGTGCAGCGTAGCGCAACACTCACATTCCACGGGATATAAAAACCAACTTGGCACGTATTTTAGGTTCTGATATGACACCTGAACCAAAAAAATTTCGAGATGAGAGGCAGAGAACACATAAAACCTGTGTCCGTTGTCCACCTAAGTTAAATCGTTAATCGAATTATAAATGTCATTCGTGTGAAAAACACATGTGCTTGCAGTGTACGACGCAATTATGCCCCGACTTCCATTTAAAATTATCAAAGTTCGAATGATGTCAGTTTTGTGAAATTAAATTTTTGATAAGGGTTTTATTTTTTTTTTTTTTTTGTTTTTTTCAGATAAGTTAAGATACCAATTAACTTTATTAAAAAAAAGTAATTTTTTTTTTAATATGTTTTTTTTTATAATTTCAATAGTAATTGATGATCTCAAGTCTGGATTTTTGATTATAGAGACTAAATTCCTTGTAATTGAAAGTTCCTAACTAATAAATATGTTTAGAGCACACCAATTTCCTTTAATTTGTCCTCTGATATATTATTTTACATTAAATTTACACAAAGGTAAGTTTACTTATTTAATTTCTATGTTATACGAGAGATACGGTAGCGGCCTGGTCACCTGTTACGTTGCAGACCGCTTGTCACCTGTTACGTTCCACATAAACTATGTCACCAGTTAAAGGTAAATATTGTCGCCCATCATTAATCAAGTTCTGAGAACGTAACCATATTTTTATGTTTCCATGTTCATCCATTTGTCCTTTAGTTTCTTTACACGCAAAGGCTTCTTTCTCTCTTTTAACGCAGTTCTTATTTTGTCAAGCCCTATTTTCTTACCATTTATTATGACCTGAATATACTATTAAGTTTTTAGCATTCAGAACAATATTCTTAGTTACAATTCCTTTAAAATAAATGGTTTATGTCACCTAAAGTGTTATTAACAGTGCATGATATCGAGGCAGAATAAGTAGAAGGAAAAAAGGTACTTTGAAGGTTAGCTGAATATTGCTTTTTCTTTTGTGTACCTAGAAAAAAAAAAACTTATACTATTTGTTAGATTAAGTTAACTTAATCCCGTTGAGTAGGGCAACATATTAGCATGGCACTTTAAAATCGGTAGCGTTCTTGACAGCTCGTTGCAGAGGGTCAGCATCAAAGAGTTTCATCATCCGATAAAGTCTTTCTTTTGTTCGCTTTTAAGACACAGTTTAGCCAATCTATGCATTTCAAATGAAGCGTTTAAATATGTTTTACTTCTATTTTCATTTTTTATTTGCAGCCTTGTGCACCATGCGGTAACCACTTGTTGAAGGTCAATGTCAGTTGTGTGCGACCCTTTTCATAAACTTTCAACTCGGCCATTCATGCCGTTTATCTATGTTCAGCCCGGTTAAACTATACATTGATTTGAATTATACTCCGTTAATACATATAACAATTTCCAACACATTGAAACAAGATGATGATTTATTGATTCCAGTTTTTTGAACAAAAATTATGCAAAATCTTTTCGTCAGTTTTTGCATTGATTTGAGGCATCAACTTCAATTATATTGTAAATCAATGCCTAGGTTTGGTTGAGCTTTTGGTGGTTTTGCAAAAATTGTTAAAATATATTGATTGATTGATGACTTTCAATTATGACGTCGATAATGAGACATGTTAGAGTGCAGGTTATGATAGGTATGTGGCATGATCAAACTGAGGGTGTAGGCAAGAGGGTCTATTAGTTAATTGTTCTTGTTTGTGGGCCTATCCGAAATAAAACGGAAAAATATACCTTGCTTACTTGGAGGAAACTTAGTTGATCTAGTCGGTGTTGCTTCCAAGTCTAAATAAGTCCATCAACGAGACAGATACCAGTTACTGCAGTTCTTGTTGGATACTTGACGCAAATATCTTCGTCATTTTTCAATAGATTTTTCTCATTTCTGTTTTGTAGAAAAGTTCGATTAAATCAAACATGCCCACGTAGTGGCCCGTATGGCCCGCGTGGCCCTTCATATACATTTTTTTCTATCTTAATATTGTCTTTGCGATGAGCCAAAACGAACGAACGCCTGCAAAAAACAACAACACAAACCGCACTCGTTCAGTGTTCAGCACATTTTCCAGCGCACTTTACAAAAAATAAAATTTGTTTTTTAGTGTTTTTTTTAGCATTGGCCCGCGCTTAAAATTTTTTGAATCCCACTGGATTAAATGATCAGTATTTAAAAGCCAAGTTGTATTTGAAGTACAGACTATGTCAAATTTTTAATATGGTATTTAGCACAGAATATTTAGTACAGAATATGTAAAATTTTGACATATTTCACGGAGAGGAAAAATCAAGCATTCTATGCTTGAATCAAGCAAATAGGTCCAAATAGGTCAGCAAATAGTTCAAATCCTATTGTTTACAGTTGCATATTCAAATTATTATTTTGCTAGAATTGAACAAATTTAAAACACATGATATTAAGAAAAAACTCAAAAATATTTTTTCTATATTCAAGACTAATATTTGTTTGAATTGAGAACAATTTGCTTGATTCAAGTAAAGTATTTTCGTAATACTTGATATTTTGCTTGATATTGCTTGATATTAGAAACTAAATGTTCTTATTATAATGAAAATCCCCCAGCAAAGATGTAAGATAACCGATCAGACATACAGGGTGGCTGATGAATATTGCTACATAAAAAAACTCAAATAACTTTTTTGTTTAATTCATATAACTTATTTTTTATTTATTCATTTCAAAAATAAGATATTTAAGTTAAGTTAATTTAATTTGTTTTAAAAATAATTGAATTTAAATGGCCTCCACGCTCGTTGACGCATATCCGACATCTCATCAAATATTTATTGATTACTGCCAGGAGGGTTGCAACTGGAATTGACTCAATTATCGTTCGAATGGGTTGCTCTAAGTCATTTAAATTTGTTGGTTTTGTTTTGTAAACTTCTTGTTTGCAATAACCCCACAAGAAAAAGTCAGGCGCAGTAAGATCAGGAGATCTTGGGGGCCAACGTAATGTGGAGTTTCTGGAAATCAGCTTATTGGTGAATTTTCGCTGCTATTCTGTCATAACAGGGCTGGCTACGTTGCAAGTTGCACCATCTTGTTGAAACCATACAGCGTTGAATGGAATTCTCTTTCGGCGTAGTTCTGGAAAGAAAAACTCTTTCAACATTTTTAAGTAACGGTCTCCATTGACCGTAACAGTAAGACCGTTTTCTTCGAAGAAGTAAGGGCCGACAATGAACCTTGATGAAACTACATACCACACTGTGACTCGAAGTGAATGCAATTACGTCTCAAGCAGTACCTGTGGATTAGAAGAACTTCATGTTCGAAAATTTTGTTTATTAACATTGCCGTTTACATCGAAATGGGCCTCGTCAGACATAAAAATGAAGTTCAAAATGTTTTCGTCTTCTTCTGCCATTTGAATGATCCACTCGCAAAATTCCAAGTGAATCGGCAAGTCTGCAGCATTCAGTTTGCTTGTAAGTTGTATCCTATATGGGAATAAGATTAAATCTTTATGCATAATTGTCTGCAGAGACTGTCTGCTGATACCCATTTGAACAGATAAGCTCCATGTCGAAACCCTAGGATTCTCTTGTATGGCAGCACCAACAGCAGCGATAGTTTCCCGCGTCCGAACTGAGGGCTCTCGATTATAAGACTTTCTTGCGATTGTTCCACGTTCGACCGTTTATTCACGAGCCTCATAATGGTCTATCTGTTAGGAGGAGTGCCACCAAACGTTCGTCTATATTCTCTTTTGACAGAAACTATGGACTCCAATGCATGAAAGCGGCGCACAATCCAAATTCTGGTCTCATTGTCCCAATTTTCATTTTTTGTTAAAATTAAAGATCACTCTATAAAAGAAAAAAAATGGAACAGATTAATAACACGGAAAAAAAGTTATTACTTTTTTTTTTTTTTTTTTTGTGGCACCTTTCATCAGCCACCCTGTATATCTTATAAACGCTTACATGATTTCAAGTAAAGTAATTGATAAGATACTGCGCCTTCGAACTATGCTATACGAGTAGTTTGTCAATCCGCACCATCTAAAACAAGTGTGTTGAAGTGAGAAAAAGTTGCTTGATTCAAGAAAACGATTTGCAGAAAACTGAAATTATTCTCTGCGATTGCTTAAATTAAGAAAATATTTTTTTGATTCAAGTCTTGTTCCAGGTTCTAAAATCAAGCATTTTATTCTTGTTTCAAGCAATCATTTATTTAAATCACTTTTAGAAATAAATGCTCATTTTAAATTTATTTTTCTTAGTTATAGTTTTAAGTCTTTGATTTGAGCAAATGAGGCTTCATTTTAAATTTTCTTAGATCAAGCAAAATATTTGCAAAATATTTACTTAATATATTTATATATACTAGCGATACCCGGCGCGCGTTGCTGCACCCAGAAAGTATATTGGAAATAATAAGTAAATTCAAAACTTTTATTAGTCCTTTAGTCTGACACCACGCTGATGCTCCACTGCCCGTTACAGTTTCCCAGCAGCAGAACATCACTCCCAGGTGACAATTCCATTATGAGTTTCAATGTCGTGTGATTTTAGCTTCCACAGCTATTCTGTATTGAGAATCGACCCACACCCTCTTTTCTAATGCACATACCAGTTTTCCAGTAGAAAAACTTTGGCATACGACGCACAGAGGGTTGAAACATCACTTTTCTCGGTATTAATTCAAAATGTTTTTTTGAGCTTTCTAAATAGTATTTGGTATCTAATGAAAGTGCATAAAATTCTACGTCACTAGCTGTAATTTTTTTTTCGTTTGATTGATTGGTTTACTGACAGTTAACTGTCAAAGTTTGCAAATTTTTCTAATTTCGGCGCGAAGTGCAAAAAAACATTTTTTTGGTATTTTCAAAGAATTTCTTATTTTTTTTCTCAATATTATCAAAAGCTTTATGATGGAACCTTCAACTTCAGGTATTGCTCTATGCAATGAAATATAAAAAGTGATGTGAAGTTGTGTAAAAATATTTTTTGTGATGAATTGAAAAAATGCCTAAAAAGTCCATATTTTTGATGTTTAGATGGACATATAGTTGTGTCCGAATTGTTCTATTATGAATGTTTTTTTTTCTTCGTATTATTTAGAATGTGTACTTTCTAAAAATATAAGTTTAATCGTGGGCATATTTGCGCGTTAGGCAGAATTTTGATTTTTGTAAACAAAGTGAGGTTGCGGACGTCTTATTTTGTACAATAACAACGATTGTGGTATTTCTTCTTTCTGTTTTCGTTTTACATTCGTGTTTTTTTTATTATTTTTGTTATTGTTAATGTTTTTGTGATTGTTATTGTTTGATAAAAAAATTGTTGCTGACAATAAAATACGTATACAAAAAGAATTTAAAGAAAAAACTGGTTTAATTGTTGATCAGCCTAAACCGGGATTTGGAAATTCAAATGATGGTTACACTGCCAGACGTTTTTTTAAGAATGCTGAGATTTCAGCCGAAATAACAAGGATTGATATAGATTTGATAAAAAAGATGCATATAATTCTAATAGTTACTTCTTGTGGCCATGAAGTCCATGTGAAGAAGTTTAGGGATTTTTGTCACGACACTGCAAGGTATTTCGTTGCAAAATATCCTTGGTATAACATGTCTCCAACTTTACATAAGTTTTTTATTCATGGACCAGAAATTATAGCGCATGCTTTATTACCGATCGGAAATCTATCTGAGGAAGCGCAAGAGGCTCGCAACAAAGACTTCAAAAATTTTAGAGAGAATTTTGCTCGAAAATGCAGCAGAGAAAATACGATTGAAGACATCTTACATAGGTTTCTCATAACTTCAGATCCTCTAATTTCCAGTATGAGGCCGTTGCCTAAACGAAAATTAGAATGTTTACCAAAATTAGCAACAGAATTGTTAATACAGCCATCTTTGCAAACGCAAATATATAATCAAGGTGTTGATCATACTGAGAATGATATTGTAGAACACGATGAAGATGTTTACTATTACGATGATAGCGATTCAAGTTATGATGAGGATGAGGCTTCTTATTATAAAACTTAGTGAATTTTTGTTTATAAAAAAAAAATAAAATTCTTGTTAATTTTTCATTTAATGTCTTTGATTTTTTTTTAGGTAAAATAAATTTGAAGTTCCTAAGCCCTTTAGTTTAGAAGATAGCCTGCTCATGGACGCCATTTTGAAGCCGCCATTTTGAATTTGAAAATTTTGACTTCAGATTCGTAATCAGCGACCCCAAAAACCCCTGTATACTAAATTTGAAGTTCCTAAGCCCTTTAGTTTAGAAGATAGCCTGCTCATGGACGCCATTTTGAAGCCGCCATTTTGAATTTGAAAATTTTGACTTCAGATTCGTAATCAGCGACCCCAAAAACCCCCTTAGTGACCATTTTTGTCTCGATACGTAGCCCCTGTGAATTGATCTCCATTTTTGGGGTCTCTGAACCCACTGTGCGACGTCTAGTTTCAAAGCTATTCAATAACAAAAATTTGACTTGTGTGGTCGAAGCCATAACCCCTTTTCCTATGCCCGTCCCAGTTCTCTTGTTTATTTATATAAAAAAACTTAAATAAGTGATTCAATATTGAATCACACCATGTCAATTCTACAAAGTAAAAAGTCAGCCTTTTGTTTCTTTTGTTCATTTATAAATTACAGGAAAACCACTGTCAAAACATGTGTAAAAAAGTTGCATGCAGCGAAACAAAAAAATATACGTACATACATACATACACACATACATACATCAAGTCGGATTGAATCTCATCAAAAAAATCCTCAACATGCTAAAGGTGGTCAGTGAATCCCCTTTTAACAAAACTGTGTTAGATTAATTCTCCACATCAAAACTTCTTTGAACATATTCGAATGTACTTTGATCCAATTAGCTTTAAGCGCAGCAAAGTATGTATGTATAATATGTATTTGTTTGTTTGTTTTGTTGTTGTTTTGTGCTTGCTGAGAACAAAGAGTATAGTAGAGAGCAACATGCAGTTTATTGAGGCTCTCGCAGCACAAACGCATGAAAAGCTAACGATCAAGCAACGCATGGCATTCTGGATGATTTTTTAAAAAACTTAACACTTTAATTAAAGATACTTATTATTGAAATTTCGCAAAGAAAATAACCAATGAACCTTTTGTAGCACAAATTTGATATTTTAAAACTTATTTCAAAAAAATCTGACCAGTACTTTTGGAGTTTTGCGGACACAAAAAATTTTCATTTTATATAATAGTATAGAAGATATAGATAGATATAGATAGATATATTAAGTGTTCAAGCCACTTCAAGTACTTGAAATATTGAATGTGTCAATACTTGAAAAACCAAGCTCTAGTCAGATACAATTAAAAGGTAGGCTATAATTGGAGAGCAGGGTGTGCTACTTGTCAAAATCAGCTGGTAATTTTTAGTTTTTCTGATTGTTGTTGTTGCTGTTGTCGTTTGAAGTTTGTAGCTTCTACAGCTTTGTTTTTGCAAAATTTCTCAATAAAGCAGCCATCTTAAAATGAGCTCACCTTGTAATTGTATAGTTGTGACTTATTTTGTGAAATTTAAAAGATTTGAAACGATCGGCAAAAACTTGTAAAATCGTAAGTATCCAATTATTTCAAGTATCCAAATAATTGAATTATCCAAATAAATCAATGAAGTTGTGTAGGAAAAACTAAAGCGTATTTAGACTATATAGGGTTCTGTGGATTATGTGTTTATCAGTTTTAGGGGGGAGCTGATTTTGAATCTGATGTCAGAATTTTAAAATGAAAGATGGCGGATAGGGTTGTCTACTATATTTTTTTTTTATTTTTACGAATTGGTAACCTATTTTTTGACTCGTTTATACTGTTCACTTATGAACAGAATTCTTAAAACCATTATATGGGGCAACCCTATAATAAATTACTTAATAATGAAATTCTGACTGTTAAATACTGTTAAAAATCCCAAAAAAAGCATATTATTAGGTGGCAACCCTATCGTAAAAAATATATTTATTTTGATATTCCTACAACGTATTCGACTTCAGCGACCCAGTTGTGCGCCAGCACCAAATTCATAAAAATAAAAAAAAAATTAGGTGGCAGCCCTATCATCTATATTAAATTTTAAAATTCTGACATCAGATTTTAAATCAGCGACCCCCTAAAACTGTTAGATAATGTTTAAAACTCGTAAAAAACATATTATTAAGTGGCAACCCTAGTGTTGAAAATGTCATGATTTTAAACTTCTGACAACGGATTCGGATTCGGTGATCGATTTTTACGTAGTGTTCGCCACAGCACCGAATTCGTAAAAATTAAAATAGGAAATGAAGGGGCAACCCTTCAGCTATCTTAAATTTTAAAATTCTGACACAAGATTAGGAATTAGCGACCCCCTAAAACTGTTAGATAATGTTTAAAAATCGTAAAAAACATATTAATAGGTGGCAACCCTATTGTTAAAATTTTATAATATTTAAATTCTGGCAATGAAATCGTATTCAGCAACCAATATTTACCTTGTGTTCGCCGCAGCACCGAACTTGTAAAAATACAAAAATTATATGGCAACCCTATCCGCTTTGTTATTGGAATGCCCACGATTTAACACTATTGCCCAGCAATATCAGAGCTAGGATTGTTGGTATGAAAAAAAAAAAAACAAATTAAACATGTCTGGAAGCAACTGTCAAATGGTAAGCAACTCTTTTTGAAAGCTGTATAGATAATTGAGTGATTTCATCCGAAATGATTTTATATCAAAAAAGATCTAAAAAATATATTCATTAAAAGACATAAAATTTTGTTTTTACCTTTTGCAACAAATGGGCTTTATTCAAACGAAATACCACTAAAGACATTTCAATTAAAAAATTAAAACTTAAACTTTGCTTCTGGGCCATCAATAACGAGATGAAAAGCAGAGAAAAGAAATCAAGATAAGTGGTTGCGACCGTAGCTGAAGCTGATCAATAGCGCGTGCGCATTACTTTCGCTATGGCTATGGCTATGGCTATGGCGTCGACATTGAAATTTGAGCTGGAATCACCCACCAACTGGCTTGCAACTATCAATAAAAATGTAAATTAATTGAAAATGACAAATATTATCGAACACCTAATCCAAGCGTAGATGACAAAAGCACACACGAAAGAAAAAATAAAAAAACCTCACATAATTGGGTCTTTCTCAAATCTTTTTGCATTGAGTTGCTTTCTTTTCAACAAATAACTTTACAATAATGACAATAATAACCATATTTTCAACATTTAATAATTTGATGCAAAGTGAATCATTGCATTTTTGCATAATTAAACAGTTGAATAGAGAAATATTTCAACAATGGGCCGGTTCGGTCCATTGCAAAACTTTGCATGTGGATCAAAAGGTTTTAAAGTGATTTTGCATCACTTAAACTTAACTTTAACTCAAAGTGGTAGGCAATTTGCGCTCTTGAGTTATGGCAAAATTTTTGAGCGTAACACGAAAAAAAGATGTCAACAAAAACAAAATCGTTGCTTCCAAACGATGTGTGACATTATTGTCGGAACTTATCGTGTTTGTTTTTTTTTTCGTGTTTTGAAATTTTCACCATTGATAGCCCTATTATTGATTATGTTGCAAGTTTAAAGCTTGCAGCCTATAGTTTTGACAGCTTTTATGTCACTTCAAAATCAACGTATTTTCTTAAGCGTATCTATAAATAAATAAAATGTATCTGCATGCACCAGTCGGTCAAAATCAATTCGTGGTAGCACATCTCAACTAGTTTTAAAATTATCTTAAGTCAAAATTTCAAACGGACGATGCATGCATTTATCGTAAGTGTTTACATTTAAATTGTATCCCGATCAAGTGTTTCAGAGTGTTAAAAAGTGTGTTGAAAGCTTTAAGCAATAGTTAACGGGAATTTTTTTATAAGATGTTTGAAACTTTTGTGAGAATCCGCTCTTGAGTTTAGTTTTCCTGGCGTTAGACCATGTCTATCGTGAACTTTTTATTTCTCGATAAGTCTTCTCCAGGACATGTAACTGTTTTGAGTTTTTATGAAGAACAGGTTTTTGGAGTAGTTTTTCAAGTTTTTGAATTTTCTTTTCAATGATTATCATGACTTTACTTAAAAAATAAAAGACATTTTGTAGTTTGATTATTTCGCTCAGTAGTAACTGATATTTATACCCCCACGTTTAAATAACGTAAATAGGGGTATATTAATTTTGTCACTCCGTTTGTAACGCCCATAAGGAGGCGTGGTAGGTATAGAAAAGTATATATATTCTTGATCAGCATCACCACCCGAGTTGATTAAGCCGTGTCCGTCTGTCTGTCTGTCGTCACGATTACAGCCGTAATTTTCAAGCTATCATCACGAAATTCAATATTTAAGCTTTTATTTAAAAAATAAAGGTCAAGTTCGAAAATGAGCCAACTCGGATGAAAACCACGCCTACCTCCCATACAAAGTGCCTTTATCAAAACGGTAAAATCTCTTAGAATTCCACAAAAATTTATATATGGACTTGACATTTTGCATATGACCTCCGATATTTAAAGTGCGCTCTAAGTATGAAATTCAACCAAATCGGATGAAAACCACGCCTACCTCCCATACAAAGTGACTTTATCAAAAAGGTAAAATCTCTTTAAATTTCACAAAAAATAATATATGGACTTGAAAATTGGCATATGAACTTTGATATATAACGTGTACTATGTGTATGAAATTCCATTGGTTTTCACCAAATTGAGTGAAAACCACGCCCACCTCCCATACAAAGTGACTTTATCAAAAAACAAAAGCGAATATTTTCTGTTAAAACTATAACGAAAATGTTTTTACAGATAAACTTTATTGATTGCTTAAGTCTGTGAATATATCTTAGTTCGGACGTGGGGGTATTTTAACTTCGGCCCAGTCGAAGATCATTTCTTACTAGTTTTTTTTTTTTTTTTTTTTAATTGTGTTTTCAGAGTCAGTGGTTTCTTCCTACCTCTCTTTTGACAAAAAAGAAAGCTTATATACAGTTGCAATTTATATATCTGAAAAAAAGTTTAGAAATCATCTTGGTCACCTATTCGCTTTAAATAATCGTTATTTACTGAGACAAGGAAAAAAAAACAAAAAAAAACCTTAAAAACTAAAGATGCAAAAGCTCCGACTATGTTGTAACACAAGACGTAGAATTAAATAAAAATAATACTTAAGTTATGTACTTCTTATTCAGACTAAGGCTATATGCAAAATGATCTAAATTGACACAATTATTTGATGTTTGTGATTACCTTCAATTTAGAAAAATTTCAAATAGACTTTTCGTAACTAAACTGAAAGTTACCATATTTTGTTGACTAGTCTCTGTGGGGAATAAAATGGGTGTTTTAAATTACGCAGAAGTGAAAAAGCATCCGAACTTTTCAATTAATTTTTAAAGAATAATTTTTTAATGCAAATTTTTTATATTGTTTGTTTAAGAATATTTTCTTTGTACATTTCTATTGGTTCTAAGAAAAACTAAACTCTTAATTTCTAGAAAAAAACATGCGTTATTGAGTCGATCGTCTGGTAGCATTGAGCTTTTATAACTACCTATATTATTGTAAGCTCGTCGGTGTGAAGAAAAAAGAGTTAGCTCTGTCTTGGACACACACGTAGGTTTTAACATGACAGTGTTTCTTTATCCTTGTCCTTATTCTTGCCCTTTGTTCTCAAACTTATCCTCATCTCTCCTTTATTTTTTTATTTGTCCCAATAATTTTCCTACTTCATGTCCAAAGTCTTGTTTTAATCCATGACATAATTCTTGACTTAATACTTGTCCGAATCCCTTTCCTAGTTTGGAAAGATGTATTTTAGGTATGTTTCAATCTTTGTTCTAATCCATATCTTAGTTCTTGCATAGTCCTTTTCCGGTTTCATAGATCGGTTTTATTGTTTAATTTTGTTGTTCGTGACCACTGTTGGTTGCCACGCAAAAAACTTTTAAAATTTTGAAAGCTTGTCGGAATTTCGTTAGATTTTTTTGTTGTTGTTGTTATTATTATTATTGTTCTTGCTTTTGCTTTTTATTTTGCTTTTTCTTCTATATTGATTGTACTTTTCTGTGGTGCATTAACTTTGCCTTAGCTGCATACAATTAATCCAAGAAACAATGTTGCACTTACGTTACATTAAGTGGTTCCCTGAGGGGCCTCATGACGCCCTCAATTTTTTTTTTATTTTTCATGTGCCCAAAGACCGCACTTTCATTTTCGTTCCATAAAATTTACCGTTCCGCCAGTAGTCGCAAAGTTAAAATTCCATGCAACGTTTTTTCATTGTTGTAGCATTTTTACTGAAAAAAGGGCTGCCACCCTGAAATAGTGACTATAAGAATTTTTTATATTATTTGTGAGCCTTAATTTGATATCTATGCTCGCGTTAAATAAAATTTACCGTAGCACGTCTCATGAGTGAGTAATAAATCCATGCAACGAAATTACATTTCTGTTTCATAAGCTGCTATTTTCACAATCTGACGAGGTCAGAATTTTTATTTTTTATTTTTGTCATAAGGTCAAGTATAAAGACTTCTTTTCCTTTTTTAACATATATCATTAACCGAGTCCAGTCATTAACCGAACCTGGAGACCCAGGTTCGAACCCCAGCAGCGACAGAAAATTATTTGAATTGAAATAATTTTTCTGTACGGCCGCCACCTCTCTGCAGACAATGGCAAACCTCAGAGAGTAATAAAAATGCCATGTAAAGCTTCTTGAGAATAAGAACATTCCGTTCATCGCCGTTCGGAGTCGGCGTTAAGCCTGTAGGTCCATTTCTCGGTCAATTGTGTACAAACTTAATAACACGCACAACACAATTGATCATAAGAAGCTAGGTCAAAGCCCTTTCAAGACTGAAATGGCCAGTTATTTATTTTTTTTTATCATTAACCGAGTAGTAATTCAAAACAATTCCATTGCATGAATGTTGCATAATCGATTCTTGAGCCGCTCTATCTGTGTCCCATGACCTCAGAAATTTTTTGTCTAAGCTTGTTGTGAGGGCTTAGAGCAAGTCTTTATTGGGTTTTTTTTTTTGCCTATAACTTATACTCAGGGAGTAATAAATCCATGTAACAAATTGGAAATTGCGTTGCTTAAGGGGGACTATATATCCAGAGGCCAAAAAAAGAGGTCATGTTTGTGTATTTTTTTAAGGAAACCTTAGGAATATTTTTTAATGAGGCTTTTTATACCAAAAAATATACAGAATCAAGAGTATGTTTAGTTTTTTTTTAGTAAAACAAAATAATATTAAGGTAGATACAGAATTTTTTATAGAGCGTTGTGAAGAAAAGGTGAAAAGCGGTGACCAAGATTGCTTTTCCCAAATTCATCTGAAAAAAAACGAAAAATGTTATTAAACTAGATACTTAAAACTCGTACTTATCATAAAATATAGATTTTTCACAAAATGGCGGACTTCCGAACGTAATGTAACGATTTTCGACCAAAAATACGTCATTCTTTTGCTTATCAAAAATGAACGAAGCTACGAAAAAAAAATCCTATGACAAAGATGAGATTATTATGAATAAAATAAGCCTGCAAAAAAATCAAAACAATCGGTTCTGAGTTTCGAGAAATCTTGGTCACCGACTTTGAAAACGCGAGAAAAACGCGTTTGAAAATAAGGGCCAGCACTGCGCACTCTAGAAGGCGGTTCACTCACTAGGGTATAACTTTGTTATTTTTTGAGATATCGACTTAAAATTTACACCACATATTCTTGAAAATATGTGGAAGACTTGAAGCTTTAAGAAAATGCAAAAAAATTGTTGAAAAAAAAGTTCTGGGTATATAACCCCCCTTAAATTAATTCAAATTGTTCTGCGCTGAAAGTCTTTTTTACAAGCACTAATGGCACAAGTTCTAATGGCACTTGAACTGCACTTCTCAATTTTCCAATTAACACTTAAATATCTAAAGAGTAAAGATATAAATATTTTCTATTTCGTTTTCAGTTACTTTGCCTCGGAGCTGCCGCAACAGCTGAACACTTGGGGTACAACTACGATCTGCCTGCTCGACAGAATGTTGCGACTGGAAGTGGATACAATGGTGGAATCGGCGTTGGCAACAGAGGAGCCGCAGACAGTAATGGAGACAACACATACACCGAGAATGGAATTGGGTCTGGAACTAACATTGGATTTGGTGGATTCACTGGCTCCAATGATGCCAACAACTATGACGCCAGCAATGCTTTAACTTATTCCACACCAACAACATTGGAATACAACAAAGAGTTTTATACGTACAACGCTCCCGAAGAAGAGTTTCAAGATAATACCGAATCCGTACGCATTATCAACTCGTTGAAAAAGAATCTACGTGTTGTCTTCATTAAGGCACCTGAAAATCAAGCACTCACAAATGCCGCTCTACAATTGGCCAAACAGGCTTCAGAAGATCGTACTGCCATCTATGTACTTAATAAGCAGGCCGATGTCGGCGATTTGGCTCAAAAACTGCAGTCCATTAAGAGCAATTCAGCTAATAAACCTGAGGTGCACTTCGTCAAGTATAGAACTCCCGAGGATGCCGTGCATGCTCAGCAAGCTATACAGGCTCAGTATGATGCTTTTAATGGACCAACACATCGTTCGAATGAAGCTGTGGCACCTGTCCTGAATTTCGTTTCAGCCGGTTTACCTTTCCAAGCTCCATCAACAAAGAGCTCGGGGTCGAAGTTAAAGAATACATATCTGCCACCATCTCTCACAAAGCTGTAGACAAGTGATGTCTCACTATCATTAGGTTAATATTTAATAATTATTTTTAATATTTTATGTAGTTGATTAAGCTTGCAAAATGTAGAACAATAAAAATTAAAAAAAAAAATAAATAATAAATTCAAAATTTAAACTTAAAAATTCGAAATTCTAAATTCTAAATTCTAAATGCTAGATTCTCAATGCTAAACTCTACATTCTAAATTCTAGATTCTCAATTCGAAATTCTAAATTTTAAATTCTAAATTTTAAATTTAAATTCTAAATTCTAAACTCTAAATTCAAAATTCAAAATTCGAAATTCAAAATTCAAAATTCAAAATTCAAAATTCAAAATTCAAAATTCAAAATTCAAAATTCAAAATTCAAATTCAAAACTCAAAATTAATTCAAAATTCTTAATTCTTAATGCTAAACTCTAATTTCTAAATTCTAAATTTTAAATTCTAAATTTTTATTCTAAATTCTAAATTCTAAATTCTAAATTCTAAATTCTAAATTCTAAATTCTAAATTCTAAATTCTTAATTCGAAATTCTTAATTCTAAATTCCAAATTCTAAATTCTAAATTCTAAATTCTAAATTCAAATTTCAAACTTCGAACTTCAAAATTCTAAATTCTAAATTCTAAATTCTAAATTCTAAATTCTAAATTCTAAATTCTAAATTTTAAATTCTAAATTCTAAATTCTAAATTTTAAATTCTAAATTCTGAATTCTAAATTCTAAATTCTAAAGTCTAAGTTCTAAATTCTAAATTATTAATTCTAAATTCTAAATGCTAAACTCAAAATTAAAAATTCAAAATTCAAAATTCAAAATTCAAAATTTAAAATTCAAAATTTAAAAAGTCAACATTCAAAATGTAAGAAGAAAAATAATAAAATGTACATTCAATACGAAAAATGTAAATACGAGTAAAAGTGAATTCATAAAGTGGGGCAAACATTGCAAACAAAGAAATATTGGGGACTCGAGCGGAAGGAGAAAACCCTTAATGAACGATTATGAATATCCTTGAATGAAGTCTCTCTGCAAGAGAATAGGACATCTTACTCTGGGTTTTGAAAAGCAAATTCTTCTGAAATGTGTCGAGATTTTTTAAGAAGTTCCAGGCATTTTCTTCATAGTACATATTTATTTAATTAGTTTTTAATGCCACGATGGAAATAGTATCGGTTTGCACCCGATTTAATCAGTTTTGTAACTTCACATTTAGTTTTTAAATAGAATCTAATATTTAGGATTTCATTACAATAGCTTTATAATTACGGTTATAATTGTGATCACAGACATACGGACATGGCTAAACCTACTCAGACGGTGATGCTGACGAAGAACATAAATACTTTCCATACCGGCTTTGCCTCCTTGTGGGCATTACAAAGGTTGTGACTAAGTTATTATACCCCTTACACAGTACGAGGTCGAACATTTAATGCTGACACAAGTGGTTCAGCATACCATCATGTGTAATCGTACATAAATATCAGAAAATATATTTGCTACATGGCAAACGTAAATATTTATTATCCACAATTATGAGCGGCATAAATAGCGGCCATCACCAAAATCGCTTTTATGCACTGTGCTAATCGTTCTCTGAGTGACCAAAAATAAAATTAATAACGATAATAAATCGGCTCTTGACTTCATCAACATTTTTACTACACTTTGTACATAACAACAGCAGCAGTAACAAAACTGCGGGCAACAACAATGAAATGCAGACATTTATTTTAACAATTAATTGCGCAGCAACAAAGATAACAAATAAAATAGAACAACAACAATAGCAATTTCAACAACAACAACAACTCTTTATAGCATCAGAAGCAGTTGTCAGCCATTCATTCATTGAGTGTCATGGATCTCTCTGTTAACGGATGTCTTCTAGTGCGCATCATAGGCACTTCCGTTTCCGTTTGCACTGCTATTTCCATCGGCTAATTGAATTAAAATTATATTTTAATGCAATAAATTTAAGTACTGTGCACAGTGGCACAGTGTAAGTGGTGCGCGGGGTTGAAATTGGCAATTGGCACTTAAGAGTTATAGAGGCACTCAAGGGCAAGGATTATAAAGGCTCGACGGTAACAGTAACGATAACTTATATATTTATGCTCTTTCGGTATTATCTTTATTTTACTGCCATTTTCTATAGCTATTGTTGCCTCTGTTGGTGAAATCATCCGCCGAACAACTTGACAGACACAGCCGCTGGTAGTCTGGTGTTAAGCAATGTTGAAAAATTTAAATGAAATAAATTGTCAGGAAGGCTTCTACGAAGCTAAGACACGCCTTTTTTAAAGTAAATGTATGTGTGACATGTGCTAAATGAACCCAACAAGCAAAATACATTTGCTAAACATAACATTTTCTGAGCTTACCTAAGTAAATATCTTCAGCATTGATCGAGCAAATATTGTAGAAATATTAAAAAAGTTGATTGAGAAATAATAATATTTTTATAATAATAAAATCATATAAAAAATAATATTGAAAACAAATTTGAGCTTCAGGCTAAGTATGTTGACAACAAGATAACATGAAGACAAAGAAAGCAACAACCAACAACGGCTCTGTATAGAGCAAAACACACAGCTTGACTATACAGACTGTTTCGTTGGCCGCTACACCAGCTCATCAGTAGTCTCATTTTCAAACTTGACCTTTATGTCGTAGATAAAAGCTTAAATATCGAATTTTGTGATGCTTTTAAAAATTATGACACAGTAGAACATCCCACCTAAACATCCGAAATCTCACACGTTCTCAAATAGGCCAAATATCCCAAAATGAGCCCGAAATCCCACCAAATCACATCACTGCTCTAGTGATAGGTTCACTGCCCGCATAATTTGACTTTTTAGCTCTGAGATAGAAAGGTTTGAACGAACGCAGAGGTCTTATCGGTGTATTAACCCTCTAATACATGATTTTTGCCAGCGAAACGCTCACTTTTACAATTATAACTGACAATAATTAAAAATGTGTCAAACTAGAAAAATTTCCGTTACAAAAAATGTTACCCGAAGTGCATAGAACCGATATATAATCTATGATTTGACTTCTGATTTGGAAAAAAGGTTTTCGGTTCTAGATTTGAATACAAACGTAAGTGTGATTAAAGGCATTGTTATGCAGTAGAGGGTTAAACGTTCCAGCAGAATCGCGCAATCAATATTACCACATATTAATCCTCTCGAATTATTTCCAGAGATTGGATAATTCTTCTATCTTTGAGTGAATTTAGGTGCAAAAGTTTAGACTGCACACTATATGAGGGTAGTGGCTCAGTTAAGTTCAACGGCTTCAGTGCAAATTTTAGAAATTTTTTTTTTAATACACTCAAGACGATTGGAATTAACTTCATATAAAGGATTCCAAATTATGGAGCAATATTCAAGTCAATATCTAACATAAGCAGAAAATAGAAACATACTGGATCTTTAAAATCAAAACTGTTATGTTTTATAAAATCTAAAGTTGATTAGGCCTTTGGAATAATGAAATCCTATTACTTAGCAAATAAAAACTTTGCATCGAATAAAACACCCAAATCGAACACTTGATCACTGGAGAAGATGCAATAGTCTGGAGGATCACTGGAGGAGATGCAATAGTCTGAAAAAACTGCTGGGTTCGTAACCTTATATTTTTTACTATATTTTTTACTGCAAAATAAAGTTAATTTTTTACAATAATTTCAAAAAGTTTCGATACCGTTGAAAGCTTTGCGATGCACAGTGGGAGATTCGTGGCCATAAATAGAAAAAAGTATAAGTTTTGAAATTGTATAAAATTTTTTTACTAATCGACAGTTTATACTTCAGATAAGAAACACCAAAAAAATCACTCCGAAATCTTTTAAGGTTTGGTCAGAAAATGGCTCGAAATTTCATCTTTTTTTAATGACAAAAATTTGAGAATAACACTTGTTTTTACTACCTGCAGTTGTAAGTGTTCCACTGTTTTGTTTTTATAAGGATAGAATTGAAATGAAGAAATAATAAAAAAAAGATATTTATTTTTTCATAAAATGTAAGTTTTTTGTTGTTATTAAAATAAATATATTTTTAGTGATTTTTTAAAAATAAGCATTTTTAATGCAAAAAAGCTGAAAAGTTTGAAAAATTTAGCAGTAAAAAAAAAAACATATAAAAACATATTTCCAGTTTTTTCAAAATAGTTATAGTTATCCAGAAATATATATATTTATAGAAAAATATGGTTCATGCTGCCCAAACTTGCCCCAAATGTTGAATGTCAATTAAAAAATATTTTATTTTATTATATTCAGCGTATCTTCAAAATGAAAATTACATTGAAAGTAACAAATAGCATGCCGATTTAGCTCAATTTTTTCAGTTGTTCAAAATTACCAGGAAAAGGATTTTACGAAAGAAAATTTTTGGAAAACCCTCGGGAAATCGGATTTTTCGGTCGGGAAAAGTCGGGAAATTGGAAAAGTCGAAAATTGATTTATTTGTATGGAATTTTGTGTGAAATTGTTACGGAATGGCTTTTCGAATGGAAAAATAGGAAATTCTTAGTGGAATACTCGGAAAATTCTGGAAAAACGCAAAAAAATGTGATTTTTTTTTCAACGAAATTTTTCATTTAATCGCATGATCTGATGATTTTGAACAATGTAAAGGTGGAAAATTCGTTGTGAGGCATAGAAGATTACTGATGATTGTTAAATTCATTGTGATAAAAGACGTTTTGCGTGAATTTTTTGTGGAGAAGAAATGAGATAAGTAGTGCATGGCGCTGTGTTGGGGTCAATGTCACAACCCGATAGATAGCGTTATACATTGACTTAGACTGTGTGTAATTTGACAGGTGTTCTTTTGGCATTTCACTTTCATTTAATTTTATTTTCATTTATTTAATTTTAAACATTATTTGTATACCAAGAAGCAAGTTCTTTTATAATACATCATTGTTGGTAAGGTTACAGGCGTACTAACTTAATCTAAAAACTTAAATACTAATGGACACAATTAAAGATTAATTCATTAATTGTAGAAATGACATTAACATTTTCTATTGAGCAAATATGCTACTTTTTTGCATTTATTAATTGTAGTGATACATAACAAAAAAAGTCACGCCAATTTGTCAAAGCAATTATTATTATTATTATTATTATTAATTTCTTATTCTACATTACATTTCGGGGTACAATAAGACTAAGTCTTTTATAGTACAGCAATAGGTATTGACATTGGTTTGAAGATTAAAATTAAACTTAAAACTAAAATAATAATTTTTTTTTTTTTTTTTTTTAACAAGTAATAATTGCTTAAAAATACTGAAATAAGCATCATGAAGTGTTTAAGATGGAAAACTGAGATAAAATTATACTAAGCAAATTACACAAAGTCTTATAAGAATTAAAAATAAATAAATAAATAAATTTAATTAAAAATAAAAATTTGATGAAACATAAAAAGATAAGAAGAATAACAAAGAGAAGCATAGATTTATAGATTTAAGAGCTGTAGTATTTGAAAAGAGCCTGTTTAAAGCTGGTTCGTGCATTTATTTGTTTAATTGAGTTTGGTAATGCATTCCAAAGTCTAATGGTGCTGGTAAAAAAGAACCTACTACTGTTTAGATAATTAATTCTTGGCACAACAAGGCTAGATAACCGTTGAGACTGAAAAAAATTTAATTTGACAAAAAGATAATGAGGGCTTTGGGTGTGCATAATCTTGTGCAGAAATAAAATGTTGCGGAAGTTTAAATACTCAAGTAAACCACACCCCAAAATCCCCTTGCTCCTTAGCGATATATGATCATAGCGACTGACCCCGTATACATATCTAGCCGCACTATTGAATGCTACTAGAAGTTTATGCTGAGATTGTGAATCTAACTGACTATAAACCACATCAAAGAATGTGATGTATGGCATAACTAATTGCATAACGAGTCTGCGACGAGTTTCAATGGGCGTGAAGTCAGATGAAGTCCATAAGTAGCGTAAAGTCCCGTATATTTTACCTATCGTATTGTTGATGTGGTCAGTACAAGTCAGCTTCGAGTTAATTATAAATCCTAGATTTTTCGCTTTATACACAATTTCAAGTTTATCTGTTCCAATGAATAGAGGAGGAATATCAATAAAGCAGGAATCACTTCTCGCTATGGGTAGTACTTTAGTTTTTATGGGATTAATAAGGAGGTAGTTTCTAGCTGCCCAATTATTCAACGAGGTCAAATCATAGCTCAGTCTATAAGTCAAGTCTTCTAGAAGTCCAGTAGATCGAGAGAGATAGAGTTGGATGTCATCAGCGTAGGCATGAACAGTAGCATATTTGCAGACAGAAAAAACATCATTTATATACACAGAGAATAGGAGTGGTCCCAAGATAGACCCTTGAGGAACTCCAGTCACAATTGTTTTTAGTGAAGAATAAGCATTTCCGACTTTCACCTGTTGCATCCTACTCTTAAGGTAGTTAGATATCAAATTAACAGCACTAGAACTAAATTTAAAATAGTTTCTTAACTTAGTACAGAGAAGTGTATGATTAACTGAATCAAATGCCTTAGAAAAGTCGACGAGGCAAAGTAGAGTTAGTAAGTTCTGATCATAAGAAATTCTGATATCATCAAAAATTTTGACAGCCGCTGTAGAGCAACTGTGGCCAGTTCTAAAACCAGACTGCAAAGGGGACAGCAACTTATTAATATTGAGATATTCATACATTTGGTTGGCCAAGATACGCTCAAAAACTTTACCCAAAGCTGGCAATATACTTATAGGCCTATAATCATTAGGTATAGAAGCAGTTGCAGATTTAGCCACAGGCAGTACTGTGGCAGCCTTCCATAGATCAGGAAATCGGGAGCAGGTTAAGCAATGGTTTATAATATGGGTTAATGGCGATAAAACAAAAGGCATTACTAATTTTATGAACTTAATGGGCATCCCATCAATTCCTATAGCATTTGAATTTATCAACATTATGCACTTGGCAACATGATCTTCACTAACAGTTGAAAATTCAAAAGAGGGAAACAGTGTGTTTCTATTCAGCAATGGTAGTTCAGCACTGCCACCACTGTTTTCAGGGGTAGAGTTTCCACTAGCCAGGAAAAAATTATTAAGGTCATCAGGATCTAAACAACATTCACTAGAATTTTTACTGTACACTCTGTACTTTTTTATATTCTGCCATAACTGCTTAGAAGTTAGGTTAGGGTTGAGCTTGGACTTGAAGAAATTAATCTTAGCTTCCTTAATCATGACTGTAGCATTATTTCGAGCTCTTCTAAAATCAACCCAGTTCGCATTTGAGGGAGTTACTTTCCATTTCGAGTGGAGTTTATTCCTAAGATACGATTCGAAAACCAGGGACAACAATTATTTGAAACTTGAACAGTACGTAACGGTACATGACGAGCAAAAATAGCATTTAATTTATCCATGAATACCTGAAGTTTCTCGTCGACCGAGTCATGATACCAGCAGTCATCCCATGGCGTGTTAGCTAAGTTTTGAAATAATGCAGGTGAGTCTATTGACTTGTAGTCATAGTACGAAAAACTAACAGGAGCATTTCTACCTAGACTGATATTGAGGCAGCAGAAAAGAAGGTCATGATCAGACAAGAAAGTTATTTGATCAAATTTAAGAAGAAGTGAAATGTTAGATACAAAACAGACATCAAGTAGGCTGGGCTCACAACCACCCATATAACGAGTAGGAACATTATTATTCGTAGCAGTCAATCCGCACATAGAAGACAGGTAAAAGAATTGATCAGTTGCTGAGTCATTTTTCAGTAAATCAACATTAAAATCACCACAAACAAGGAAAAAATCATACTCGATGATTTTATTAGTTAAATCAGCAAAGAATGGTTCTAGACTATTGCAACGATGAGGATTATAGACGCAGGATACTAAGATTTTACAATTTTTATCATAAATTACAACATTAAGGAACTCACAGACGTCATTACATTTATTGACAAACTTGACATTGAGATTAGACTTACAATATATGGCGACACCTCCACCTCTTCTACCACACCTGTCATTACGGAAGAGTTTATATCCATTAAAATTATAGTGTGAGTCCGGAATTTCATTCTTAAACCACGTCTCCGAAACACAGATGACATCAACAGATGAGTTCTCAAAGATGTATCATTAGCACATTAATTAAGGCCTTATAATTATCCACAGCACCATTAGATAAACTATTAGAATGCGTCATAATGAACATAAAACGAACCAACAACAAGCATTACAAAGAAATAGTTATATAGTGAGAGATGAATACGAAGAAAAATAGACAGGAAAAAAGAGTGAGTAAGAGACACTAATTTAGTAAGAATAGACCATAATATCAACATAGAACAAGATGAAGTATTAGAAAAGAAGAAAAACAAGATAACAATTGCATTTAACATAACTTATAATATCAGCTAATAAATACTTTAAGTTCTAGCGACGCGGTCCACGCTTTCTCTGGAGTGAACTAATTTGGCCTCACCATCACGAGATGCTCTCACATATACAATCCCACGCAACGAAAAAACAGCAACAAGTCTATTATCTCTCCTCAGCTGGTTAGCATACAGCATAATTGCACGGTTTGCTTTCGTCAGACTTTCATGGAGAAAAACGTTTCCACTACCCCCACACCCGATGTCTTCAAGCGTGAGCTGCCGCCTATGTGTTCTTCGAAAGGCAGCAAGAGCTCTAAGCAAACAATTACGCTCATTTGCAGCAGTTAGCTTTGCTACGATCACTGCATTTCTTGCATTGTTGTTGTTACGCACTCTAAATATATGTCGAAGTGTAAGAGAGTCGCATTTAATAAGCTCGCAAACTCTTCTAAAAATGCCGCTAAGGTTTTCATCTGGAGTGGAAGGTATACCATGGATGATGACGTCAGTCGAAATAGCATCACTCTCATAGGATGCCAATTGAGACCTCAGCGCTCTTACTTCATCATCTAAATTTGAAGAGTGTGTGGTCTTTACCTCACCATCGCCTTTGAGTGTGTCGATTTCTTTCTTCAACTCTTGCACGTTCTCTTTCAACAGGCCTAGATCGGCGAATGCAACCTCAACAACAGAAACTCTTTCAATTAGATTCTTAATTGTGGTCTTCATATTATAGAACTCAGCTGAGACTTCACCTATCCTCTGCATTACCCTCTCTTCAGACGCGGCTATTGCTTCAGTCAATTGCCCCACAATACTCTCCCGTATGCAGTTTAGCTGGGAACTGAATTTTGCATCCGACAACGAAGGTGTAGTCGAGGTTGATGACTCACCCAAACCAGTACCAAGAGGAGTCATTGGGGCGGCCAATTTGCGGCCGATTGTAGCACTTCTTGTGTTTTTTATATTTGTGGACATTATGTCTTGATTTTTTATTTTTTATTTATTTAATATAACGCGTATATATTAATCTTTAACAAAAAGATAATTGCTCAGATCGAAATGCAATCTATTAAAACGGTGGCTGGTGATTAAATTAGATTTTATTTACAATATTTAACAATGAAAAGCGTGGAAAAGCCGGACCAAAAATAAACACGTCTACTCGTTGCTCATGTTACACGAAGATTAAACAACAATAAACCGAAATTAATGAGATTTGTTAAATACACATACTAAGTGTCTAAACTTTTTTAACCCTACTGTATGATTAACGCGTAACGCGTTTAAAGTAACGGTTACTTTAAACAAGTGCTCAAAACATAAGGTGGGAGCGAAATAATAAAGGAGTTAGGCGTTTTAATTAGACGGTTTTCTGAGGAAGCACATGAGGCATCCAACAAAATATTTAAAAACGCACGTCTGCACAATAGCAGAACGTGTTCCAGGACTGCCAATAATGAAGATATTTTTCACCATCTTTTAATATCTTCCGATCCTCTTGCCAGCCATTTGCGACTGTAGAAAGACAAAAAATACAAAGAGCTGTCAGTAGAAGCTCGAGAACTTACACAAAATGAGCTTTATGAGCAATAAAAAATATTTTTAAAATTGTAAACTAGCTTTTTCAATTTTATGCCGGCTCCGTACGGCTTATGCTTATGTTCTTAAGAAAAATGTTAAATCCCATAGAATTTAAACTTGTATATGTAGAGTTTAAAAGAGTTTAATTAATATGGAAAGAAAGAATATTAGGATAAAAGGTGGGGGTGTCTGTCGGTAAATTTTGCTCAAATTCGGAAATAAAACTTTTTTCCCAATACATTATACGAGAATATTTTGTAAAGACTAACTTCAAGATTACAACTTTTGTTAAAAAAAGAAAGTGGGTGTGTCTACGGGAGCATTCGCGGGAGCATTCGCGGGAGCATTCGTACCAAATTTGAAAGCTCTACGTTTATTTTTACTATTTTCTGCAAAAAAATTCGTATGGAAGGTGGGCGTGTCTGTGGGCGGATTTGATCCAAACTTATATATATATAAGTTTTAACTGTAAAAAGCATTCGTACCAAATTTCAAAGCTCTAGGTTTATTTTTACTATTTATGGCCAAAACTTGTATGAAGTCCTCCCACTATGCGATGGCTCGATAATTTTCTATATTATTTTTTTGAAGCGGATTAAAAGATAGGCTTAATGGAGGCAAATTTCCATTCAACAATAAATATACCCGCCCTTAAGGGGGGGTTATATACCCAGAACTTTTTTTTTAAAAAATTGTCGATTTTTTAAAAATCTCAAAAAATCACAAAAAATCCTTAAAGCTTGATTCACTGATCACCTTCAGCATGTTTTTTGCGAAAGCTCTATTGCTTTCAACAAGAGAATGTGGCAATTTTGATTCACTGACATGTAAAACATTCTGCAATTTGGTTGTTTTTTCATTGTCATTCAGTGTTGCCAGATGCAATGTTCCTTTATTATAAAGACAAAAAATAAAATATGCCTTTTTCAACTTGACAAACTCCATTCTGGCAGTTACGCTCAAAAACATTCAGCAAGAAAATTAAAATAAAGTTAATCAAGTTGAAGAGATGCAGCAAGTTTTTGTTACTCTCTCATTGAGTGTGGAAAAGAATAGAGCGCATAAACTCCATATAAAAAAAACTTGAAAAACATGCTGAAGGTGATCAGTGAATCCAGCTTAGGGTTCGTTCATAAACTACGTTACCGATTTTCAACATTTTTTTACCCCTCCGTTACTCTTCGTAGTGCATTTCAAAATCCCTCCCCTCCCCTCCCCCCATAAAGTAACGTAGTATATGAAATAAAAAAATTAATTGATTAAACAATATTTGAAAATATATTAAATATAATATAAATTGGTAACATAGTTTATGAACGAACTCTTAAGCTCAAATAAATTTACGGCAGATATTGAAAGCTTTATACAACTTACACAGAATTCGCAATTTGCAGTGATGAAAAATAAAATTGGTTGGTCTTGGATTTTTATTCAATATTTTGAACAGTAAAATCAGGGTCTGATATGTTGGCAGCCCTGAAATTCAAAAATTTTTGGAAGACAAAAATCAAAAATATTTAAAAAACATTAATTTTAAAGTCATTTCAATTGAGATGTAACGTTCTTACGATTTTTCTACGTATTTTTTTTTGTGTTCGAAATGCCAGAAACAGGCACTTTGTGGATTTTTTTAAAAAAAGTAAATTTTCACTAGCTATAACGTTTTTCTTAGAATTTTGGTTTTTTTAATTTTTTGCACAAAATAGCTCAAGACTATGCCATAAGCATTAGTGTTGTTGTTGGTTAACATTTTGCATTTTTGGATTTTTGAGCACTTTTTTCGTAAAAATACTCAAACTCGACATTTTCAAAAAGGTACACTTCTAATAAAAAAGGTCATTACGACCAAGTTATTCAAATGTTTTTTTTCTTTATATTTAGTATTGTTTCTGAAAATACTTCAACAAAATTTCATTGTAAATTTTCCCCGAAATACGGCATGAAATCATGAGTTTTAGCTAAGATATCGTGTTGAGTTCGATCAATTCTTTTAAAATTATATATCTGGCCAAATAAATGAAAAACTCAATTATGTTTATTTTGCGGTAACAAAAAAAATCTCTGCTGTCTCCAAAGCTCAACGTAAAATCATGAGTTTTTAAAGCGAGATCGTGTTCAGTGCGATCAAGTCTTTCGGGAATGATTTATCTGGCTAAATTTAGGATCAATTCAATTGCGACCCATATTTGGATTAGTTTTAACCTCAAAATTTAAATTTTTGACTTTGAAATTTATTTAGATCGACAAAATCTGTTGAAAATTGTCTGTGAGTCTCTTCGATTTGAATTTCTTTTGTGTGAGGAACTAATGCGATTCTAAGGAAAATACAGCAAACTATTTTCTTGTCCATAATTCGCAATTGTTGCACTTCTTTTTCGAGCCATTTTTAGGAATTCACAGTTCTGTGCTAACAATATTTTAATTTGAATGAATTCGGGGTATTGACACCGAACTCGTTAGTTGGTTATTTGGTTAGTTGTTACTTCGTTAACTTTGTGAAGTGTGAACACACCCTTTTGTTTTATCTCGTTAGCCTGATAGTTGTTGTGGAATAACAGCTGATTTTGCTTTTCATAAATTACAATTGCTAAAAATTTATAAATAAAACGTGAAAAATGCCACAAAGAGGGGCAAAATCTGAAATAATTCAGCATTTGGTTGCAAACGCTATGCAGAATACAAAAACTTCAATTTAATTTGTGTAAAGATTATTCTTTTTAAGGCGGTAAAATTCCATGGAGTTAAAAATATGGAAGCTGCTCGTATTTTGTCAAATAACAAAAGTGGCGTCCGTGGCGTAGTTGGTTAAAGTGCGTGGCCGCTATGTCAACGAACCTGGAGACCCAGGTTCGAACCCCAGCAGCGACAGAAAATTATTTGAATTAAAATAATTTTTCTGTACGGCCGCCACCTCTCTGCAGACAATGGCAAACCTCAGAGAAATTTTTTGTACTCTTTAAATGTTAATAAATATGTGTGCAAAATTTGAGAACGATATCTTTTTTCCTTCTAAGAAAAAAAAATACCGAATAACATTTTTTTTTAAAAATTTGTAACCTATATTTTTATAAATAGCTCTTTATTAGAATAGAAAAAAATTTTATTTATTATTTTTACATTAAAAAGACTTTAGTTACAGGATTAAGGCGATTAAGAATAGTAAAAGAAACTAACTTATATTTTTAAATCCAGTCTACGCTTACTTTCAGCGAGTTTATCTAAAATAATATCCACTGATGGTGTCATTCCTCTGTACAGATAAAGCAATGTGAGGCCGTTTAGTCTATCTTGCAACATCGTGCTTCTTAAATAGGTTTTGAGTCGGCGAAGTATTGAAAATATTCGTTAATTTTCACATGAAGTTACTGAAAGAGTTGCAAAGATAATAAGAAAATTACATATATTTGGAAATATATCCTTATTGCACTGTTGTATAACTTGAAAAACTGTGTTTTTGCCATCATAATCTTTTTTGTTACTTATTTTAAACAAAACATTCAGCTTATTTTTTAGGTCATCAAAATCTCCTTCCAAATCATCTTTATAAAATGCGATTAGTTTTTCAAAAGCGCCTAAAGCTTCAACATTTAGCGATTTTCTTGCATCAGGAAAATGTGATTGAAATCCAATTAGAATACCTCTATGTTTTGTCATTCAGGCTTGTGTCATTTGACTCAAAATCTGTCATTCAGGCTTGTGATAAATGTCAGAGATCTGCAACAAGTCAATTGAAAATCAAGTAACTTGAAAATAATCAAGTTTCGACTTGACTTGTAGAAACTTGATATGTTTCTACCCTACAAGCCACGACTTGCTTCTGAAAAACGAATCATAATGCAGACTTGATTCTATTTTGATTCTACCCTACATTAATTGGTAGAAAAAACCAAGCTTTCTACTTTTCAAGTCTGTTTTCAAGTCTATGTGACTGCGCTGCCGCAGAAAACCACTGACGAGCGTCTACTTATACTTTTCTATACAAAGTGACAAAATATAAAATAAACAACAACAACAACAATAACAACAACAACAACAAAAAAAACCAAACAAACATACTTCAATCCAATGCTTTAAAGCAGTGGTCATCAAACTCTATACAAGCATACTTTGTTTATGTATAAAAGCTCATTGAAAGCTTTGCACTGAAAAAAAATACTACGGGAGTCTCAGTCCAGCTTTCATGCAATACGATGGTTCGCTTGTTTGATTATTCAGTGACGACGGAAAAAATTTTTATCTGGTGTATTACAAATCTATGGGAGAGCCGTGAGGGGGAAATGTTTATAAAAAATAATAAAATGTTTTTAAAATAATCGCTAGTGAAACTGAGCGTAAAGAACTAGCGATTCGTTTAAAAAAGCGTTTATTGAAAAAAATAGCAAACTGGCTACTGAGCCAATGCAAAGTTATCCAAAGTTTGTGCACTCAAATGTAGTAGTGAATTCAAATGAACAGTAGTAAGCATACGTCAATCGTAAAATTTTTTAAAAACATTTCCCCCTCACGCCTCTCCCATAGATTTGTAATACACCAGATGAAAATTTTTTCCGGCGCCACTGAATAATCAAACAAGCGAACCATTGTCTTGCATGAAAGCTGGACTGAGACTCAAGCAATATTTTTTTTCAGTGCAAAGCTTTCAATGAGCTTTTATACATAAACAAAGTATGCTTGTATAGAGTTTGATGACCACTGCTGTAAAGCAGTGTCGACCGCGTAGTACACATAAGTGTGGAGCAACACTTTGTCTTATTGCGTATACACGAAAGAGTAAATGAGACAAAAGCTATTGTTGTGGTCGACACTTTTTTAAAGTTAAACTATTTTCTCAACTCGAGAAACGAAGTTTGCATTGACGACACGAAGTTAATTCCACGAACTTCGTAAACAGACTTGAAAATAAACGTTTTGTAGGCAAAATAATTGCTTTTTCCCTACATTTCAAGTTTTCTACATTTGGCGACTTGATTTCTGCTGCCTATGATTCGCGCAAACTTGTTTCTTGCCTGCCTCGACTTGCAGGGAGTTGAAAAATTAAAGGAACTTGAAACAGCAAATGAATCCATTCATGCAGATCTCCGATAAATGTATCCAATAAAGGTATGTAAACCGATATGCGATAATACGATTCAACACATTGTGCGTCAGGGTGGAAAGATGTAACTCTTGGTCTCGTCAAAATGAAGCTATTGGTTTCTGATTGTTTTTCAGCATTTATATACAATTTTTTTAATTCTATTTCAGCATTATCTCTTACATTTTTTACTTCTTGCAAACTGATATTGGCTAATCGACTGCTTGTGTCAAATCAATGTTTCGAGTTTGAATAAATTTGCATAAAATATGGTTATTCATCCAAATAGTTGGTTAATACACTGCAAAGATATAAGAAAGTCTGTCTTTTGTAATGCACAATTCAGTAAATTGGCTTAGCTGGATGTGTTTGTATCTTCCCAACAGGAAATTTTGCCTAATGCCAATATTATGGCATCGAAAAAATTCACAAAAACCGTAACCGAGTTGTATCTCTCAATCCATCAAGTAGGACAAAGTTTCTTCAGTTTTTGATGACTACAAATGTTTAACTCTTCGAGGCACTGTTTCAAAACCACTTGCAAAACCATGTGCAAAAATTGAAAGGTCTAGTATTTCTTCATTGAAATTCATCATCGTAATACAAATCGGTAAATCAGTGCAATAGATATAGCAAAATTATCAGATAAAGAACTGATTTGCAAGTTTTTGCCTATAGCTCAAAAACTCGAGCCGATGGAGAAAAACGGAGTCTATATCTGAAGTCAGGAAACCCAATTTGTCTATAATCAGCTGAAAAATCTCCGGTACCAAAATGTCTGTCGCGAAGTGTTATGCTTCAACCGCAATCGATTTTAAATTTAAATTTGGGTTTTTCGCGCTTTTGATAAAAACATGTGATTACTTATCATGCTATTCTTTTTGTGACAATAATTTGGGGGGCTTAAACCCTAAAATCCCCCCTTTGGTTGCGCTTATGGGTCACACACTCTACCCACTGCGCCACAGCCGCCGAGTTTGGACATTCTTGTGCAAAATATTTGGAAAACATTTATATTTACATAAGTTTGCATAAATGTATATGGGGCTTTAGCTGAGGTGTGTGTTGGTTATACATGTGTTGCTTACTGGTTGATGAAAAGTTTTGTCGTTTTACTGTTCAACATTTAGACATTTATATCGATTGTCAACCACAATTAAATTTTAAACCATAGAAAATTTAAAACGGTATCGTTGTCATAAATGGCATTAAAATGTGCAACACTTACTATTAATTGCATAACGAACCGGAAAAGGTGAATGGCTGATAGATGACACACTCGTGATGTTTATATATAAATATATTTATACATATACATATATAAATAAATATATATATATATATATAATTGACCTATCTTAGTGTTGTAAATAAGTGCTTTTTATCTTATAAAAGGTTAGAGAAATGTTGTTCTAATTCTTATGCAGTAAAGTGAAAATAAGCAACAACAAAAACAACATCAGTAACAACAACAATAATAACAACAGCATATGTTTAAATAAGTATGAAGCAAGCAAATTGCGCTTTTGTGCTGAAATTTGAACTTCAACCTTAATATATCAACCGTCGGTGTTGTGTGGGTTTTGAGTATACTTTATGCCAACAACAACAACAGCAACAACAATATCAACAACAACAACAACGACAACAATAACAGCAGCAGCAAACAACAACATTTACAACAGAAACAACAACTAAAGTAAACTTCAACACAAAAACAAGTGTTAAAGAAAAATGGTGCCTGTCAACAAATTTAGGGCGTTTGAGTTCAAGCATAAAAGTAGCTTTTACGTTATTTCAAGCATCTATTTTTTTTCTTTTTTTTATACTAATGCTTCTATTTATGGTTTGTTTTGTTTTTGTTCTTATTTTTGTACCATTTTAGGTGTTTATTTGACATATACCTAAAATAATAAAAAAAACCTACTGTTGTTGACATTAAAACCTCCTTTCGTTTTTATTTCTAGAAGCTAATGTTAATGCCAAAGCCGAATGACAACAACAACAACAACAGCTGAAGAATCTTACTAACAGTACTAAGCTGATTTATCTGAAAAGCAAAGAGTTTTGGACACAAATAATCACAACACGAAAAATGTTTGTCCGCATTACCTGGAAGATAAAAAAATTATTTTACACGAGAAGTTGCGTAGCTTGCTACTTAAGTTAGAGATATGGCAAACATCAGTGTAGATATGTCAAATCTGACATCAGCATAGTAAAGTAAAATGTCTTTAATGGTACACCTGCTCAGAATGTTTTGTCGCATGAGTGCTATTTGTGTGCTATTTGAAGTGATATGTAGAACTCTTCACGTCCAAAAATTAAACTCTATCGTGAACATTTTCGTGTGATGATTTTCAAATTTCGACACATAACAAGAGTATGCCGATCAACTTGCACTATCCCAGGCCATCGTGGTGGCTTATAAAATTTTATTCAAAACAGGCCTGACCTAATAACTGAAAGCAAACATAATACTGCTTTCAATGATAACATGTTGTTTTTCATCAAATCTATGCAGTTTTATAGAATACCTCAAATCGAAAATTTAGGTTGTAATTTTAAACCCCAGTTTCTTGGGGAAGTTTTTTTAGAATTTTGCATAGATTTCATTCAATAACAATAACAGGCCATTCAATAAGTCCGTAGGATAAGTAAGAAAAATACAAACTTTTGATAAAATTCGATTATATTATTCAACATAGTTGCCTTCGTGAGCGATACAACGATTATAGCGATTTTCCAACTTTTCGATACCACTTTTATAGTACGATTTCTTTTTCTCGTGAAAATATGCCTCAGTTTCAGCGATTACTTCATCATTGTACTTGAATTTCTTTCCAGCAAGGATTCTCTTGAGATCTGAAAACGGGAAAAAGTCGCTGGGGACTAAATCTGGAGAATACGGTGGATGTGTAAGCAATTCGAAGTCCAATTCATTCAATTTTGCCATCGTTTAAATCGATTTGTGACACGGTGCATTGTTTTGGTGAAACAGCACTTTTTTCATTTGCAATGTGTGTTCGTTTCTTTGCGATTTCAGCCTTCAATCGATTCAAAAGTGCACAATAATATTCGCTGTTGATGATGGTTCTTTTTTGGAGATAGTCGATGAATATTATTCCTTTCGCATCCAAAATACAGACGCCATCACCTTACAGGCCGACTGTTGGGTCTTTGCTCGCTTTGGATTCGGTTCGTCGACTGCTGTTTACTCAGCTGACTATCTTTTGGATTCTGGTGTGTAATAGTGAAGCCATATTTCATCTATTGTCACAAATCGACGATAGAATTCGATTTTATTGCGGTTAAACAGTGCCAAACACTCGTCTGAAGCATCAATTCGTTGTTGTTTTTGATCGACTGTGAGCTCACGCGGCACCCACTTTGCACAGAGCTTTCGCATATTCAAATGTTCGTGTAAAATGGTAAAAACACTACCATCTGATATCTTTACAATGTTACCTTGAGCAGAGTCCGAATAATGTTTATCAAGCCATTGTTTGGTTTCCACAGTATTTTTTTTCATCAAAAAGCAATGCTTTGTCAAAACTCGAAATTCACTTTTTTTCCCATTTTTTTTTTCAATAACAAAAGTTATTTGCACACAAAATACTATAACTCACGAATCAATAGTCAGATTGTTGTCAAATTTATATACGTATCGTTGAAGACTAGTACTAAATAAAAATCATGTGGAAAAAATTTAGTAACGCCATCTTTGTGTCATCCTATGGACTTTTTGAACGGAATGTTATATACTTAGTACTCTCTTATGTTTTGGTGCACGGTTTTTTGCTCATAAAATGAAAACAACAAAAGATGTTTTTCAAAATTATTTTTGTTACACTGTGCGGCAATTAAAGGGTCAATTGGAATAACCTCAAATATCTCAATGGTTTCTAATAGTGCATGGTCTATATATTATGCCCTTATACTCAGTTTTATCGGATGAGGTCAAATAAGAGAGAAATTCAAGGTCGAATTTCACCTGTAAGTCACAAATTTTTTTTATAACTCTTAAACTAAATTCAAATCCTACACTAAGGGAAATAATGCATATTAACATTATCCACGCCTGAGTATCAATTTTATTTAAATATTTACGTGGATAAATCAAATATTTTCCTTACAACTCGTTTTTTTCCCGTATTTGAATTTTATTTATACCACACACGTACACACATATTCCATACAAGCAAGCAGCAACAGCATCGCACACGTAAACACATATTCCGACAAGCAGCAACAGCATCGCACTCTGTTCCTGCAGTTTATTTCTTTCAGTTGCAACCTTAGTTCTTATAATTCTCATTTCGTTTTTGTTGCAAGGGTAGTATAACAGGGATATTTGGCCGTACGTATGAGCGATTGCGTGCTGAAATAATGCAATTATGTAGGGTGGAGTGACAACTCGACATTTTCCCACGAATGTGTCGCAAAAATAATAGAAATCAGATTACGCCATCAGAGGCAGAAAAAGTTGCACCGTTCTGCGCAAGACGTTAGGTCTTTCGTGACGTAGATAGGAAAAGACACTTTCTCTGTTATTCTCACTGATTTTCTGTTCGTGCAAGAAAAGACGAAATATAGTGCGAAATAGTTCTGTGCTATTTTTTTTTCAGCTACAGTTGTTTTTTATGTTTTGTTCAGTGAAAAACAGCTGATTTTGACAATGGGTCGATCGTGACGTAGGCAGACATGCGCATGGCATAATCTTGTATTTATTATTTTTGAATGTGTCGCACCGATTGTCATTTGCCTGCATATTTTGCTTTATTAATGCCATTAGCATGGTTACTTTATTTTCTTTTTTCGTTCTATAGTTTTATACTATTTTTGACATATGGTGCCATAATATTGCACCGACTGTCAAAAATAGTATGATATTAAGGAACGAAAAAAGAAAATAAAGTAACCATGCTAATGGCATTAATGGACGCAGCTCCTGAGAAATATTTGAATATATTGTTTTTTAATTTCAATATTTTTTATATAAATTTCCTTTAGATGTGATAGTTTTATTTTCAAATAGTAAATTTTTAAAAGATATTACGTAGTCGATTTATGCAAATGCGTTATTGGTGCAAAAATGACTCGCTTTTTGGATAAATTAAAAAAGTTTTTGGATAAATTTAATATTTTTTTCCCTTAGTGTATGTAGTAACTGCATCTAAATATTTGCAATGGATAGTTCTTACATTTTGAGACTAATTTTTGCTGAAAAAGTTACTTAATACATATTTTCGTCGAAAACAGGGCTTTAAAAAAAAAAACAAAATTTTCAATAGTTCAGTTACTTTGTATTTTTCTTCAAAAACAGTCTGATTTTGCTGAATTTTTGCAAACACCTTAAGTAAAATAAAATAACCCATTTCTGAAAAGATCACAGCAATTAATTGTGCGCATCCAAAGATATTCGGATTCAAAGATTACCAAAGATGGTAACTTCGTTAATGTAAGCCCTAGCGTAAAGTCATTCAGATAAAAATTATAGATCCAACAACTTTCTTCAAAACTGTCCTCAACATTTTTATCGAAAGAATTACCGTTTTAAAGATATGCGCGTAAATGTGTAATTATAAAATATATGAAAAATTTTAAACGGTTAAAATAAAAATTATTTTTATTTCTATTTCTTCTCAAGTTCCAATTGAAAATTTTGTTTTTTTTTGTGTTTTGGTGAAACAGCACTTTTTTCATTTGCAATGTGTGTTCGTTTCTTTGCGATTTCAGCCTTCAATCGATTCAAAAGTGCACAATAATATTCGCTGTTGATGATGGTTCTTTTTTGGAGATAGTCGATGAATATTATTCCTTTCGCATCCAAAATACAGACGCCATCACCTTACAGGCCGACTGTTGGGTCTTTGCTCGCTTTGGATTCGGTTCGTCGACTGCTGTTTACTCAGCTGACTATCTTTTGGATTCTGGTGTGTAATAGTGAAGCCATATTTCATCTATTGTCACAAATCGACGATAGAATTCGATTTTATTGCGGTTAAACAGTGCCAAACACTCGTCTGAAGCATCAATTCGTTGTTGTTTTTGATCGACTGTGAGCTCACGCGGCACCCACTTTGCACAGAGCTTTCGCATATTCAAATGTTCGTGTAAAATGGTAAAAACACTACCATCTGATATCTTTACAATGTTACCTTGAGCAGAGTCCGAATAATGTTTATCAAGCCATTGTTTGGTTTCCACAGTATTTTTTTTCATCAAAAAGCAATGCTTTGTCAAAACTCGAAATTCACTTTTTTTCCCATTTTTTTTTTCAATAACAAAAGTTATTTGCACACAAAATACTATAACTCACGAATCAATAGTCAGATTGTTGTCAAATTTATATACGTATCGTTGAAGACTAGTACTAAATAAAAATCATGTGGAAAAAATTTAGTAACGCCATCTTTGTGTCATCCTATGGACTTTTTGAACGGAATGTTATATACTTAGTACTCTCTTATGTTTTGGTGCACGGTTTTTTGCTCATAAAATGAAAACAACAAAAGATGTTTTTCAAAATTATTTTTGTTACACTGTGCGGCAATTAAAGGGTCAATTGGAATAACCTCAAATATCTCAATGGTTTCTAATAGTGCATGGTCTATATATTATGCCCTTATACTCAGTTTTATCGGATGAGGTCAAATAAGAGAGAAATTCAAGGTCGAATTTCACCTGTAAGTCACAAATTTTTTTTATAACTCTTAAACTAAATTCAAATCCTACACTAAGGGAAATAATGCATATTAACATTATCCACGCCTGAGTATCAATTTTATTTAAATATTTACGTGGATAAATCAAATATTTTCCTTACAACTCGTTTTTTTCCCGTATTTGAATTTTATTTATACCACACACGTACACACATATTCCATACAAGCAAGCAGCAACAGCATCGCACACGTAAACACATATTCCGACAAGCAGCAACAGCATCGCACTCTGTTCCTGCAGTTTATTTCTTTCAGTTGCAACCTTAGTTCTTATAATTCTCATTTCGTTTTTGTTGCAAGGGTAGTATAACAGGGATATTTGGCCGTACGTATGAGCGATTGCGTGCTGAAATAATGCAATTATGTAGGGTGGAGTGACAACTCGACATTTTCCCACGAATGTGTCGCAAAAATAATAGAAATCAGATTACGCCATCAGAGGCAGAAAAAGTTGCACCGTTCTGCGCAAGACGTTAGGTCTTTCGTGACGTAGATAGGAAAAGACACTTTCTCTGTTATTCTCACTGATTTTCTGTTCGTGCAAGAAAAGACGAAATATAGTGCGAAATAGTTCTGTGCTATTTTTTTTTCAGCTACAGTTGTTTTTTATGTTTTGTTCAGTGAAAAACAGCTGATTTTGACAATGGGTCGATCGTGACGTAGGCAGACATGCGCATGGCATAATCTTGTATTTATTATTTTTGAATGTGTCGCACCGATTGTCATTTGCCTGCATATTTTGCTTTATTAATGCCATTAGCATGGTTACTTTATTTTCTTTTTTCGTTCTATAGTTTTATACTATTTTTGACATATGGTGCCATAATATTGCACCGACTGTCAAAAATAGTATGATATTAAGGAACGAAAAAAGAAAATAAAGTAACCATGCTAATGGCATTAATGGACGCAGCTCCTGAGAAATATTTGAATATATTGTTTTTTAATTTCAATATTTTTTATATAAATTTCCTTTAGATGTGATAGTTTTATTTTCAAATAGTAAATTTTTAAAAGATATTACGTAGTCGATTTATGCAAATGCGTTATTGGTGCAAAAATGACTCGCTTTTTGGATAAATTAAAAAAGTTTTTGGATAAATTTAATATTTTTTTCCCTTAGTGTATGTAGTAACTGCATCTAAATATTTGCAATGGATAGTTCTTACATTTTGAGACTAATTTTTGCTGAAAAAGTTACTTAATACATATTTTCGTCGAAAACAGGGCTTTAAAAAAAAAAACAAAATTTTCAATAGTTCAGTTACTTTGTATTTTTCTTCAAAAACAGTCTGATTTTGCTGAATTTTTGCAAACACCTTAAGTAAAATAAAATAACCCATTTCTGAAAAGATCACAGCAATTAATTGTGCGCATCCAAAGATATTCGGATTCAAAGATTACCAAAGATGGTAACTTCGTTAATGTAAGCCCTAGCGTAAAGTCATTCAGATAAAAATTATAGATCCAACAACTTTCTTCAAAACTGTCCTCAACATTTTTACCGAAAGAATTACCGTTTTAAAGATATGCGCGTAAATGTGTAATTATAAAATATATGAAAAATTTTAAACGGTTAAAATAAAAATTATTTTTATTTCTATTTCTTCTCAAGTTCCAATTGAAAATTTTGTTTTTTTTTTTTTAAAAGCCCTGTTTTCGAAGAAAATATTAACCCCCTTACTTAACTTTTTCAGCAAAAATTAGTCTCAAAATGAAAAGAACCATACATTGCAAATATTTAGATGAAGTTACTACATAGGATTTGAATTTAGTTTAAGAGTTATAAGAAAAAATTTGTGACTTAAAGGTGAAATTCGACCTTGAATTTCTCTCTTATTTGATCTAATCCGATAAAACTGAGCATGAGGGCATAATATATACACCATGCACTACTAGAAACCATTGAGACATTTGAAGTTATTTTTTCGTGTCGCACTGTGTTAATTATTAAGTCATTCAATAGCTACAAATTGTCGAACAATTTATTCGAAATGACTTCCATTTGCTTTCCAGTAGAAGTGAAGACGATCTGGCCAGTCATCGATCGCAGCACGTACGACATGCATAGGAAATTTCTCCACTGCTCGGACAAGAGCGCGCTTTAGAGACTCGATATTTGAGTGAAGAGTAAAGCAAGCCGTACCTTCTAGCACGGACTACAATTTGTAATCGAATGGGTTCAAGTCTGGGCTACCCGCTGATCACTGATGCGTGGAAATGAAGCCTGGTACATTGTCTTTGAGCCACTCTTGAGTCAATTTAGCCTTATGGGCCGAAGTAGAATCTTGTTAAAAGGTCCACGGCTTATTTTGGAATAATGTCGTGTTAAGAGGCTTCACAACCAATTCCAAAACATTGAATTCATACACTTTTTTTGACTCCTTTTTCACAAAAATGGAGCTTGGTGACCCATTATAGCCAACTCCCCACCTTCTCTGAACTTTCGGAACGAGTTCTGCTGCATGTCGTGATGAAAGAGTGTACATATACTCTATCATTCTGTTTATTGAACGATTCCTCTACGTTGAAAATTTTTTCGTCAGTAAACAGAATTCGACTGTGGGCATTATCCGCGTGCTTGACAAGAAACGCTTTCGATTTTCGCTAACGTTGTTTCTTTAACGCTACCGTTAGCGAAAAAGAAGCATAAATGTGAAATGTCAAATAGGCGTCAAAACGAAGCGAGTTCGTGCAGTAGTTCACTCACTGTGTATTTTATACACATTCGACCAACCAATGTGGCTTTTCAATCCTTTGTTAAATGACCACATCTATAGGATAAGTTGAGCAACCAAGACAAAAAAAAAATCAGTTCAATCTTAATGATCCCGCAATTGAATAACCAGGATATAAAAACTTTTATTAAATTAAAATGTTTTATAGCCAACATACCTACGAACATTTACCTATAAAAGAGTTGAAAATAGTATCAATTTTAAGCTTTAAAAGCTTTAAGGTACATGGAGCGCATACAATTCAAGCTGATGGCAAAAGCTTGTCAAATTGTTGAACTTGGTTGTAAAGTTTGCAGTTGCAGCCAGCTTAAACGGTTTTCTCAGCATCACATCGGAATTCAACACCTTGCTGGGTAAAGCAACGCATGATTCTACCTCATAACAACATATCCTGCATAAGGACCAATCCTAGTTTTAGCTGCTCATCCGCTGGAAACACAAAAAAAAAAAACAATAAAAAAATTTTAAAAAGCTGTTACTTTCTTACTCTTCTGTAAATACTTCGACATCTTCCGCCGTCGTTATTGTTGCTTGAATTCCGACATAACAGCTTTTCACAGCCTGTTGCCTGCTTCTATTGGCAGCAGCGAGTGTGTTATGGCTGAGGAGTTGCACCGAGCACCAGGTGAGAGCGGCTCTTGAAACTTGCTTCTTCACGTGACGTGGATACTGCTCAGCAGTTTCTGTGCCGGAAGTCATACAACTGCAGCAGCACAACTACGCACAGGTTCTTCAAAAGGTTTCTTCATTTTTGTTTTTTTTTCTCTGTTGCAACTAAAGTTTGTATATTTCTTATGCTGCTCCTAAATATTTTTTTGTATGTTGTTTTTATTATTCTTTTAACGTTTTTACATGTTGTTGCTAGTTTTTGTTATTGTTGCTTTAGCTGTTCTGAATTAACGGAAAAGTTGTAAACTTTAAACTTTCGCGTCAGCAAAGGCCCGGAAAATGCGTTCGCTTGAAAACAATGAAGACTTGCTTCTTGTAAATGCTATCGTCCGTTGACGTTGTTTTCGTTGTTGTTGTTATCGTTGCTGTTGTTATCGTTGTTGTTGTTATGTTTTACGAATTTCTTCAAAGCAATTTTTCATTTTAGTGGCGGCTGCAGCGGAAACTTTTGATTTTTGAAATATTAAAGTTTGATTTCTTTGCTTCTGCTGCGCGTGCACTTGTGGCTGTTCAGGTGTGGGTGCTTTTATTATTGGTGTGTGTGCTTTTGCTGATCTCTTTTTTTTATGCAGCAACAAGTCGTTGTTTCCACTTTGTATGAACTTCCGTGAAAACATTTAAGCACATCGTGTAGACATAAACCAAACGACAAATTTAAAATAAACCGTTACAACATAACAAAATTCTAATTTATAACCGCTATCGGCAGACACTTAATTTCGAAGTTTTGATCCTTGTTGATTATTTTTTAATGTTATTTATTTTTTGAAATTATGAAAAAGTTAAAACTACATACATATCGTACATATTATTTTTGGGATAATGAGCATTTCGTTGTCAACTTAAAAAAATGTTAAAAAGTCAACTGATACCGCCCACAGTAGAAGAGAAAAAAAGCAATAGTAAAATCACCTAAGCCGGCTAAGGTAAAGAACATTTTATGGAAATTAGAAACTTATGGTTATTCACTAAAGTAATATACATATTGTTTAATTCATTGCTTTGAAAGCACATACTTCGATACCCTGCCAATAAAAAAAATGTTTGATTTACCCAAGCTAAGTATATAACATTTTAACCAATAGTGTAGGTAAACCACCGAAAACTTTGACAATTTATCAAAATGTTATGAGCAAAATTTTTCGCTGAATACTCGCGGTTTGTTATAGTTCTCGTTTATTTTTTGTAATGAAAGTGATAGAGCCTAGATGTTTGGCCAAGGTGCAATGCTTCGTGAGTGCATTTTTTGACATTAACTTAGCGCAGTAATATCCAACTATTGACTCATTTATAAGCGATCTAAATGCATAAACTTTGTAACTGTATGTTTATTTATATTAAATAAAACAGAATTTCCTTAAAATAAAAAAAATTTGTAATTAATTTTATTAAGAAGTTTCGTCTAAGGGCTTGGATAATTTTGCACAACAGCAATATACAAATTTCACCTAAGTAAATGTACACTGAAAAAAAATATTTGCTTAAAATTAAACACAATGTGTTCAAAAAATATGTTCATAATTTTTTTTTTTTCATATGTTTTTCAAAAGTTTTAAACTCATTTGCTCTTACTTTTTTCTGTGTACAACATTTTTTTTCTGTTTACATTTCATACTTGTCTTTGGAAATTTTTTACAAAAACAATATACAGTAATTTACCTAAGTAGATGTATATTTTATAGTTCTCCCTGTATATTTATATATCTATTTAACTTTTATAGTTCAGCAAAGTTTTGACGTGACGAAGTTACGTTTTACCGCGCAGGTTTCCAAAAAAGTTGAAAAATGCATTTTTTCAAAATTCATCGCCATTGCATTGGATTGTTACTCGCTGGGTATAAGAGCTATGACTAAAAAAATGGTACGACCGTAAAGGATAGTTCTTTGACTTCATTACAAAAACAACGCAACGCAACTGAAAATTTGTTACATGGAATTTTTACTCATCGAGTATTAGCGCCAGGATTAAAAATATGACACCAAAAAAGGCCTGTTCTAAAACCTCACAACAAAATTAGAAAAAAAATTTCTGATGTCATGGGGACACAGAGAGAGGCGCTCAAAGATCGAAAATGCAACATTCATGCATCAGCGTTGCATTGAATTTTTACTCAGTGAGTATATAAGCTACGATAAATGTTTGAAAAGGAAAATGAAGAATTTATACTTGGCTTTCCGGAAAAATAAAAATAAAAAAAAAAATTCCAACATCACCAGATCGTGAATATAGCAGCAAATGTAATATCGTTGCATAGAATTTTTATTCACTCGGGAGATGTGCTGTGGTAAATTTTGTTTAACAAAAGCATAGATGTGTTATTACATCTTACAACTAAATCACAAAAAAAATTCTTGTCATCATGATTTCAGGGTGGCAACCACATAATGTAGTAAAAATGCTACAACTATGAAAAAACGTTGCATGGAATTTTAACTCTGTGACTAATGGCATAACGGTAAATTTTAAGGATCAAAAACGAAGATGATGACTTCGGGCACATGATAAAATTAACAAAAAAAAGTTGACGGCGTCATGAGGCCCCTCTGGGAACTGCCTATTGTGACGCATATGCATCACTTTTGCTGGATTTACTGCATGCAGCTAAGGCAAAGTAAAGGCCCAGTTTCAATTTTTTGAGTAAAAAAACGGGCTTGTTTGAATGCCTGTATTAGTTTTATTTTATTAAATATCAAAACAATTTGTTTTTTGTTTTTAATTCAGTCTTAGATTAACAATTTTTTTTTTGTTTATTTTGCAGCCATATTAACGGTTATATAGCGCGTAAAAGTTGAGGTCGCGAACAAGAGGCCTCTTGCGGCTTGCACGATATCACCTCTTCAGGTGGTTTGATAAAAAAAAACAAAAAACCAAAATTTTATAACAGTTTTGTCTTGTGCGTGAACCAACAAAAAGAGTAAAATTAAAAAAAATAAAAAAATGCCGCATAAAAGAAAAAAAATTCCATTTTTCATACACGAAATTGGACTTTATAAATGATATAAATAGCAAAACAAAATATTATTTTATTTGATTTTGTTGGTTCACGCACTGCGTATTCAATTATTTTACAAAATGAAAAAGATTTAAGTTAATCGGACACATACTTTTCGAGTTAGAGTGCAAGCCGTTTCAAAAAATGTCATTTCGAGAAAAACGCGTTTAAAGTTTAAATGAGAGCCAATATCAAGCTGTCTGATAGAACTGCAATAAGGTGTATGTCTTAAACGGCTTTGAATTTTATTCTGAAATTTTTTTTACACATTCTTAAAAAAATTCGAAAATTTATCAAAAAAAAAATTGAAACTGGGCTTTAATGCACCAAGGAAAAGCACAACAAACGGAGAAGCAAATAAAAAAAGTAAAAGAAACACAAACACCAACACCAACACCAACACCAATACCAACACCAACACAACACCAACACCAACACCAACACCAATACCAACACCAATACCAACACCAACACCAACACCAAAACTAACACCAACACCAACACGAACAACAACAACACCAACATCAACATCAACAACAACAACAACAAAAAAAACAACAACAACAGCAACAACAACAACAACAACAACAACAACAACAACAACAACAACAACAACAACAACAACAACAACAGCAACAACAACAACAACAACAACAACAACAACAACAACAACAACAACAACAACAACAACAACAACAACAACAACAACAGCAACTACAACAACAACAACAACAACAACAACAACAACAACAACAACAACAACAACAACAACAACAACAACAACAACAATAACAACAACAACAACAACAACAACAACAATAACAACAACAACAACAACAACAACAACAACAACAACAACAACAACAACAACAACAACAACAACATCAGCAGCAGCAACAACAACAACAACAACAATAACAACAACAACAACAACAACAACAACAACAACAACAACAACTACAGCAACTACAACAACAACAACAACAACAACAACAACAACAACAACAACAGCAACTACAACAACAACAACAACAACAACAACAACAACAACAACAACAACAACAACAACAACAACAACAACAACAACAACATCAGCAGCAACAACAACAACAACAACAACAATAACAACAACAACAACAACAACAACAACAACAACAACAACAACAACAACAACAACTACAGCAACTACAACAACAACAACAACAACAACAACAACAACAACAACAACAACAACAACAACAACAACAACAACAACAATAACAACAACAACAACAACATCAACACCAACATCAACATCAACATCGACATCGACATCGACATCGACATCAACATCAACATCAACATCGACATCGACATCGACATCAACACCAACACCAACACCAACACCAACACCAACACCAACACCAACACCAACCAACACCAACACCAACACCAACACCAACACCAATACCAATACCAATACCAATACCAATACCAACACCAACACCAACATCAACACCAACAACAACAACAACAACAACAACAACACCAACAACAACAACAACAACAACAACAACAACAACAACACCAACATCAACACAAATAACAACAACAAAAACAATAACATCAACAACAACAACAACAACAACAACAACAACAACAACAACAACAACAACAACAACAACAACAACAACAACAACAACAACAACAACAACAACAACAACGACAACAACATCAACAACATCAACATCAACAACATCAACAACAACAACAATAACAACAACAACAAAAATCTAGTTATGATTTCAACAGTTTTTTCGTGGCAACCAACATTGCTCACAAACAAAAAGTAACGCATTGAAACCGGACTATGAAATCGGAAAAGGATAAAAATTATTATTAAATTATTAAAAGGATAAAACACACCTAACACACATCTTTCCAAACTAGGAAAGTGATTCGGTATATTTGATTAAGTCAAAAATTTGGTCATGGATCAAAAGAAGAGTTTGGACATGAAATAGGATTATAAAGAAATACCGTCACGTCAAAACCTACGGGTGTGTCCACGACACAGCCAACTCTTTTTTGTTGAAAACTTGAACACTATGTTCGGCAGAATAAGCAAGCACGCTCATATAAATTGTCGAAGCTAATGTGTAAATTACAAAATACTTCGCTAATTTATCATCCAAATCAATATCGGTAAGTTAACGTGTAAAACTTAGGTGTTTTGGCCAAAAACTTAGGAGGCTGAAAACTGCCAAAGGCATCGTATAAATTATACTAGGTTTTTTATTAATTTTGCATAAGTTTGTTTCTCGTTGTAAGAAATGCGTTCATTGTCTATTTTATACAAAATATTTCAAGACAATCGTTTTTAAGGAGTAAACTTCACTCGCGGGTTGAAGTTGACATTATTGTTTATGTTTTTTAACGTAAAATGAAAAATTTTGCCCGATTCCTTATGAAATTGATATTACCGTGAAAAAAAAGTTGATTTAATAATATGAACCGGATTAAGATAAAGATCCGGAAAACAAATGGTGAAGCATTTCTAAAATTAATTAATTACTTATTTTTTAGAATTTTATTCATTCGTAGTGGGCGGGTGGTCAAAACAAAGTAAGTTACAACTCTTTTTAAGCAAAAAGTGCCAAATTCGAGTGAACTCTGTATAGTGGTTTGTAGAATGTTCAAACAAACAAATAGAAAATTAGTTTAATTAATATTGTAGCTAATACACCCGCTGTAAGTCGAATTTTTTGTCACATTTGTTATTGACAGCAAAGTCATTAATGGACTAATTTTGTACAAATTCACTTTAACCATCAGTATATTAAATACTTGTAGGAATGTCTTTCCCACTAGAAAGGGGAGTAGACAAAGCAAAGTACATAACAACTACTTTGAGGAGATAGGTAATAAATGCTTTATAGATTTGTAAAGGTCAAAGAAAAAACTAGCAAACAAACAAACAAAGAGAAAATAAGTTGCACATAATAATATTGAATAAAATAACGAAAAGCTTTGCCGTCTATGCTTCCTTTTCTTCAATACAACAAAAGCTTAAATAAGTACGGCTATGAATATTACCGATTAAATGCCCTCACTTAAAGGTTAAAACAATGGCGTGAATGAAGGTAAAAGTAAAATAAGAAATCATATACACGACTATATCAAACAACATAATTGCTTTAAGAATAAAGATTAGAGGAAAAAATAACTTTAAGTACAACAACAAATAGTACAATCAATAGCAAATGATTTTTTTGGTAAACTTGTCTACGATCCTGGTATTAAGCAATTTGGCATGAATTCATAGCTATGAACAAAACAAAACAATAATGAAGTCCTTAACAGGAGAAAAAAAAAAAATAAAGCAAAATATGTTTATTGACGAATGATTAAAGGAAAAAAAAAACAAAACAAAAATACAAAAGGTAGCTGAACGTTAGGCACGTTCTGCACAACAAACAAAACAAATCAATAAGGACTACAATAAAAAAAAAAAACAATACAAAACATAAGAACACTCATGCAAGCACGACATGTTTACAAAATACAAACATACCAATAAAAAGTTTTCTACTTGTTGAAACTAATCAATAGGCAGTCTTTAACTAGAAAATAAAACAAAAAAGTAGCAATGAAAATAAACAACAGCAGTAAATAAACAGTCAACAAAAACAAAAAAAAAACCTCCCTTTTGTCTGTATTGAAAGAGTTAAGCACAGATACTTATACTACTTAGACCACTAGAGTAACCCAAAAACGGTGTGGTTCTTAATAGATGTTCTTTTGAAAAGTAGCATCATAATAGAAAAAAAAAACAGCCACCCTCTTTTTCTTGGGAAAAAAATATGGGCATTTCCCTTATGTCGAACGTGACCATCGCACAAATTTGAAGTGAGGAAAAAAGTCAAAGAAAAAAATATTTTCATTTCTTTTTTACTTAACATTATAGCTCTTATGTAGCACTATAATTAGCGGCAAAGTTTATATCAGGCATAATACTGGTTCCAAGATACAGTTAGGGAATAAAGTGTTTATACACCCCGTGAAAACGAAGAAACTGCTAAATGAAAATCACCACAAAAAATGGTGTTATGTCACTATATTTTTATTGCATTTTTATAACTTTACAAAACCAAAAAATTTAATTTGTCTCAAAACGTTACTTAATAGATATAAAAAACTCTAAATGAAGAGGGAAAAAGTGTTCACACAGTTAATTTATTTTTTAATTAAATATTAAATTAATTACTTCTAAATGTTTTGTAATAAAGTTAATATTTTTTCGGTCCACCATTAGCATCAATAACTGCCTGCACACGTCTTGGCAGTGATTGGACCAAATTTTCAGTCGTATCAGGTGTAATTTGCGATGAGGCTCTTCGTAAAGCTTGTTTTAGCGTTTCCTTGCTGGTAATGTTGTAATGACTGATTTTTCTTTTCAAAATGTCCCAAACATTCTCAATGGGGTTTCAATCCGGTGATTGTGGAGGAGAGTTCAACTGTCTTGGTGCATAATAAAGCAACCAATCTCAGACAATGTGCGCTGTATGTTTGGAATCGTTGTCCTGTTGGAAAATTAAATTCTGGCCAAGACCCAACATATCAACCGATGGTTGTAAATTATCTTCTAATAGCTGTTTATAGTAGTATCGGTCCATAATACCAACTATAAACACCAATCAGCCAACCCCAGACGCTTATATGGCTCCCCAAGCCATAATCATGGCACCATCATGTTTCACTGTTGGAACAATATTATTCGGCTCAAGTGCTGTATTTTTTGCGCCAAATCCTTCCGCGGCCATCATTTCCAAACAAATTAAATGTAATTTCGTCAGTAAATAAAACTCTTTTCCAAAAATCCAAAAATTCCCTTGTTTAAATGCTTTTTTGTAAACTGAAGGCGAAGTTTCGTATTCTTCTCGAAAATCAATGGTTTTCTGCGGGGAGCTCTGCTTGCATAACCGTTAGCTTTCAAAGCATTTCTAACAATTTTTGGATGAGCTGTCTTGGACGAAGTGTTAGCGATCTGTTAAGCTATTTTTGTGGCAGTCATTTTTGGATGTTTGCTTACTTCTTTTAAAATCAGGCTAATATCTTGTCTCGAGAGTTTCTTTGGGCGTCCTGACCTGGGCTTTTTTCTACGGAACCAATATTTTTATATTTTTTTACGATATATAGGACCGTAGCGAAAGGCAAATTTAATAACATGCTAATTTCGCGAACAGGTTTGCCTTTTGTATGCTCATGCACAATTAAATTTTTTATTTCCAAGCAATCAACACGTGCCCTACTTCTAATGAAAACTAGTAAGAAATGATCTTCGACTGGGCCGAAGTTAAAATACCCCCACGTCCAAACCAAAGTATATCCAAAGTCTTAAGCAGTCCATAAAATGTTTATTTGTAATCATATTTTTAACTTAAAATTTTTTTATGAAGTCACTTTTTTAATGAAGTCACTTTGTATGGGAGGTGGGTGTGGTTTTCAATCGATTTGGTTGAATTTCATACTTAGAATGTATATTAAATAACAAAGTTTATATGCAAATTTTTAAGTCCATATATTAATTTTTGTGGAATTTAAAGAGATTTTTCATTTTTTAAAAAGTCACTTTGTATGGGAGGTAGGCGTGGTTTTCATCCGATTTAGTTGAATTTCATACTTAGAGTGTATATTAAATAGCAAAGTTTATATGCAACATTTCAAGTCCAAATATTAGTTTTAGTGGAATTCTAAGAGATTTTACCTTTTTGATAAAGTCACTTTGTATGGGAGGTAGGCGTGGTTGTGATCCGATTTGGCTCATTTTCGAACTTGACCTCTATTTTTATCGAATTATCGAATATCGAATTTCGTGATGATAGCTTGAAAATTACGGCTGTAATCGTGATCACAGACAGACAGACAGACGGACAGACGGACAGACAGACGGACATGACTAAATCGACTCGGGTGGTGATGCTGATCAAGAATATATATACTTTTCTATACCTGCCACGCCTCCTTATGGGTGTTACAAACGGAGTGACAAAATTAATATACCCCGTTTACGTTTTTTAAACGTAGGTGTATAAAAATAACAGTATTTAAACAGCTACAATGCGTACTTAAAGAGTGAAATAAAAAATATTTGCACTGTATGAACACTTTTTTCCCTCTTTCTTTTTAGTTTCTTGTGTCTATTAAGTTATGTTTTGAGAGAAATTAATTTTTTGACGTAGAATACGTCATTCTCGGAGGTAAGTTGGGTGGTTGATAGTGATCAGGTGTTGGTATTTATATCACAATTTGAGCCTTTGGTGTACCTTAAGTACTTATCTGATTAAGGTCTGCTTGATCCTCAATGGGAGAAAAATTCATGTTTGAACCCTCTAACTTATATGAATTTTACACAATTTCATGAAATATAAAGCCAACATTTGATGTTTTTGTTTGCTTAAGTTTGCTACCTATTTATCGACGGTTTCCGGTTTTTTCGATGGTGAAGGCAGCATCATCTAGCGTAAAGACATAAATCTTATAATTAAAAAAAAAAAGAGCATACTTTTGGGGCAAGTTGTTTTTAACAGAATCGCGTAGCCTAGTAATTCAGAGTAAATTTGAGGGGCATGCTTTTTAAACAGAATCTGTTATTGAAATGTCAAAATTCCGCAGCCAATTATATATCCGGGCATATTATCGACAGTGAAATTTTGACATTTCGACTCTCCACATGGGTTGTTGAACTTGGTAGCATTGAACAAATTTTGTTTGCTTGTTTAAGTTTGCTACCTATTTATCGACAGTTTCCGGTTTTATCGACAAAACCATAAAATTTGTATGGGAGCCCCCCTAAGGAGTGGTCGGAGGGAATAGGTGTCAAAGGCTCCCATAAATATTTTGCTGAATATTTTTTAAATCAGATGCCATCAAAAGCGAATTGAATAATTATACGTCTTGTGTTACGACATAGTCGAAACTACTGTATCTTTTTTTAGTTTTGTAAAGTTATAAAAATAACTAAAAGCTCATACCAAAATTTGTTGTGATGATTTGCATTTAGCAATTTCTTCGATTTTCCCTAACTGCACACGCATAAAAAGAAAAAAATCGAACGGGACAAAAAGGTTTTGTGGACATATATAGAAAGTCAGAATTCAGCAAAATCTGTTACAATTTTTTAGTGCGACTAATTTTAGAATCTTATACAATAATGTTACTTTATTTGGTTTGATTTAAGTATCTTCAGTACTTTTTATTTTTTTAATCGATAATCTGATTCGATACGTGACCATTCGAACGTTACATTATTTTCATTATTATTAAATAAGGTAATGATTTGTATGTGAACAGGATGAATCGGATAACGAGGTCAATCCGAAAACTGGTGATTTCTTGGGTCAAGACAAGAAAAAAGTCGTAGGAGTCTATTCTCACCCCTCTCCTAGTTATAAGTAAAAGTATGTAAAAAGTCAAATTTTAAGGTAATATCACTTTTGGCACAATAACTTTTAAATAAGAGCTACATAAGATCAAAAAACAGTTTCAAAAGATTAATCTAACAGGTTGAGTAAAAATTAGAACCAATTAAAGTTGACTTGTACGTTAAAGAAATTAGAGTTGATCAAACTCTAAATATATTTTTTTTTACAAAAATTATTAGTTCGAGTGTGATTTTCTCGAAATTTTTTATATAATCTGGGGATCTGTCAGACCAAGGATTCGGACCATTTCAACTCTCACTAAATTTTTCATTAAGGAAGGAGATAACTTGCCGGCTCAATGCGGCCGGTGCTCCGTCGTGTTGGTAAAACATACTACGCCTTTGTGCTAACCGAACATCTTATAACATGTGTAGCAACTCTTCCTGTAATAGTTTGAAATACTCCTTGAAATTAAGACGATGTGACAGAATATGGGCCCCTATTAATTGCATTTCAAGAACCGCAGCCCATAAATTGATACTGAACGTCCAATGAAAAGATTTGTTGTAAGCTTAGTTTTAAAGAAAAATTGTTTCCTTACCTTTGGAAAGAAGTTTTTCGCGTAGCTCTTGGATTTTCCCGTGACCAGAAGTGCTGGTTATTGAAATTGATTTCACCATCTCTCGTTAATTAGGCCTTATCTGTCCACAATATTAATTTAATAAAATTCCAATTCGCTTCTTTGCAACTACAGCACACCAAGCGTTGATCTGCATCCCCAGGAAGAAGGTGGACACCACCTGTACCACAGGAGGCAGGTGGTACAGGTGGTGTCTCTCCTGCAATTTTTGCAGTTGGTTCGCAGTTCTGTTCGTGCTGAGATGGATTGGTTATAAGAGATAGATTAGCTGTAACCAACTGAATTATTTTTAACTCCACATTCAAAGAATCTCTTTCGGGTGCCCAGTTTCCTTCTGACGGAGGCAATGCAGACCCTCTATTGCACAATCGCGCAAACGCACTTGAAAATGCCCTTCTGCAAGGTGTTCGTCGATTAGAATATCTTCTTTGGCACTCCAACTCCGCCAAGGAAGAGTTTCCATTGCATTATCCATATACAAAAATCATGTCTGCATATTCAAGAATTGTGAAGCCCATTTTGTAATTGCTCTGTATGTAATATATTTCAATTCATATTTTCATAAATTTTGAATTGTGTCTTACCTTGACAATGTACTAGAAAGAAGTGACGAGTCGTACGAAAATAAAATAAAAATTATGTATTTATAACGGTATTTATAATATCTTTATTTCACTCTCATTCTATCGATCGTACAACAAAAACATCACAGGTAGAGTAAACCTTGCTTTCTTCTGTTTACATCAGTGGTGTTCACGCGTATACTTCAACAATTTTCAACTTTTGTGTTTGCGTTAGTAGCTCTCTCGTTCTCTGCACTGATAAAAATTGTTGTGCAGGTATTAAGTAAGAATTGTTTTATAATTATCATTTTCATCATCATTATCATTATCAGTATCATTATCATTATCACTATCATTATCATTCTCAGTATCATTATCATTATTATTATTATTCTGAAATTCATATGCTTCAAACATTTCGTGCAGTTCAAGACACACGACCAAGAAGCGCGAATATTCTCGCTTGAAGTTTCAGCGTCAACTGATTGAGAGAACTTCGTGCATTCGATCGTGTACGTGTTTCGATTCTCGAATAAAGATTTCGAGTCTCACCACGCATGGTACTACGTGCAGTGTTGCCATATTTTTTTTTTAAAAAACTTTAATTTCCAGAAAAAAAACTTGTTTTTTGGTGAAAAAACTTGATATTAAAAATTAACTAAAACATGTATTTTTAAAATGTGTGCTTTAAAATTTTTGGCAATTCCCTTTGTTCTCTCGTTGTCCCGTTATTTTGGCCACTTCATTTCTCAAGAAAATACGGAAGACTTGATCGTGAACTCTGAATGTATGTAAACTGAAGCGTCAACTTTAAAAAGGAATGCCAAAAATTGACCGCCAAGGCTCGACGAAGGGAAACCGAGACAGAAGAACAGAAAAAATGACAGCAAAAATAATAGCAACAGCGCTACCATAAAAATAAACTTTCAAAAGGAGTGAAAATTAGTAGTAGCAGCTTCAAATGATACTTATGGTTTTGTAGTAACATACAATTTAGTTTATCTATTTGATTCATAGAATCACTAAAATAGAATGCATCGTTTTAAGGGGGAAAATATACCCAGAACTTTTTTTTTTATTTACATTTTTTAAATTTCTTATATTTTCTTAAAACTTTAGGTCTCAAGAATATGTGGTGAAAATTTCAAGTCAATATCTCTAAAAATAACAAAGTTTTAGCCTAGTGAGTGAACCGCCTTCTAGAGCGCGCAGTGCTGGGCCTTATTTTCAAACGCGTTTTTCTCGAAACCATGTTTTCAAAGTTGGTGACCAAGATTTCTCGAAGCTCAGTGAACCGATCGTTTTGATTTTTTTGCATGCTTGTTTTATTCATAATAATCTCGTAATTGTCATAGGATTTTTTTTTTCGTAGCTCCGTTTATTTTTTATAGGCAAAATAATGACGAATTTTTGGTCGAAAATCGTTACTTTATGTTCGGAAATCCGCTATTTTGTGAAAAATCAATATTTTCAAAATTGGCTATGACAATTACGTGTTTTAAGTATCTAGTTAAATAATATATTTTATTTTTTTTGTTTCAGTTGAATTTAGGAGGAGCAATCTTGGTCACCGCATTTTCAGAGCGCTCTACAAAAAATGCTGTATCTACCTTTATATTAATTTCTTTTTAATAAAAAAAAAACTAAACATAGTCTTGAATGTGTACATTTTAAGGTATAAAAACCCTCAAATTAAAAATAATTGAAATTTTTTAATTTCCTTAAAAAATGCACAAACATGACATTTTTTCTTCGGCCGCTGGGTATATTTCCCCCCTTAATCGTAAAAACTTGAAAACTGGGTAAAGTAAAATAAAACTTTATTTTTTTAGGGAAAAACTTGAAAACTTTCTACACTCTCAAAAAACTCGCAAAACAAGTTTTATCTGCCCACAGAACTTTTTTGAGAAAAGCGCGAGATTTAAAAAAAATATCGCCCAAAAACGCCCAATGAAAAAAAAAAATCGCCAAAATCGCAATTTTTTCTAAGAAATTTATTATATTACAAAAAACAAAAAATTATATATTTTTTTCAAATAATATTGAGAGTTGTTAATAGTATTATATATATAAAAGTTCTTATTTTCATATTTATTGAAATAATATTGAGATCTGTAAAAAATTATAAAAAAGATACTTAATTTTATACGAGAATTTTGATTGTTAAAGAACATTTTTTTAAAGACTATTACTATTTAGAATTATTCAATATGCAACTTTAAAAATAAAAACTTTTTACAAAAAACGTAGTTCCATTCTATTAAATACTTCAGCCATATTAGACTCTTCCTTCGTTTTGTCAATTCTCAAAGTATTGCTTGATTTATTTATTTTAAATAAATACATTGATTTATTTATTTTTGTAATTATATCATCGGATATTGGCAGCGACTTGCAACAACAGTTTTGAGCCTTCATGAAGCATTTTACTCGAATGATTGAAGTTAGCATATCTAATTTCATTCTGTTGACAGAGAAAATACGTTCCACAAATGCATTGGAATGTGGCAAGGAAAGAAAGATGAATGCCAACTTACAAATATTGCCAAACATTTTTCCCACACACATTAGATGAGTTTATGAAAAAGCGTGGTTTTCACAAAAATCGCCTGGCGATTTCCTAAACTTTAAGCGCAAAAACAAGAAAAAAGCGCCCAATTGGCGATAAATCGCCCAATCTGGCAACGGTGACGTGAACATCACTGGTTTACATATCAATGTGAGCTTTTTTGCTTTACATCAGTGTTTGCAAAAAACTAGCACACGCACACAAATATAACGTATGCTTGTGTTCGTTGACAGAGAAGACTTTACACTCTTAAAAATTGAATGTGTTAATGTTTAACCCATTAATGAAAACGTATGATATATCTATCATACGCGATGAAATTTTTTTACGCATTTTTCGAAAATTCCTCAAAAATCCACCGACAATGTAAAACTTTTGATTTCGACAGTGTGAGAAAGCTAAAAGTATGCTTTTTCAAAAAGCACTGAAGTTGACGCCAAAAGCTCTTTTGTTTACATTTTTCGCGCCAGTTTTGTTTAGAATGATGAGCCCATCGAGTTCTGGTGGTGAGCATTAATGGGTTAATGTGCTAATTAAACAACATAAAAGAAACGAGCAACATTATTTTTTGATATTAAAAAATGTAGCGCATATTGTGTCCCACATGAAAGATAGTGCTCTTTTTTCGGAATACATAAAGATTCAGTAAGTTAAGTCATATAAGAGTTGCTCCATATATTTCGGGAATTAATATAAATACCGAATATTTTTGGAAATACCTTTATATTCTTCTTTATGATACATTTTTGCATGCGTTCGAACCATTTGCCATACCATTTATCCCGGGGGACAAAAAGTAACTCATGTGCGGGACCAAAGGAACTCATTTGGTTCCAAATCAGGACTATACAGCGAAAGATCCATTAATTCGATGTTTTGTGTGGGAACTTACATTGTCTTGATGAGAAATAATTCTTCGGTTCGTGTTTGTTTTCTTTATTTAATGGAACACTTCTGGTAAACCAATAGTTGAGTACTATTTCGAATTGACCGTTATATATGTCTCAAGTGGTACTGTGGTAATATGACCAGTTTTTTTGGAAGAAACAGGCGACCATATGCTTCGAAGTGCTTTGAGATCGAACAGCTTTTGTTGAATTTGGTTGGCATAACAACAGATTTTGGACTCCCCTCACGAAATTCGTCAGTGAGCGAAGTATGACCCCGTTTGAATTCTGTGCACCACGAATATACAGAAGTTTTTGATCGCCAATACTTAAATTGAGTTAATCGATGCACTCTTGTTGAGATAATTCAAGTCGAATGTTGTAAAAAATAGTCGCACGCGTTAAATGTTCACGTATTTATTCAATTTTATCAGAAATACAATTTTTAAAGCACTATAAACAACACAATTAGCGCACGTAAGCTAAAAAATATCAAACTATTCAAGGAACTTTCAATTTCACTGAAATGGCATTATTGTTGCCAGATCCCAAAGTTTAAGTAGCAGCCTACGTAAGAATATTAAAAATTTAAGCCTATGCAATTTAATCCACGCACACCTCCCACAAAAAAATTACATCACATAAATAGTTAATTACTTCAAAAAGCAATCCTCTGAACATATTAAAATACGCTGAATTTAATTCCTAAATAGTTTTACAATAAAAATTTTTATAAAGAATACAAAAAAAAAAAAAAATAAAAATATAATCACTTCTTTATGAATATAAAAGATTTGAAGTCGGCGCTAATTTTATTAAGTCGAAATCTTATTATTTTAATTTGTTTCTAAGTTGTTAGAAGCCTCCCGGCTTCGAATAAGAACATTTAAAAATTAACTATTCTCTTTTTATTAGTTAAGGAGTAAATATGAAAAATTTATGGAAAATATTGCGTTAATTAAGTTAACCTTATTATTTTTAATTTGTGCTTAATAAACGCAAAGTGGCTTCAAAAGTGAAAAATCCAGAAGAATGCTCCTTCGTGAAAAAATAGTTGATATTTGTTTTTCAAGTTTTTGTTTCTAATCCACAACCAGTATAGGGATTAATATTTCTTCTACAATAAATTCTTGAAGAAATAACATTTCGGCGTTACTTCACTCAAACGAAGCTGACTGTAAGGCTGTCAAAGCTTAACAAGTTTGACCTTTAAAACAATCTGACTACCAAAGAAAAATTCAAAACGATACAGGTGTAGAAGTAATATTAAATATTTTGTATAATATGAGTACGAGCTATAACCATGAAATAAGTTTATATGAGCTGTATAAAGTTATTTTCTTGATTAGCTTTCTTGCAATGTTATAATGATGTTCTTCGACGTAGGTTTATGTATGCCATTATAATAATGTAATGTCGGAGGGTAAATTTCCTTCATAGTGCGTCAAACAAATATCAAAGTACAGCAGCAATCAAAACTGGCTCAATAATGTGTAAAGTGTGATATCCATTGTCTATAGTTTGTAAAGATTTTTAAATTTTTATCACTTGCGAATAACATTCATTCAATATCTTAAGAATTGGAGTTTATTTACTTCCATCCCAAACTTTAACACAAACATGCCCACATAGTGGCCCGTATGGCCCGCATGGCCCGCATGGCTCTTCATACAAATTTTTTTCTATCTTAATTTTGTCTTTAGGATAAGGCAAAATCAAAGAACACTTGCAAAACACAACAACACAAACCGCACTCGTTCAGAGTTCAGCACATTTTCCAGCGAACTTTAAAAAAACAAATGCATGCAAAGCCAAAATAAAAAACGCACACTCGATGATGTCAATGCTGAAGCTGATTGTCCCGTTACTTGTGTGTCGAGCAGAGAAGTAAAAGTGTGAATTCATTTTCACTTTTCATTCTCTTGTTTAAAAATTCAAAAGCTGAAATCTTTTTTTCTAGCATTCAAAGTGTGAACTCTTTAGCACACTCGAGGCTTAAGCCTTTAGGCTGATTAAAATTTTTTTCAAGTTATGAATTGCAAAACGTAAAGAATACACACTGAATTGAAATTTTAACGAATGCAGCCATTGATGGCTTCAGCCGCGATGGCTGCAACTATCGATAGTTGCATCCGAATTGAAATTTTAGTGAATGCAGCCGGCGATGGCTTCAGCCGCAAAGATTTGTTGTTGCGTCTGAAGTTGTTTTGTGTGTATTTGTGTACGCGTGTGTGACTGTTAGGCATGACTGTGATGGGTTGCCATTTGCTTATATCATGTATAGAAAAAGTATTATATGCAACAAATTGTAGAAGTTAATTTTTATACATTTTGTTAATAATATTTATTGTTAATAAGCACTTGATTCTTCCAGAAAATGTCAAAGGAAAGACAAAAGCATCTCACTAAGATCGGCCGTCGAAAACAAATGACAACAATAATGCAAAATGCTGCTTTATATTTAGAAGTATTTAATGGTAGTAAATAAAATGTCCAGTGTTTCAGAGTTGAAAAGAATGATAAAACTGAGTGCACTCATCAGATTTTTTTAAGCCAACAAGAATGGAATTGATATTTCCATAAGTTCCATTCCTTAGAGAGCATTGGGCGTGCATTATTTTATCTTTAAAGAATGATGAATTGTGCATCTGTAATTCATTTACTCTACAGAAGCATAAGATTGCAATCTGGTTGATGCAGCTTTTGAATGCATTAAGAGTGTGTGCATTCCGAAATGATTCAATCTTTTACAGCTCTGGTGTCGAGAAATTTTTCATGCAAGCATTGTTATTGTAATAGTGCATTGGCAGTGTACTTTATTACATGTGATTTTATTGCGTTGTAATTGGTTTTTGTTTTTTTTTTATTTTTTTGCCAAAAACAACGATGAGTAACATTTTGTGTTTTTGGTTTTTTAAGCATTGGTCCGCGCTTAATATTTCTAGGGCCCCACTGCTTTAACACATACAATGTTGATTGTGTGCGTGTCATTTGTGAATCTGAGAAACATACAATTGAAACCTGGCTTTTGCACCACTTCTCCGTGTCTTTTAAAGTCATTTATATTGTATTATTTTTCATTTGTTTTATTTATTGGCAAAAAATAAAATTTTTGCTGCTCCATTTTTTATTCGACGTTAATGTTGTTTTTGCTAAAGCTGCTGCCTTCGGAGCCATTGTTGTTGATTTTAACAACGAAAGTTATTGAATGGGTCTTTGTTTGCAATAGTCTGTGTGTGTGTGTGTGTGTGTTTGTAGTTGGCTTACCCACGGGGTACATGTTAAACATATGCTTCTACATCATGTAGCTGCGTATCGTGCTATGCTTCTCTGCACATAAAAAAACAAAAATACGAAAGCGAAAGATTCCAACGGATTTCCTTGTATAAGCGATTGCTACCGAAATAATTCAAAATTTTCAGTTCGCATTCAATTGCATACAGAAGATTGTATTTGCTTTGTATGATTTGCCTTCAAACAAACGCAAATACATACTTGGAATAAAATAAATATATATATATTTTGTTTAGAAGAAATACATAAAATTCTTAAGCAATTTATTAGCTACCTCATAAAAGCGATATTTAAACTAAAAACATAAACATCAACACAAAAATAAACATAAACATAGATATAAAAATAAACATAAACATAAACATTAACATTAACATTAACATTAACATTAACATTAACATTAACATTAACATTAACATTAACATTAACATTAACATTTACATTAACATTAACATTAACGTTAACGTTAACATTAACATTAACATTAACATTAACATTAACATTAACATTAACATTAACATTAACATTATCATTAAAATTAATATTAAAATTAACATTAACATTACCATTACCATTACCATTAACATTAACATTAATATTAACATTAACATTAACATTAACATTAACATAAACATTAGCATTAGCATTAACATTAACATTAACATTAACATTAACATTAACATTAACATTAACATTAACATTAACATTAACATTAACATTAACATTAACATTAACATTAACATTAACATTAACATTAACATTAACATTAACATTAACATTAACATTAACATTAACATTAACATTAACATTAACATTAACAATAACATTAACATTAACATTAACATTAACATTAACATTAACATTAACATTAACATTAACATTAACATTAACATTAACATTAACATTAACATTAACATTAACATTAACATTAACATTAACATTAACATTAACATTAACATTAACATTAACATTAACATTAACATTTACATTAACATTAACATTAACATTAACATTAACATTAACATAAACATTAACATTAACATTAACATTAACATTAACATTAACATTAACATTAACATTAACATTAACATTAACATTTACATTAACATTAACATTAACATTAACATTAACATTAACATTAACATTAACATTAACATTAACATTAACATTAACATTAACATTAACATTAACATTAACATTAACATTAACATTAACATTAACATTAACATTAACATTAACATTAACATTAACATTAACATTAACATTAACATTAACATTAACATTAACATTAACATTAACATTAACATTAACATTAACATTAACATTAACATTAACATTAACATTAACATTAACATTAACATTAACATTTTTACTAATATTTATATTAACATTAACATTAACATTAACATTAACATTATTATTTATATTAACATTAACATTAACATTAACATTAACATTAACATTAGCATTAACATTAACATTAACATTAACATTAACATTTACATTAACATTAACATTACCATTAACATTAACATTAACATCAACATTAACATTAACATTGACATTGACATTAACATTAACATATACATTAACATAAACATAAACATAAACATAAACATTAAAGTTATCACGAGCGTTCCCACTGTCGCCTGCACTCCGATCATATTACATGCAGGTAAATGAGCTTAATTGTGCTGACGTAGTCCACGCGCCGTTGGAACGAGGCAGTGAATCTGGCACATCGTGGGAACTGGCGAGTCAGCAGCTATAGGGTAGAAACTAAGCTAGGCTTTAGGGAATAAGCATAAGTTGAGAATTATATTAAGTTAGTCTAATTTTGGTGACGAAATAAATAAGTTCTTCAATTTGGATACTCCTGTTTTTGAAATCAATTTATAAATTTACAGGTTGGCCCGTTGGCGTTGGCTAGCCTAGTGCTAGCCAACGCGGCCTTATTTTTTGGGTTTCCACAAGGGAAATCCTTAACTGGCGCCCGAGCAGGGACCCGTTTAAAATACGGGTTCCTTGAAAAATATTATAATAAAGTGAAACTTAGAGGAAGAGAATAGAAAGAAAAAATCTAAGTGAAAGAGGAAAAAATAATAAAATAAAACAAAAGAAACAAAAATAATTTTGTATCAAAAGTGGAAATAAATCTTAAGGAATGAAAATATAAAAAGAAAAATTCCCTAAATAAACACTTAACGAAAAACCCTCTAAGTTTCTATGTTGAGGTCCTGGCCTGTGAAAAAAGCTTTATTGAATTAAAATAAAATGTGCAGCGATTCACCACCTTAGGGGGGACCCTCCTGCACAAAAAAATAAATTAAGAAAATAATATGAAAAATTAAAAACATACTTAAACTAGAAAAAAGTGCAGCGATTCACCACCTTAGGGGGGACCCTCCTGCACAAAAAATAAAATTAAGAAAATAATATGAAAAATTAAAAACATACTTAAACTAGAAAAAGTGCAGCGATTCACCACCTTAGGGGGGACCCTCCTGCACAAAAAAATAAATAAAAAAAAAAATTATATGAAAATTTAAAACGTTCTTAAATTATTATAAAGCGCAGCGATTCACCACCTTTGGGGGGACCCTCCTGTGCTGTAAATAAAAAAAAAAAAAGAGAAAAAACAAAAATAAGTACCTTAAAATAGTACCAAACCAGTGATCAGGACCTCTACACATAAAAGGTTAAAAAGTTTCTGACAAAATGGGATTGGGGTTTCGACTCCCCGTCAGCAAACATAAAGTAGGAATCGGCAAACTGCCGGGTCTCCTTCAATAAGAGGAAAAGGATTATATCTGCGAGCACTAAAATCAAGTCATGGCTAGATTTCGTCCTTAAAATTCTTCTTGTTATTGGGGACTAGTCGAACAATAGTGCGTTCCTTAATCCAGTGATTGTGTTTAAAAGTATTTGTACGCCCTATGGGGTGCACGATGCCGTTACCATGGGAACACGGTTATCCAATCATTTACTTATACACGCTTGTTCCTTCTTGGAGATCACACAAGATAAGGGACGTACTGGTGAAGTTAATCGTGCCATTAGTAGGTTGTTGGCAATTATTAACGCCAACGACCAAACGGGACTAACGCGATCCTTCCAAGACTATTCTGAAATAAAAGCTAATTGCCTTTCCTTTTACAGATATAGCAATTTCGAAAATTCAGTGCAAAAAAAAAAAAAAAAAAAAAAAAAAAAACACAAAAGCACAAAAGCACAAAAATTGCAATAAAAAAGAGCATCACACTAAAATAAAGTGCGATTTTAAATAAAAATTTGGTTGTTTATTATTAAATAACAAGTAATAATGAAATTGTAAGTGCAAATATAGAGCAAATAAATAATTAAGAAAAAAGAGCTTCACATTAAGCCAAAGTGCAAAAATCAAATAACAAGTAATTTTAGAAAGAATTAATATAAAATTGTAAGTGCAAATATAGAGCAAATAAATAATTAAGAAAAAAGAGCTTCACATTAAGCTAAAGTGCAAAAATCAAATAACAAGTAATTTTATAAAAAATTAATATAAAATTGTAAATCAAAGCTTCAGAAAAAAAAGAGGAAAAATTTTGAGTTCTAAAAATTCTAGGAACACTCATACGCGAGATACTGTAAGTAAGGTAAGTGCCTGAATTTATTGCCAATAAGATTATGGAAGATTTAACAACCTCCGTGACAAACCTGACTGGGGCAGTTAACCAGATTCTAGAGCAGCTTAGGGGGTTTGACGGACGCCTTTCGAAAATCGAACAATGTAGACCGGCTGAAACAGCCAATGATTTGCTTACTTCAGCAAAAATCAAAAGAATTGAGGATCGTATCAACCGAGTAGAGCAAGCTGGGGATAGACAACTGATAGCTCAAGAGTCTGAACCATTGCAGGGTCCCAGGACTGAACAAGACCTGAGGGACATTTGTAAGCTCCCTGATAGTGTTAAGGAGCTCCAGGTTTTTGACGGGAATCCCGTCCAGTATATTTCATGGATTCATAATGTCGAAATGATCCTGAAAGATTTCGAAATCGTTCGTAGCAAGCCCATATATAGGGCAATCCTTCAACACATACGTCAGAAGGTACGCGGAAGCGCGGACACCGCACTTGTGTCCTACAATGTCTTCAGCGACGATTGGTTGGAAATAAAGAGGGTGCTTTCTCTGCATTATGCCGATAAGAGAGACATAAGGACACTTGAGCACCAACTCAACCAACTGTCACAGGGTGGCTCTAAGTTGGACGAGTTCTATGCCACGATAAATCACCAATTTTCGCTTATTATTAATAAAATAAAAGCAGAAGCCTACTCCACAGAAACTATGACCGCTCTGGTGGAAACGTATAGAAATCGTGCTCTTGATGTCTTTGTGCGTGGTTTAAATGGCGATATTTCCAGAATGTTAATTGTGCAAAGGCCAAAGACCTTGCCTGAGGCTTACTCAGCCTGCCTGGAAATGCAAAATTTAAATTTCAGAAATAATGTTATACACATAAAGACCCCAAATACAATCACTGCCCCTATCAATCAACATTTAAGAATTGATCCTAGACCAATATTGCCGCCCAGAAAACCATACCATCCTCCGGGTCGAGGCTACCCAAGGAACGATTACCAGCAGGTGGGTCACTTTCACCCTCAAAGACCAACCGGCCCAAAGCCTCATGAAAAAATGGAGGTAGATGGTTCTTTCCAAACGAGACGTGTCAACTACATGAATCGACCACGAAGCAGCAACCAATTTAAAAGGAAGGCCGGATCGGGAAATTACCAACAAAATAAGCAGCAACGACTCTATAATACTGAAGCCATCGATGACCAATACCCAGAAGAAGTTGAAGATTCAAATGAACATATTGATGAACAGCTGAATTTTATGACGGGAGCCTGTCCAGCGTACCATACCTAGAGTATGTTACGACGGACGGAAAACGTCTTGAATTTCTTGTTGACACCGGTGCCAACAAGAACTTTATAAATCCGGCCGTCTGCAAAAATACTGTTTCTCTGTCCAAACCATTTAGTGTCCAATCGGCCGGGGGCAATATAAGAATTCATAAAAAAATTAGTGGCAAATTTTTCGAAAAAATGGGCAATAGCCTGGTTTTAACTTTCTATGTTTTGCCTGGCTTGGTTGCGTTTGATGGCATTATTGGTGACGACTCACTGAAAATGTTAAAAGCAGTAATCGATAGAAACCTGAACACACTAACAATAGAACCAAACATTAAAATAGCGTTAAGAAATAAGGTATCAGAGCAAATTAGTTTTATGCCAACGACAGATGATGAGGCATCAAGTACGATAAAGGCAAAATTAAGTAGGTTAATGAAAAAATTCGAGCGTCTTTTTGGACCTTTACAGGCTGGAGACAGTGTTGAGACGAACGTACGGGCAGAAATAAAAACCAGTACAAGCGAGCCAATATACACTAAAAGTTATCCATACCCAGCTTCTATGAGAGATGAGGTAGAAAAGCAAGTTCAAGAACTTCTGTCAGAAGGTATAATTCGACCTTCCAAGAGCCCTTATAATTCTCCCATTTGGGTTGTCCCTAAGAAGCCCAAATCATCGGGAGAAAAACAATATAGAATGGTGGTAGATTTCAAGCGTCTAAATAGCGTTACGATATCTGATGCGTATCCAATACCAGATATTAACTCCACTCTCGCCAGTCTTGGCAAAGCTCGTTACTATACCACACTTGACCTCACATCAGGATTTCACCAAATTCCTATGAAGGAATCAGACATACCGAAGACTGCATTTTCAACCATGAACGGTAAATTCGAGTTCACGAGGCTACCGTTCGGGTTAAAAAATGCGCCAGCGATTTTCCAAAGAATGATTGATGATGTTCTAAAGGCATATATTGGTAAAATCTGCTACGTATACATTGACGACATTATTGTGTTCGGCAATGACGAGGAAGACCACCTTAGGAATGTCGAGACTGTTTTTTCGCGATTACTCGAGGCAAACCTTAAAGTCAATCTCGAAAAAACACAGTTCATGAAAACGAGTGTGGAATTTCTCGGCTATGTTGTTACACGTGATGGCATCAAACCCGACGCAAACAAGGTAAAGGCTATCGAAAACATTCTGCCACCAAAGAATCTAAAGGATTTAAAAAGCTTTCTTGGACTGACTTCATATTATCGAAGATTTATACGTGACTATGCTAAGGTGGCTAAGCCTCTGACGAACCTAACAAGAGGAGAGAACGCCCAAGTTAAAGCCAACCAGTCCAGGAAGGTTCCAATTCAATTAGATGACCAAGCCCTTCAGGCATTCCAGGATATGAAAACCTTATTAGCATCGTACGAAGTATTAGCTTTCCCAGATTTTGAAAAACCTTACAATTTGACAACAGATGCCTCTGATTTTGCGATCGGAGCAGTCCTATCGCAGGGTGAGATAGGGAAAGACAGACCCATTGCATACGTTTCACGGTCCCTAAATAAGACTGAGGAGAACTACGCCACAAACGAAAAAGAAATGTTGGCGATAGTCTGGGCCCTAGATAATCTTCGGAACTATGTGTATGGTACAAAAAAAATTAAAATCTTCACCGACCACCAGCCGTTAACTTTTGCATTGGGAAACAGAAATTACAATGCAAAACTTAAACGATGGAAAGCTAGAATCGAGGAGTACAACTACGAGTTGGTTTACAAACCCGGTAAATCTAACCTAGTGGCTGATGCTCTCTCAAGGCTGAAGACTGAACTCAATCACTTGACTAGCTCAAGTGATTCTGTTACAGATACAGCGAGCGAAGGTGCAGAAGGTGACGATTCGGGTACAGATACGGCAAGCGAAGGAAATCGGTCATCTGGAGCTACAATACATAGCGCAGAAATCGATAGTTCAGATCTTATTCCCCATGTTGAGGCTCCTCTTAATGTATTTAAGAACCAGATAGTCGTTAGACAAGGAAATGATTTATATAGCTGGGAATCACCTCATCCTGGCTATAAACGCCATTATATTAATACGGAAATAAATAGGGAAAATTTAACTTCTAACCTAAAAAAACTTTTAAACCCCTCTGTAATTAATGGTATAAAGATACCCGAAGCCTTCTTACAACTGCTTCAAGAGGTATATGTCAACAACTTTTCCAAATACAAAATAAGAATCACCCAGAGAATTGTTGAAGATGTGTGCAATGCGGAAAGAGTCTGTCAAATAATTGAGGAAGAACACAAGCGTGCTCATAGAAACCCGCGAGAGAATGGAGCGCAAGTCCTCGAGAAATATTATTTTCCGCGAATGAATGCACTCATCACAAGGTATACCTCAAGCTGCGAAATTTGTAAAGTTAGTAAGTATGACCGACACCCCGCTAAGCCACAGCTACAACAAACCCCTGTACCTACCTATCCATGCGAAATATTACACATTGATATTTTTGAACTACAAAAAGAAAAATTTTTGAGCTGTATTGACAAATTTACTAAATTCGCTAAGCTTTTTCATATCAAAAACAAATCTGCGATTCACCTACGTACCAAGCTAACCAAGGTCCTCCATTACTTTACAATTCCAAAGATTATCGTTACAGATAATGAAAGGAGCTTTTTGAGCCCAATTGTTTCGAACTACATTAGGTCCCTGGGGGTAGAAATTTACCAGACGCCTTCTCAGCGTAGTGAAGTTAACGGTCAAGTCGAGCGTCTCCATTCAACCCTCTTGGAAATTTACAGATGCCTAAAACAGGAAATGCGCAATGTGACACCAAAAGAATTAATCCACATTGCTGTGGATCGATACAACAATACATTCCATACTGTGACGAACCAAAAACCCAACGATATCTTCTTCGATAGGACACAGAGGGTTAATTATCAAAATTTAGTGAACTTTCGCGATAAGGTACATGGAGAAATAAAAGCACAAATTGAAAAAAACCAGGAAATGAGAAATTTAAGGGTTAACAAGAAGAAATCCATTCCCAGGAAATTTAACCAAGGTGACCAAGTTTATATTGCCGACAGGCAAATCAAGGGAAAACAGAAACCTCTTTTCAAAAAAGAGGTTGTGGCAAGGGATAATAAAGTCACAATTGTAACCGAAACGGGGAAAAGATTTCATAAGGCACATGTTAAAAACGTTCCACCCTAGGGAAAAAAAGGGGAACAGAAATTATAATTTGTTATCTCATTAATTAGGTTAATTGGTTAGATCGTTAATTAGGGCATGAGAATGACTGATTGGCAATAAAATTCATAAAGCACGTATATCTTACACATCTCCAACATAATTGCACTAATTCAATAAAGCTCAAATAAAATCCAAATATTGCACAAAAGAAAAAATGAAAATCATATGAGAAAGTTATTTAAAAACAGCTCTAATGACAAATTGGTATAAAGCCTGCTAATAACGCAGAATGCCAGGGTTTAACTCCCGTCGAGTAAAGGCTCGCAATAAAAATAAATTTGTAAACACTATATATAAGCATAAAATATAATAAATTGGTTAATTTTTAAACATTCCTTTTTAACATATTTCTGTACTTAGCATTACATAACTTTTATTTTAGTATCTAATTATAACTTGCTTTAGACATAGGGTCAAGTACATAAAATATAGAAAAGAAGGGGGAAGGGTCAATATACCACATATGAAATTTATATACTTTTTACTGTTTTACAGACTAGGGCTGTTATTTAGCATAGCTGCTGTACAAAGCATTCACATATTCAACTACAAAGCACCCATCGTATCAGTGTTCGATGGTAACGGATGGATCATCAGTGGATACTTTAAGCTTGTACACATCGTGGACCTAGTGAAATTCAACTCCCTGCTAGAAGATATACTGGAGTGTGCAAATGCGAGCATTCATACTTACGAGAAGAAGCTGCTATTGGACTATCACTTCAAATGGATAAGTGACCGATTAGACGAGCTAGGAGCCCCCAAACGAAGGAAAACACGATCAATAGATTGGATTGGTTCCGCCTGGAAGTGGATCGCTGGATCACCAGATGCAACTGACTGGAACACGATACTGCAGAGCCAAGACGAAATTATCAAAAATAATAACCACCAATATAAAATAAATGAGGAAATCTTTCGCTCATCGCAGGAAGCCGTCAAAAAAGTTAACCAAATAATTGGCAAAACTAATGCTATAGCAAAATCAATTGTTGAAGAACAGGAGGGAACCGATATCCTGAGTAAAATACTAGTACTACGGGCTGAAATAGGTGAAATTGTTCGTGCATGTCAGATGGCAAAAGTAGGAATAGTCAACAGCAATATACTTGATAAGGAAGAAATAAATAATCTTTTGAGCGAGATAGAAACACTACCCTACCAAAACGCTATTGAAGCAACAGAGTATGGAAAACCTTCAGTGTATACAAATGGAACGCTTCTCTTATATGTTCTCTCCATGCCAAAATTAAGTGAACGCAAATACCACTTACTGAGGACAAGAGCGGCAATAATTGCAGGTAGGCAATTGGACTTTCAATTTTACAAGATGCTCGTTAACCAACAGGAAACCTTTGGTGTGGAAAAAGAATGCCTTCTTATCAACAACTCTACCATCTGTGAAATGAGCTCACTGAAGAAGTTCGAGGAAGAAAGCTGCGTGCCTAGGCTATTAAAAGGTGGACATGCTAATTGCAAATTCCGAGCAAATAATGAAGAGATAGTTGAAATAATTAGCGAAAATACTATTTTTCTTACAAACTTCATGGGCGAAATAGTAGCAGCGAATAAGACCACTTTCCTCAATGGGACATATGTACTTCAGCTAGATAATGAAAGTATATTAATAAGAAATCAAACGTTTACTAGCAAAAGTGGGTCTCACCTACAAGCACTACCGTCCGTCCTAACTAATATCACCATTCAAGGACCAAAAGTGGATCTGGAATACGTGCATAGTCTCAGTTTGACAAATATCAAACGTTTGAGCAACCTGCAAGGAATAGTGGACATTTCGTTCACGACTGATATTGTCATCATTGTTTTAGTAATGTCCTTTGGGGTCATACTTTGGTACAGGGTACTACGAAGGGTCAACTTGCCTCCATTGAAGCAGTTCGCTACGCAGATGTCTCCACCACCAAAACCAGTTCGTCGTTGTCAAACATCCTTAGATCTGCGGGACGCAGATATTTAAAGGGGGAGGAGTTATCACGAGCGTTCCCACTGTCGCCTGCACTCCGATCATATTACATGCAGGTAAATGAGCTTAATTGTGCTGACGTAGTCCACGCGCCGTTGGAACGAGGCAGTGAATCTGGCACATCGTGGGAACTGGCGAGTCAGCAGCTATAGGGTAGAAACTAAGCTAGGCTTTAGGGAATAAGCATAAGTTGAGAATTATATTAAGTTAGTCTAATTTTGGTGACGAAATAAATAAGTTCTTCAATTTGGATACTCCTGTTTTTGAAATCAATTTATAAATTTACAGGTTGGCCCGTTGGCGTTGGCTAGCCTAGTGCTAGCCAACGCGGCCTTATTTTTTGGGTTTCCACAAGGGAAATCCTTAACTTTAATATTAACATAAACATAAACATAAACATAAACATAAACATAAACATAAACATAAACATAAACATAAACATTAACATTAACATTAACATTAACATTAACATTAACATTAACATTAACATTAACATTAACATTAACATTAACATTAACATTAACATTAACATTAACATTAACATTAACATTAACATTAACATTAACATTAACATTAACATTAACATTAACATTAACATTAACATTAACATTAACATTAACATTACCATTAAACTTGACATCAACATTAACATTAACATAAACATAAACATAAACATAAACATAAACATAAACATTAATATTAACATTAACATTAACATTAGCATTAACAGTAACATTAACACTAACATTATTATTAACATGAACATTAACATTAACATTAACATTAACATTAACATTAACATTAACATTAACATTAACATTAACATTAACATTAACATTAACATTAACATTAACATTAACATTAACATTAACATTAACATTAACATTAACATTAACATTAACATTAACATTAACATTAACATTAACATTAACATTAACATTAACATTAACATTAACATTAACATTAACATTAACATTAACATTAACATTAACATTAACATTAACATTAACATTAACATTAACATTAACATTAACATTAACATTAACATTAACATTAACATTAACATTAACATTAACATTAACATTAACATTAACATTAACATTAACATTAACATTAACATTAACATTAATATTAACATTAACATTAACATAAACATAAACATAAACATAAACATAAACATAAACATAAACATAAACATAAACATAAACATAAACATAAACATTAACATTAACATAAATATAAACATAAACATAAACATAAACATAAACATAAACATAAACATAAACATTAACATTAACATAAATATAAACATAAACATAAACATAAACATTAACATTAACATTAACATTAACATTAACATTAACATTAACATTAACATTAACATTAACATTAACATAAACATAAACATAAACATAAACATAAACATTAACATTAACATTAATATTAACATTAACATAAACATAAACATAAACATAAACATAAACATAAACATAAACATAAACATAAACATAAACATAAACATAAACATTAACATTAACATAAATATAAACATAAACATAAACATAAACATTAACATTAACATTAACATTAACATTAACATTAACATTAACATTAACATTAACATTAACATAAACATAAACATAAACATTAACATTAACATAAACATAAACATAAACATAAACATTAACATTAACATTAACATTAACATTAACATTAACATTAACATTAACATTAACATTAACATTAACATTAACATTAACATTAACATTAACATTAACATTAACATTAACATTAACATTAACATTAACATTAACATTAACATTAACATTAACATTAACATTAACATTAACATTAACATTAACATTAACATTAACATTAACATAAACATAAACATAAACATTAACATTAACATTAACATTAACATTAACATTAACATTAACATTAACATTAACATTAACATTAACATTAACATTAACATTAACATTAACATTAACATTAACATTAACATTAACATTAACATTAACATTAACATTAACATTAACATTAACATTAACATTAACATTAACATTAACATTAACATTAACATTAACATTAACATTAACATTAACAATAACATTAACATTAACATTAACATTAACATTAACATTAACATTAACATTAACATTAACATTAACATTAACATTAACATTAACATTAACATTAACATTAACATTAACATTAACATTAACATTAACATTAACATTAACATTAACATTAACATAAACATTAACATTAACATTAACATTAACATTAACAATAACATTAACATTAACATTAACATTAACATCAACATTAACATTAACATTAACATTAACATTAACATTAACATTAACATTAACATTAACATTAACATTAACATTAACATTAACATTAACATTAACATTAACATTAACATTAACATTAACATTAACATTAACATTAACATTAACATTAACATTAACATTAACATTAACATTAACATTAACATTAACATTAACATTAACATTAACATTAACATTAACATTAACATAAACATAAACATAAACATTAACATTAACATTAACATTAACATTAACATTAACATTAACATAAACATTAACATTAACATTAACATTAACATTAACATTAACATTAACATTAACATTAACATTAACATTAACATTAACATTAACATTAACATTAACATTAACATTAACATTAACATTAACATTAACATTAACATTAACATTAACATTAACATTAACATTAACATTAACATTAACATTAACATTAACATTAACATTAACATTAACATTAACATTAACATTAACATTAACATTAACATTAACATTAACATTAACATTAACATTAACATTAACATTAACATTAACATTAACATTAACATTTACATTAACATTAACATTACCATTAACATTAACATTAACATCAACATTAACATTAACATTGACATTAACATTAACATATACATTAACATAAACATAAACATAAACATTAACATTGACATTAACATTAACATATACATTAACATAAACATAAACATAAACATAAACATTAATATTAACATAAACATAAACATAAACATAAACATAAACATAAACATAAACATAAACATAAACATAAACATTAACATTAACATTAACATTAACATTAACATTAACATTAACATTAACATTAACATTAACATTAACATTAACATTAACATTAACATTAACATTAACATTAACATTAACATTAACATTAACAATAACATTAACATTAACATTAACATTAACATTAACATTAACATTAACATTAACATTACCATTAAACTTGACATCAACATTAACATTAACATAAACATAAACATAAACATAAACATAAACATAAACATTAATATTAACATTAACATTAACATTAACATTAACATTAACATTAACATTAACATTAACATTAACATTACCATTAAACTTGACATCAACATTAACATTAACATATACATTAACATAAACATAAACATAAACATAAACATTAATATTAACATAAACATAAACATAAACATAAACATAAACATAAACATAAACATAAACATAAACATTAACATTAACATTAACATTAACATTAACATTAACATTGACATTAACATTAACATATACATTAACATAAACATAAACATAAACATTAACATTGACATTAACATTAACATATACATTAACATAAACATAAACATAAACATAAACATTAATATTAACATAAACATAAACATAAACATAAACATAAACATAAACATAAACATAAACATAAACATAAACATAAACATTAACATTAACATTAACATTAACATTAACATTAACATTAACATTAACATTAACATTAACATTAACATTAACATTAACATTAACATTAACATTAACATTAACATTAACATTAACATTAACATTAACATTAACATTAACATTAACATAAACATTAACATTAACATTAACATTAACATTAACATCAACATTAACATTAACATTAACATTATAATTAACATAAACATTAACATTAACATTAACATTAACATTAACATTAACATTAACATTAACATTAACATTAACATTAACATTAACATTAACATTAACATTAACATTAACATTAACATTAACATTAACATTAACATTAACATTAACATTAACATTAACATTAACATTAACATTAACATTAACATTAACATTAACATTAACATTAACATTAACATTAACATTAACATTAACATTAACATTAACATTAACATTAACATTAACATTAACATTAACATTAACATTAACATTAACATTAACATTAACATTAACATTAACATTAACATTAACATTAACATTAACATTAACATTAACATTAACATTAACATTAACATTATCATTAACATTAACATTAACATTAACATTAACATTAACATTAACATTAACATTAACATTAACATTAACATTAACATTAACATTAACATTAACATTAACATTAACATTAACATTAACATTAACATTAACATTAACATTAACATTAACATTAACATTAACATTAACATTAACATTAACATTAACATTAACATTAACATTAACATTAACATTAACATTAACATTAACATTAACATTAACATTAACATTAACATTAACATTAACATTAACATTAACATTAACATTAACATTAACATTAACATTAACATTAACATTAACATTAACATTAACAGTAACATTAACATTAACATTAACATTAACATTAACATTAACATTAACATTAACATTAACATTAACATTAACATTAACATTAACATTAACATTAACATTAACATTAACATTAACATTAACATTAACATTAACATTAACATTAACATTAACATTAACATTATAATTAACATTAACATTAACATTAACAGTAACATTAACATTAACATTAACATTAACATTAACATTAACATTAACATTAACATTAACATTAACATTAACATTAACATTAACATTAACATTAACATTAACATTAACATTAACATTAACATCAACATTAACATTAACATTAACATAAACATTAACATTAACATTAACATTAACATTAACATTAACATTAACATTAACATTAACATGAACATTAACATTAACATTAACATTAACATTAACATTAACATTAACATTAACATTAACATTAACATTAACATCAACATTAACATTAACATTAACATAAACATTAACATTAACATTAACATTAACATTAACATTAACATTAACATTAACATTAACATGAACATTAACATTAACATTAACATTAACATTGACATTAACATTAACATTAACATTAACATTAACATTAACAGTAACATTAACATTAACATTAACATTAACATTAACATTAACATTAACATTAACAGTAACATTAACACTAACATTAACATTAACATTAACATTAACATTCACATTAACATTAACATTAACATTAACATTAACATTAACATTGACATTAACATTAACATTAACATTAACACTAACATTAACATTAACATTAACATTAACATTAACATTAACATTAACATTCACATTAACATTAACATTAACATTAACATTAACATTAACATTAACATTAACATTAACATTAACATTAACATTAACATTAACATTAACATTAACATTAACATTAACATTAACATTAACATTAACATTAACATTAACAGTAACATTAACATTAACATTAACATTAACATTAACATTAACATTAACATTAACATTAACATTAACATTAACATTAACATTAACATTAACATTAACATTAACATTAACACTAACATTAACATTAACATTAACATTAACATTAACATTCACATTAACATTAACATTAACATTAACATTAACATTAACATTAACATTAACATTAACATTAACATTAACATTAACATTAACATTAACATTAACATTAACATTAACAGTAACATTAACATTAACATTAACATTAACATTAACATTAACATTAACATTAACATTAACATTAACATTAACATTAACATTAACATTAACATTAACATTAACATTAACATTAACACTAACATTAACATTAACATTAACATTAACATTAACATTAACATTAACATTAACATTAACATTAACATTAACATTAACATTAACAGTAACATTAACACTAACATTAACATTAACATTAACATTAACATTAACATTCACATTAACATTAACATTAACATTAACATTAACATTAACATTGACATTAACATTAACATTAACATTAACACTAACATTAACATTAACATTAACATTAACATTAACATTCACATTAACATTAACATTAACATTAACATTAACATTAACATTAACATTAACATTAACATTAACATTAACATTAACATTAACATTAACATTAACATTAACATTAACATTAACATTAACATTAACATTAACATTAACATTAACATTAACATTAACATTAACAGTAACATTAACATTAACATTAACATTAACATCAACATTAACATTAACATTAACATAAACATTAACATTAACATTAACATTAACATTAACATTAACATTAACATTAACATTAACATTAACACTAACATTAACATTAACATTAACATTAACATTAACATTCACATTAACATTAACATTAACATTAACATTAACATTAACATTAACATTAACATTAACATTAACATTAACATTAACATTAACATTCACATTAACATTAACATTAACATTAACATTATCATTAACATTTACATTAATATTAACATTAAAATTAACATTAATATAAACATAAACCTTAAAGGTGTCCTTATGCAATAAATCTCAATATGATTCGGGAAACCCGCTAAAAATTTGCTTGAAGAAGTAACACAATGAATCTCAGATATGAATTCTATCGAAAAGATTTAGAGGTGCCGCAACAAGCTTTTGTAGGTCAATGGAATTTATATGGGGAAAAAGTGCTATTTTTTCAAATAAAGCGGGAAGTTTGTTTATACAGCTTAGGACCACCTTAATAAATATGACGTTTTGTGTAAACGTCAAAAACATTTTACTTCATAGTTATATACCAGATCCACTATAATTCAGTTGAAAACATTATCTTATTGACAGATCTGTAGCTTGCATAAATTTTACTTAAAAGACGATCTGCTAGAATCATGTTTTACCGTAGTTTTGAAACAGCGAAAGCGTTCGAACATATATTTTTTGGTGTCGATTTTTATTGACGTAGTTTTTACTAGATTTTCAGACTTTCGCTTACCTATAAAGCTCTACACAACCACAGAGCATTTAAGTCAACCAGCCTCCACTACTTTTTTTCAATCAATTTCAACTCTAATGAAAGCCAAATCAGAGCGCACTTCGAAACGCATTAGCAAGTCGAATAAAGATGGCTATTAGGCTCGATTTGCATATCATTATAATGCAATATCATAGAAATGAATATTCAAAAGGTTTTTTAGCCACCCACTTCAGACGGATGATTTCCTTCAGCCACAAACGCAGCCTATGGATTAAACTCATCACCAACTTCTATCCCATTTCCAATCCAATAGCCTTGGCTTCTTTCACACTGCACTGCATAGCTGCTCACATGGTTCTGAGAACGCACGAATGCCGAAAGACTGTCGTAGCTTCATTGGCTATGCCCTCCATTTAATCCAATTCAATTGATCTGAAGGATTGCAGGAATCCATTCTGAATTTTGCCGGGAGCTAAGTCGTTGCGTGTGTGGATGTATGTGCTTTTGTGTGTGTGTGTGTGTGTGTGTGTGTGTGTGTGGTCGACTGACAATTGACATTTAAACTGAACGTGGCCGGGCATCATCAGCATTAAGGTTATGTTTGCATGTTTGCATGTGTGTGTTAGTGTGTATACTACATACATGTTGATGTCATTGTAAGTTTCACTCTGCTACCAGGTGCATAAATTCAATTCGACAACCGAATGGCAAAGAATCGCATTTATATATGTGTTTTAGTGTTTAGGTGTGTCTGTTGTTATATGTGTTTGTAAACTGAGTTCAAATTCCATTTGATAAAAGCTCACGTAGCTGTTTTGAAAAATGTGGTAGCACTGTTGTTTCTCCTTCTCCTGCTCCTGTTGCTCACCATCGAACTTATATCCTTCACAAGCCAGGGAAACTAGATGAACTGTAATGGAAATCGAACAAATGGCTGTGAATCAATTTCAGTGTAATTTAATGGATATGTTTTTCTAAACGTGGAGAATCAAAAAAGAATCTAAATTAAAAATAACAAACTTAGTAAAAAATGCAAAAAAAAAAAAACAAAAATGACTGTAGAAATTGTAAACCCCTGTATTGAGAATTTTTGCGATAATTTAAAGAAATTTAAATGGCATTTCAATATATTTTTATTACCCTGGAAGGACATGCTTCGTCGAATCGACGACGCATGGTTTACCTTTTGTAAAACAAGCCAAAAAAACTCAAACTGAAAAAATGAATTTTTGTGTTAAAAACTTTTATAAATAAAATGCATTTCATTTTTCCTTTACTCTTAATAAACTTAATAATCAAGAACAAGTGATTTTTAAAGATTTTGTCGGATAGGAAATCAGTAGGGCAATTTTAAAACATGTTGTCGTCGATTCGACGAAGCATGACCTTTATGTATAAAAAATAAGCATGTCCTTCCAGAGTTAACCTTTAAAGTTTAAACCAATTTAAAATTTTATAATTAAGACGGGCACAATCAACCAAAGAGAGGACAATATTTGAATTGAAATTAATAAACAGTTCGTTATATCCCAAAAAAACTAAACATCAATAATTACTGCTGTATATTTCATATATTTTACCCTTAAACCCGTAAAAACGCTGAATCTCTTGTTCTCTGACATCAGTCTGACTCAAAAGATATAAGATATATTCAGTGACTCAAAATTGTTCACGATTTTTCGAACTTACAGCATTTAAACCAAGAATAATAGCATACAAAGATTATGCCAATTATGCCAAGAAATGTTCGTTCTGCACATACAGCTGCGCATGACGTCACAATATCAACTCTGTTTTGCATATGATTTCTATACAGAAATAAAAACATTGCAAACAATGTAGTTTGTATAATTAAAAGAAAAAAGTGAGAAGCAATTTATTAAACCAAGAACAAGGAATATTTGTACTCCTTTCGAAACAAACCTTTTACTTGTTAATTGAAAGCAGAAATAAATAATATATTCAAGGTTTTAAATCAGTCATGAGCAGGAAAATAAATTGGTGGGCCAATGTTTTTTTTTTTTAAACAAACACAAAATTAACCTCATTATTGCTTTTGCCCATGATACAATTATACAAGGTAGGAGTGACAACTGGCTATTTTCTCACGAGTGTCTTGCACCGACTGTCATTTGCCTGTCTATTTATTTTCTATTTTCTTTTATACTTTTTTTCGTATACTATTTTTGACAGTTGGTGCAAGATGAAAGAACTGTTACTCCTACCTTGTATAATTGTAGACCCATGCTTTTGCCCATCGTTGCAAAAAAAAAAAAAAAAAAAAATAAACAAGGAAAATACAAAAAAATTTATATGCAATACAAAAACAAATCATATGTGTTTTTGTGACACAAATAACGGGACAATCATCTCAAGTTCACTCGTCGAGTGAGGCTTCGTTTTTTTGCCTTTGCATGCAATTGTTGTTGTTAAAGCCATGGTATAATAATACAAGGTAGCATTGACAACTGCTTATTTTCTCTTCTGCAAGAAAACATCTCCTGTCATAAACAGCTTTTTGTGCAAATACATCAGCAGCTGCTGTGGTTGTTGTTTTTTTTTCACTTCAACATTTTCAACATTGCTTGTGTTTTCAATGGCGGATTGTGAGCGCTATCTTCTTGAGTATATTTTTTGACAGGAGATGTTTTCCCAAGCAACTGTCAATGCTACCTTGTATTATTATACCATGGTTAAAGCGAGTTTAGAATTTGGTGAATGTTTTGTTGTTATTGGTTTTTGTACGTGTTGCTGTTTTTCCAAATGTGCAAACACAAATTTCATAAAATTAAACAAAATTGTAGCTGGGCCAATTGTGCTTCTGGAAGTTCATGTCTGTTTTAAATAATAAAAAAAGAAAAAAAAATAATATAACAAAAAGTCAATATTTTTGTATATTTTCGTTTCCGTTTGTGTGCGTTTTCTAATATTTCTTGGTTTAGTTTTCTAATTTTTGCAAACATTCTTGTTCTGAAAAACATTTTTTATTTTTAACATCCCATTAAACATTTTATGGCCATAACGCTCATATTTCGTTGGACCCAATTTTCGATGACTCCGTCACACATTTTGGCCGAAACGGCATTCAATGTTGGCTCTGAGCTCTTCCAACGTCGTCGGCTTGTTGGCATAGAACAATGACTTGACGTAGCCTCAAAGAAAGTAGTCTAGAGCCGTTAAATTGCACGCGATAACGATGGCCATTCACAGTAACGTTACGATCGTTATCGTCGACGAAAAAATATGGTCCAATTACGCCGCCGGCATGCCAACTGCACCAAACAGTTATTTTTTGTGGATTTCCATCCGACCAATAACTCATATTTTGCTCATTGAAGAATCCATTGAGCCAAAAATAAGCTTCGTCACTGAAGATGATTTTGCGATGAAATCAACATCTTAGCGCATCCTTTCCAGAGCCCAATCGGAGAACGTACGTCGCTTCAAATGGTCCATTGGCTTCAATTCTTGAGTCAGCTTGATCTTGTATGGGTGTAAACCAAGATCCTTACGCAAAATTCCCCATAAAGTCGTCTGGGCGATGCCCAATTCTTGAGAACGCCGTAAAATTTACTGTTTTGTATCGTTTGCTACGGACGCCAGAACGGCACACTATGGGGTAATTGATAGCAAAAAGTGTGATCAAACCAACCAAGCGTCTCAGTAACGGAATTTATATTTTTTTAGTTAATAAACAATTAGAAACTATAAAAATCGTCATAAAACCATTAACTTTAATGGAACTTTATTTTTGTTCTCAATATTAATGAAATACATATGCAATATAAAAATATAGAGCGGTTGTTGACTTTTTTAAGTTTTTTATATTATTAGTCATCTAACATTGAGTCATAGACAAAAACATCATTATCATCATCTTCTTCTTTCTTTCATCTTTGATTTGGATTTGGATTTGAGGAGCTCCAAAGCTGCTTTAGACAAAGTTTGAAATTTTTTCTTTGGCAGCTTTCTTTTTGAACATATTAAAGGATCTGAAGTGATCAAAAACCTCTTGAAAATGTCTTCATTAGTCTTCGGCCTACTACATTTTCGAGCGAAATCGTCCCTGAAGCATTTGAAGTCTTTGTTTCGAGTCTCCTGAGCCTCTTCGGGCAATTGACCTATTGACAACAATGCATGAGAGACTATTTCCGGTCCATGTATAAAATATCACTAACTGCTGACGTTTATTATTTTATTATACAAATAAAAGAAAACAAAACAAATAACAAAAACAGCAACAACAACAATAGTAACACTAACTTGATGTACACATTTTAAGTTTCCGTTCTTTTACTTGCATATATCGATGATTCCATATCAATTTACTATTTTTGAGCAAAATTTTCAAATTCAAATTCACTATACTATTAATATTTAAGCAAAAAAATTCCACAAATACAAAATGAATAAAAATAAACAAAAATCTTATCAAATAAATATCAAAATTTTAAATTTTTTCGCCCGAGTAAAACCAGGTATACATCTAGTTGCAACGGTCAACTACTGCTTAGTATAGCTCCAGCACAACTTTATTTCGAAGAATCATGTCAATTTCTCAATTCGTTTCTGAGTTATACTCTCGAATACCTCTTTAAACACTGCCACAGCAACAACAGCTCCACCTACCGGGTTAAAGCCTAACCTTTAAACCTAAACCATCTACAGACCTAGCCGCACACACACACAATTTCATCAAAATCGGTCCAGCCGTTTATTAGGAGTTCAGGGACATAGCCATGTACAGAAGAATTTTATATATGAAGGTATTTGAAATTTTCGGCAAAAAAGTAAGAAATCTTTTGCAGGCATTTTTTTAAAAAATCGTCAAAAATAGCAATTGTTGGAATCCCAGCTAAAATTTAGTATAAACCTTAAGAGTTGATGTATTATAACGATACTATGTTCAAAAGCTGAAAATTTTACTGCGATCACCATGAAAAATGTGACACAACACTTCAGACTAAAAAAATTAAAAAAATTTCATAAAACGAGTCAAAAAAGAGTATACCACAAGAAAGACTCATTCAAGATCTTTAAGATATATATCAGTTTTTTTTCTGTACGACTTACGGTTTCGAAGTTACAGCTGTTTGAATACGTGCACTAATTGTATTTTAAAATATATTTTGAAATTTTTTACAGTGTATATCTTTTAAAAAGAAATAAAAAATTAAAAAACAAAGTATGCAGATATAATACGTTTTAGGAGAACTATCAACCCAGAGTGTTTAAAAATTTTCAAAAATAGTGATTTCAGAAAAGTGGGCGTTTTGACATGGACTCACGGATATGTATGTATTTCAATTGCATGGGCATACAAAAAATAATATTTTTCTTAAGAACCGCAGAAAATCTGCAAACTTTTTTTTTGTTAACATATCACTTATATTTGTTGTTTCAAAAAAAAAAAAAATAAACTTCCACGGAATTGAGTGGTATTCACAACTATATGCTTACATTTATGTCTAAAACACACACATTTTATAAGCCTGCACGGAAAACAACATTAAAAATACGAGCAGACACTTTTTGCACTAAAATATTTCATTTGACGTTTCAAAAATACCCGAGGTAGAAGATCCGATTGCTCAAAATATTATACTTAATTAATTTTTCAAGAAATATCACTTGGAAACAAGAAAACTTTTGTGTTTTTTACTATGCGCGCACCAAAAGTAAAGAAAACGTCAACTTTGCAATCGCAGAGCACGGACACCGTTAACTTTTCTTCAATTATTCTTTCGCATAGTGATGTAGAATTCTATTCTCTTTCGAACGATATCAATCACGGTTGGGCATCTTCGATTTGATTTTTTTAATTAATCACACAAATTGGAATGAAATACTCCAATGTGCGGCAGCGATATGTTCGACACTTCGACCAACCCGTTATCTCACTGGCACGGCAACATCACACAACGAATATGTAGACTTAAATTTTAAGCTCTAAACTTGTTACTGCTGTCTACGAGGGCGAGAACTATGACCGAAAATTGCAGTTAACGCTTTTAAAGTTGCGATCACCGACTCCAAATTTCGGTAGTACATTTTTATAATTTAAAGACGTTGTTCTTTCGTGTACTTTACCATGATGAAAATGTTGAGTTTACTGAATAAATTAACAGCAACAGTTCGATGATTATTAAAAGAGTGCGTTCAGAAATTTAATTCAAATTTGTCAAATCCCTATTGGAAAAGAAGCAAAGCCCAAAAAATATGAAATAAGGCCCAAAAAAGAAAATTAAATAAAACCAATTGTTAATAATACATGAATGTATTTCATTTATTATAAATGTTGCCTGAAAACCACTTTTGAGTTATCTTCCCAGTATGCTTCGGATCATCGTTTTGCTGGAAGACAATGTCCGAAGCTTCAGAATCAAACATTTCTATGGAAGACATGAGCTGACTATTCAAAGTCTCTATAATATAATGGGTGTTTTTTTTAGGGGTTTGTTTTTCGAATAGAGATAAAATTGGCATTTTGTGGTCAAATCTGGCAACTCTAATGTCATTTATGTTCAGTTTGGTTTGCCATTTCATCATGAACAGGTTGACAAAAGAACAACGCTTGCAAATCGTGCAAATTTATTTAATGGTTCAGTTCGCGAAGTTTACCGCAAGCTCCGTCCATTTTATGGTCGACATAATCGTCCATCAGAGCAATTAATTCGGTTAACCATGGGTCTTTTTCGAACTACGTTTACTCTATGTGATAATACGCATCCGCAGAGACGTCAAACGGTGCGCACCGAAGAAACAATTGCCGCTGTAGAGCAAAATGTTGAAGAGGACCCGAATGAATCGATTCGCCACCGTGCACAGCAATTGGAGCTTTTTTCATCAACTTTATGGAAGATTTTGCGCAAAGATCTTGGCTTGCGACCTTACAAGATCCAGCTTGTGCAAGAATTAAAGCCGCAAGACCATGCAATGCGTCGTGATTTTGGTGTATGGGCCGAAAATGAGATTGATCTCGATGCTGATTTTCATCGCAAAATTTTGTTCAGTGATGAGGCTCATTTTTGGTTGAATGGCTACGCCAACAAGCAAAATTGCCGCATTTGGAGTGAAGAGAATCCACATGCGATCCTTGAGACGCCATTACATTAACAAAAACTGACTGTTTGGTGTGCTCTATGGGCTGGTGGAGTCATTGGGCCATACTTCTTCCGAAATAATGCTGGAGAGTCAGTTACCGTTAATGGAGACCGGTATAGAGCCATGATAACAGACTATTTTGTTCCCGAATTGGATGGCATGAATGTGGATGAGTTGTGGTTCCAACAAGACGGCGCTACATGCCACACAGCGCACGTCACAATCGATTTATTGAAGGAAACATTCGATGAGCGCATAATTTCGCGGAATGGACCTGTCAATTGGCCACCAAGATCGTGTGATTTGACACCATTGGATTATTTTCTTTGGGGATATGTGAAGTCGCTCGTCTACGCCAACAAACCAGAAACGTTAGGGGACTTGGAGGCCAACATTCGTGGCGTTATTGCCGACATACGGCCCCATATGCTCAAAAAAGTGGTTGAAAATTGGACCTGTAGAATTGGCTTTATTCGAGCCAGCCGCGGCGGCCACATGCCCGAAATCATATTTAAGCATTAATGGCATAAAATTATCCTTCCAATAAAGCCAAATTGATGGACATTAAAACGATTTTCTTGTGTTTTATTTCAATTCGAAGTTCTATACCTGTAAAAAAAACACTCGTTACTAATAGTATACTAACTTCTTTAAAATCATAATTTCATATCACTAACTTTCAAAGCTAACTGAACTTAACTTCAATTGCTAGGTCTGTGTATGGGGTGTGTTCACAGTTTGTTGCGCTTTTTTGCTCTTTTGCACAAGAGCACTACAAAGAGCTCCTGATCTTGAATACCCCTATAATACGTGAGTCAAAATGCAAAAAAGCACAGAAAACATATAACCTGTTCGACTCACGATTACCATAACGCCATTTTACTCAAAGCGTTACCATATGGCAATCGTGGAGAGATTACGAGATTACTCAGCAATAAGAATCTTGAAATCAACTGATAGTTACTTTAACTTGTTTTCCGCCTTCTAGCAATTTTCAAGAAAATCACAATTTTCCACGTGATAGTTATTTATAAATCAGTTGAAATATGGTTACAAAAATATATCTATTCATTAAACTTCCCCTTGGAGCAAGGTCAAAAATTCAAATTTGCTTCAAAATCAAAAAAAAATTTGCTCCAAGATCAAACTTGAGTAGCGCATAATTTGACGACTTTTAATATGATGATTCTTAAAAGTATAACACTTCTCCCTATCAGCAATTGATGTGAAAGCATAGTGGACAAAAATCCAATCAATAAATTCATTGAAACGAAAACAAGGTGGTGAGTTGGGTGTAATGAGGTTGTTTCGTATAAATAATAAATATTATCTTCATCATAGGGTCAACGCCCGTTTGGTCAGGTTTAATCGACTGTGAAATTATTATTTTTTATTTTTGTTTGTTTTTTTGTTTTTTGTCAACATATTCTTTCAATGAAATCAATATGATCGTTAATTCTTTATAAATCAGTTGATACATTATAAAAAAAAGATATGTATTTCCATTTAAGTTCCGTGATTATTGGTTCGATTTATCTTGGTGGTACAATTAAAAGAGCTTTATTATGCAACGCACATGCGAATATTTAAACCTTCGTGTTTTCGACATAAAAACAAAAATGTATGTGTAAATACTTTAATATATGAATGAAACTTTTTTGCATCATTTACACTGAATTCAGATGAAAATAATAAAGTGGCGTATCGACTCACTCACACAAGATTGGATCAAAATTGATTGATTTTATTTTGACATTTCGGATAACATTCACAACGAGAGATAAAATAATTTAATAGAATTTCTTGTCTCGAATATTTTTTTGGTATCTTTTAATTTAAAATTAAATTTTATAAAATTGAATTAAATAATATTTATTTTAGTTAAAACTTTTTCATAAGCTCGATGACAGTTTTTTGTGTGAAGGAGATAATAATTTTTAACTACAAAATAGTCTAAGATATTATCATTCAATCAGATTTCAGAAAAAAAAAAATGTTTAATAACTTATTAAAAAACTTTCTCAATTCAATCCTCAATCAAACTCAATTCAATCATTCCAACTCTTAGTTTTGATGCATTATTTCTAGTTTTTGAGAAGCAGCTGCCTCAGTTGTCGAGGGTTCAAATCCTGGCCAGAACATAGTCCTACGCTTTCTACATTTCTACAAGTTTAAGTCGATGGTATAGAAAGTTTGTGCTATATTTGCCGGAAACGAATGGTCAGTTGTGATCAACTTAAAAATAAATCTTCCCGAAAACGAAAAATAGTTGCGTACAACGAAAAGATTCGTTTGTCTCAAGCGGTGTTTTGGTTATTGTTACTATTCTTGAACACTTCACGAAACTTAAAAACAATTGCCGTAAGCGGAAAGCTTCATTTACGCCAAACGAAATGTTATTTGACGAAAACGTTTGGAAATATTTGCAGGACTTGAAAACCAGTTTCCATAAACAGAAAATTTTACTTCGCATAAATGAATTTTTTGTTGCAGCAAAAGTTTTTGGCAATCAAATCACTATGGACTTTTACTGTGTACGCCAAACGAAATTTTGTTTGAGGTAAACATTTAAAATGCAGGAAAAGAAAAATAATTGCCATAAATGGTAAATTCTATTTGGCACAAAGTTATGGCTGCAGCAAATGTAACATCTTAAATCCTTGGTTCAAAGATAAAAAAACTTAACTGTCCGTTATTTTCTCCGTCCGTTCTTTATAAAATCGGTTTTTTATCAAAATTTTTCACGGTGGCTTAGAATTTTAATTAAAATCTCTATTTTTGCCGCCGTTTGGCGCTCTTTTTATAATTTAGGGGTGTTTTGGCCACTTCTTTGGACAAAGAAGTTTTTTTTCTATTCAATGATAGAATCTTGTTCCTTGCCTAAAAATATTTTGTAAAGTGTAAATTTTTCTAAAAAGTTAACCCTTATCAGCAAAACTAGATCCAAAAAATATTTAATGTTCAAACTTAAACGATTTGTTATTCAAAAATAAAGCAATTTAGGGAAACATTTTATTAAACAAAAAGTGCATAGAATTTGTAAAAATATAAAAAAAAATTAAGAAATAAAAACATTTTGACATTAATAGATTCTTGAGTTGGCGTCCGTGGCGTAGTTGGTTAAAGTGCGTGGCCGCTATGTCAACGAACTTTGGAGACCCAGGTTCGAACCCCAGCAGCGACAGAAAATTATTTGAATTAAAATAATTTGTCTGTACGGCCGCCACCTCTCTGCAGACAATGGCAAACCTCAGAGAGTAATCAAAATGCCATGTAAAGCTTCTTGAGAACAAGAACATTCCGTTCATCGCCGTTCGGAGTCGGCGTTAAACATGTAAGTCCGGTTCTCGGTCAATTGTGTACAAACTTAATAACACGCACAACACAATTGATCATAAGAAGCTAGGTCAAAGTCCTTTCATGGGCTGAAATGGCCAGTTATTTATTTATTATTTTTTTTTTTTTAGATTCTTGAGTTTGGCCATTTTTTGCAAAATTCAAAAATATCAGAAAACATTTTTTCTTAATTTCGTGCTCATATTTTGACAAATTCTAAGCATTTTTTGTCTTATAAAATTTTTCCCTAAAGTGCATTATTTTTTAATAACATTTTTATTTTAAATTCAATAACAAGTTTGTTTGAACAGATTGTGTATAAAAAACTCATATTCCTTGTAAAAAATATCATCTCTCCACAGCAACATGGCTTTATACCTGGCAAATCCACGGTAACTAACCTTGCTATTTTCTGCAGCTATATCTTAAAAAACTTTGCAAAGGGTCTGCAAACGGACGTTATATTCACAGACTTTGCAAAAGCCTTCGACAAGGTAGATCACAATATTTTACTTTTTAAACTCTCTTCTTTGGGTTTTCACTCCAACTTCCTTAGTTGGATTAAATCATATCTACTAAACCGTAGTCAAAAAGTGATAATTTGTGATTGCCTATCTGAATCAATAGTTGTCACTTCTGGAGTCCCACAAGGAAGTCATTTAGGTCCTCTTCTATTTTTACTTTTTATTAATGATCTTCCCTGTTTGATCAAAAATTCAAAAGCCCTTTTGTTTGCTGACGACCTAAAATTATTTCGAGCTATTTCATCTTCTAATGATTTTGTGTTATTACAGAATGACATTGACGCTGTAATATCATGGTGCGAAATTAATAAACTACCTTTAAACATTGCCAAATGCCAATGTTTTACTTTTTCTTCTCAATGTCATTCTGTAACTCAATGTCAGAGTTACTTCTCCAATATTTTGGGACTATTCTATAAACTCAATTATTCTGAATAGGGTCGTCGCCAAAAAAGACTTAGGTATTTTAATGGATGCACGCCTGAATTTTAATGACCATTTTGATTTTATAATTAGCAAGGCTAACTCGTTGTTAGGTTTCCTTAAAAGGAACTCTAAAGACTTTTCTGACCCATACGCTTTACTCACTCTTTTTTCCGCGCTAGTGAGACCACATTTAGAATATTGTTCCACTATCTGGAATCCAATTTTTCAAACACATTCAAATCGCATCGAAAATGTTCAAAAAAGGTTCACTAGATTTGTGATATACAAGCATAATTGGCATCTACCAGCCGTTCCGTCCTATAGCATCCGTTGTGCGCTAATTAACATTTCCTCGCTTGAAATAAGACGCAAAGTTTCTTCTATCGTGTTCATCTGGGACCTTCTCCATCATAATATTCAATGTGATGAGCTATTATCTCATTTAAATTTTCATTTTCCTTCAAGACAGCTCCGAAGCCAATTTCATTTCTCCGAACCACTGTTTAGGGCTGTCTATGCTTCAAATATGCCTTTAGCTCGATGTATTAGGGAGACAAATTCGGTACTTGCGCTCATTGATATATTTGAAAATGGCTCTAAAAAGCATCTTAAAAACCAATTATTTATGCATCTATTGGCGCGCGATGTTTTGAACACCTAGTTACATCCCCTCACTTCTACTGTATATTTTTGAATTTTTTAATCTTAATAATATTAATGATAATCTTGTATTTATTTACAATGTATTATATTTTTATTATGTAATGTATTATATTTTAATATTATATTTTATGAAACTTTCTTAAATTTAATTTGTAGTCTGTAAGAGTTGATCTCTGCTAGATGAAATAAATAAATAAATAAATAAATAAATAAATAAAATTTAGGTTGCAGCCCTATTATTTTTTTAGCCTATAACCTTCGCATCATAATTATCTACATTCAAAAAAAATTAAATAAATTGGTTCAAAAATACAACTAGCAGAGGGGAACAGAAGCTTATTCCCGCTTTGTTTTATATGTATACCTATTTATTTATATGTACAAAATGTTTTTAAATTTTTAAGTGAAATTTCTTACGCGACGGTTCGAAATTTGGACGAGAAGCACATTTATTTACATGAGAGTGAAGAATGGCATGAAAAAGGAAGAGGAAGGAGAAAGAGAGATATTCATTTTATAACACGCCCATTTCACATTGAAGTGGATATTACACTTCCATCTCCTATTTGGCGCAAATTCTGTTCTTAGATTGGTTTAGTGTTTAGAACAGTGGGGCCCAAGAAATTTTAAGCGCGGGCCAATGCTTAAAAAAACAAAACAAACACAAAATGTTGCTCATCGTTGCTTTTGACAAAAAATCAAACAAAACAAAACAAAAACAATTACAATGCAATAAAATTACACTAGTATCGCCTGTGGTCGAAATTCGGCCATCCGTTTCTGTAAGGTAACGAAACTCAAGTTGGTTTTCACATAGTGAATTGTTATTAATTTGCATGGATATTCTTAATGCTTACCTTGACGCTATGAGAAAAATAGTGGTAAAGAACAAAAAAGGAAGCATGTATGCGTCAATAACAAAAATTTATTCAACATATAATATTCATTTAAAGTAAATAAATAAATTAAAAGTAAAGTAAATAAGTAAGTAAAAGTAAGTAAACGGTAGAAAAGTATAACAAATAAATCAAGATAAATGATAATTCCATATTAAATAAATGAATGAATGACTTAAAATTTCAGTGTATACTATATTTTTTGTAAACACCCTTTCATCGTTAGCCAAATACCTTGTCCATCAATAACAGAAACACGAACGATCTAACTCGACTCGCGGCAACATACAGTTGACCATGCGAAAAAACAGGTCGTCATAAAAAAAGTTTGGCGTTGCAGATAAATATGTGGGTGCTGAACGCACCAACCCATAGCCTGAACAGAATGAACGGCATGAGCGGCGATCTCTGTCGCAGCGTCATCTCGAAATAAACCACCAAGTATTGAACAAAACAAACAATCACCGTTGCCAGATTGGGCGATTTATCGCTAATTGGGCGCTTTTTTTCTTGTTTTTGCGCTTAAATTTTTAGGAAATCGCCTGGCGATTTTTGTGAAAACCACACTTTTTCATAAACTCATCTAATGTGTTTAAAATATCAATTAAAGAAAATAACAATTATTTTAAAAGTGTTTGGAACACTGTTGACAATGTGACTGAACACAGCTCACAAGCCTTATCGATAATTTATTTATATCGAAATACTTATTTTTTTGAGACCGTTTCTTCAAAACATCAACTCACTTAATTTATATTTTCAACGAGAAAAAGTTGACTTTTTTCAAGCTTACGTTGAAATCACAACATTTATTCAAAGACTTGTTTCAAAAATTATAAAAGAAGACATTGTCAAAAATTTCAATTTTGATAATTTAGCTACATCCAGCTTAAATAAAATTTTAGCGGATAAAAGCAATTATAAAAGAATTAATGACCTTCTATTTCATTATCAGTTCCATGAAGAAATTCATAAATTAAGTGATGATATTGTTACGATAGACATACTATCAGAATGCCAGAATTTCATTATAGTTTTAATCAAGGAAATGTTATGATTACCTAGTCATTTAGAAATGTTTGAAAATGCTTTTATTTTATGTCCTGAAAGATGTTTAAACTATATAAGACCTTCTTTCCGTGAACTTCCTCTTTATTATCTATCTTTTGAAGAGCGATGTGCAGCAGAAATCGAATACGAATCTTTGTTGACATTTCCATGGAGCAATGTTTTCAAAAACAAAGTGCTATCTGAAAGTGAAGAATTTTGGGAATCGGCATACAAAATTAAGACAGCCGAAGGCGGAAAAATGTTTGACAATATTTGTAAGTTGGCATTCATCTTGCTTTCCTTGCCACATTCTAATGCATTTGTGGAACGTATTTTCTTCGTCATCAATTTGACCAAAACTAAAATTCGTAACAGAATGAAATTAGATAAGCTATAATCATTCGAGTAAAATGCTTCATGAAGGCTCAAAACTGTTGTTTCAAGTCACTGCAATTTCTGATGATATGATTTCAAAAATGAATAAATCAATGTATCAACTAAACAATACTTCGAGAATTGACGAAACGGAGAAAGAGTCTAATATGGCTGAAGTATTTAATAGAATGGAACTACGTTTTTTGTAAAAAGTTTTTATTTTTAAAATTGCATATTGAAAAATTCTAAATAATTATAGTCTCTAAAAAAATGTTCTTTAACGATCAAAATTCTCGTATAAAATAAAGTAGCTTTTTTATTATTTTTTACAGATCTCAATATTATTTCAATAAATATGAAAATAAGAACTTTTATTTATATAATACTATTAACAGCTCTCAATATTATTTGAAACAAATGTATATAATTATTTTGTTTTTTCTAATATAATAAATTTCTTAGAAAAAATTGCGATTTTGGCGATTTTTTTTTTCATTGGGCGATTTTGGGCGATATTTTTATTAAATCTCGCGCTTTTCTCAAAAAAGTTCTGGCAACACTGCAAACAATTATCAATGGCTTGGCGTCAAGTGTTATATGAAGCAAGCTGAGAGAAATGAAGAGCTGAGAGAAATGAAGAGAAAGCAACAACAACCACAACAACAACAACAACAATAATGCTACTCAGCTTTTTTGAAGTGTTTGCGTCACTCCCGCATTCTACTCTTGCTTTTGAAAGCTACAGCAGCGATGTTCAACAGAGCTTTGTCGCTTTGTAGTTTCTCATTGTCCCCTTGGTAAAAAAAGCGTTTTACATTTGCTCAGTTTTACCTATCTTAATGACAACATATTCGAATAAAAATTATATTGTGCAAATCTATTTGAAAATACCTATGCATCGATATAAGTATTATGTGAATGTGTTGAAGGTAACTCAGAAAAAAAGGGAACACAAACTTTTCGTTTGCGTATTAATATATAGATATCATGAAGTACACTGCCAATCTTAATTTCTTTTACAATAACAATGCTTGCATGAAAAATTACTCGACACACAAGTAACGGTACAATCGTTACTTGTGCTTCGAGCATCGACGTCAGCGAGTGTGCATTTTTTATTTTGGCTTTGCATGTATTTGTTTGTGTAAAGTTCGCTAGAAAATGTGGTGAATACTGAACGAGTGAGGTTTGTGTTGTTGTTTTTTGCATGCGTCCTTTGAATTTGGCTCATCGCAAAGACAAAAAATAGATAGAAAAAAATATGTATAAAGGGCCACGCGGGCCATATGGCCCACTACGTGGGCATGTTTGGTTTAGAAGATCAAATCCAGAGTTTGCGATTTTAAGAATTTTTTCGTGGACCCACAGTAACGCGAATGCCAAAATAGGGTCTATTTTGAGAAAACGAAGCTCAGTCAATTTGAATCCAATTTTCCTAAATATGGTATCATTAGAAAAGTTAGTTTGTCTATTTTATAGGAAAAATATAAAACATTTGAAAAAATTGCATTAAGTTGACCCATTTATTAATTAATTCGAAGTGAAATACCATGGCGCTATAATTTTTTTTTTCATTTTCAATATTTTCATTTTTATTCCCCACATTTCGAAAACGTAAAAGAGGTATATTTATTTTGTCATTCCGTTTTTATCGCCCTTAAGTAGGCGTGGTAGGTATAGAAAAATATATTTATATTCTTGATCAGGATCACCACCTGAGTCGATTTAGCCATGTCAGTCTGTCCATCTGTCTGTCTGCGATCACGATTACAGACGTAATTTTCAAGTTATCATCACTAAATTCGATATTTAAGCTTTTATCTAAAAAATAAAGATTAAGTTCGAAAATGAGCAAAATCGGATGAAAACCATGCCTACTTCCCATACAAAGTGACTTTATCAAAACGGTAAAACCTCTTATAATTCCACAAAAATGAATGTATGGACTTGAAATATTGCATATGAACTTTGACATATAACATGTACTCTGTGTTTGAAATTGAATGAAATCGAGTGAAAACCACAGCCACCTCCCATACAAAGTGGCTTTATTAAAAAACAAAAGCGAATATTTTTTGTTAAAACTATAAATAAAATGTTTTAACAAATGGTTCGTCCGTGGTATTTTAACTTCGTTTTTTATATTTTTTGCATAAATAGACCCTATTTTGTCCTCGAAAAATGCTTCTAAAAATTTATAACTTCGGATTTGGTTTTTCAATTATTAAATAATCCAAATCGGAGTTGGTTAGTGCAATTGATATTAACTTCATTGTGAAATGGACGATCTATCGCACCATCTACATATCATTATCAATATAATACTATACAAATCTTAACAGTCTTAATCATATACATATACAGTGACCTCATTTACCGATATTTGTATTACGGAGTGTCAAACGGTAAATTGAAAACAATATCGTTATTGCAGTCGTCTTTATAACACCGAACCAAAAACTTGCCGAAATAATATATTCCATACACCGTTCCCTACCGATTTATAGGCATACATATGCTGCTACTTTAAGTAGAAACGAAAATAAAATCCCTATGATTCTCAGGGGAGGTTTTAATGCAAATCTTACATCAAATGATACATTACCGCAAACTTACATTCTTCGCTTAAAATTTGGTCTGCTCTTAAAAAACAATACCCACGAATCAACAACAAAATCCGGTTCTACAATAAATGCAATTTTTTCACGTTATTCTAAAATATCAAATCACGGACATATATCTCATATATTAGTTATCACAAACCATTAATTCTGCGTTACCAATTGAAGAGCCAATCGTTAGCTAATACTTTTCCCAGCTTTCGAGCAGGAGACGAATACCACGTCGAATACCACATCTGAGCATCAAATCACATAGATCACACACTTCTGATCCCATACAATACAGAGGATGATATTGGATCGATGAATATTTGTATTCGCAGCTGATGTCTATTGATTGCCGAACTTAACCCACGATTTTCAGCAGATGTGATTGATAAACGCTTTTCAGTGACCTTCGATTTCAATTATTATGTATGGGATCCATTTTTTTGCTTATGGAACATCCCTATAATTTGAAAAGTTTTCCCACCGTTAAGTAAACTGCTAATGATTCAGATAATTTTTGTTTGATATATGACTTCATCCCAGACGTTTGACATAGCTCTTCATTGGCCCAATTTTTCATCTTGCAATTCTCCAGCGAACCGAAGTGAAAGTTTTTTTTTTTAAAACTCAGTTTTTTTTTTGATTCGATCCCAAACCATTTGCTTTTAAGCCTGAGAATAGAATATTTTTGGAAAATTATATGTAATTTCTAAAAATTACTTTAAGGCATGTTGCTACTTGGCGCGCTCAGTATTTGAGTGAACGTTTAAAATTTTATTACAGGAAAACGGTAAGAGAAAATGGAACATTTTTTTTGAGGTGAATAAATATACTAAAAAATAATTTACAAAAAAATGTTCCTTATTAATTTTTAACATTTTTTATGTATGAAACTTTAATTTGAAAGTGATGTGTCGACATCGGAAAGTGCTGATGGTTACCATAATAAGAAAATTCATAAATAATATGAGTATGGTTATCGTGTGAACTGGTTATCGTTTAAGTTTACCAAAAAATAAAAAAATGATGAAGATTTGAAAAAAAATCGCAAAGCTTTTTTCTGGATTTTGTGCAAAAGTATATAGAAAAAATAAAAATGTTTGCAATATATTAGTTCACACGAAAACTATACATGTGGAAAGTATTCGGTTAAAATTTGGAGATAATCGGCCAAGGTAATTTTGTGTAACGATGGTAAAAAAATGTAAAAAATTTCAAATTAAAGTTTCATACATAAAAAAATTTCGCAAATTTATAAAAAAAGTTTTTGTAATAATTTTTTTGATTGTATGTATTCACTCCGAAAAATTTTTTCCATTATCTCTAACTGTTTTCTTGTACAAAAAAATGTTAAATTTTCACTCGAATACCGAGCGTGCCAAGTAGCAACATGCCTTAATAAGCTTGGAAAATTTCCTTAAATTCAAAATCGTATGTGTAATAAATCAGAATTTTTCAACTTTAACAAGATGCCATTAAAAATACAAAGAAGTTTGTATGAAGTGAAAAAAGCCGAACCAGTTAAAAAAATTTGCATTTCAAGAGGGACTTTAACAAGAAAAAAAAAGAAGAAAATAAATAATACAGAAAAAAATAGAGGTGGCTGGTTTCATGGAAAAACTGCAAATGGGTTGGTTAAAACATAAAAGTTGAAACAAAATTAAAGTAATCCCTCCCGAGTGCATTTTTAACTCATAAAAGCAACAGCTTTTCAGGTGAGTATGATGCGAGAGGTTGTGATGATTGTGGTGGTAAAGGTAATGGTGAGTGGTATAGAGTGTGATGCTAAAGCCAACTAGCGCTCATTTACACAGGAAATGGCCTAAGTGCAAAAACCATTTAAATGCAAATTAGACACAAAGTGAAAACATGTATGCAAACTATGCAAAATGCAAAATGGAAAGAATGTACGTCTGATGGGGGCATGTCAATAAAATCGCGAATGAAGTTTATGCAGCTTGATAAACTTATAAGCAGTAAAATTTTTACGGGCATTTTAAAGCAGTACGTTTGTGTGTGAATATGTGCGTACGTTTAGTTTTAATTGAACTTTTGAATAAAAATAAATATACAAAGAAAAGGCACTAAGATCAATTCAATACTTTCTTAAGCAAAAATTCAATCATTACATTCATTCCGTTTATTTCATTAATTTCTTTCATTTCATTCATTTCATTCATTTCATTCATTTCATTCATTTCATTCATTTCATTCATTTCATTCATTTCATTCATTTCATTCATTTCATTCATTTCATTCATTTCATTCATTTCATTCATTTCATTCATTTCATTCATTTCATTCATTTCATTCATTTCATTCATTTCATTCATTTCATTCATTTCATTCATTTCATTCATTTCATTCATTTCATTCATTTCATTCATTTCATTCATTTCATTCATTTCATTCATTTCATTCATTTCATTCATTTCATTCATTTCATTCATTTCATTCATTTCATTCATTTCATTCATTTCATTCATTTCATTCATTTCATTCATTTCATTCATTTCATTCATTTCATTCATTTCATTCATTTCATTCATTTCATTCATTTCATTCATTTCATTCATTTCATTCATTTCATTCATTTCATTCATTTCATTCATTTCATTCATTTCATTCATTTCATTCATTTCATTCATTTCATTCATTTCATTCATTTCATTCATTTCATTCATTTCATTCATTTCATTCATTTCATTCATTTCATTCATTTCATTCATTCCATTCATTTCATTCATTTCATTAATTTCATTCATTTCATTCATTACATTCATTACATTCATTTCATTCATTACATTCATTTCATTCATTTCATTAATTTCATTAATTTCATTAATTTCATTCATTTCATTCATTTCATTCATTTCATTAATTTCATTCATTTCATTAATTTCATTAATTTCATTAATTTCATTCATTTCGTTAATTTCATTCATTTCATTCATTAATTTCATTAATTTCATTAATTTCATTAATTTCATTAATTTCATTCATTTCATTCATTTTATTCATTTCATTCATTTCATTAATTTCGTTAATTTCATTCATTTCATTCATTTCATTAATTTCATTAATTTCATTCATTTCATTAATTTCATTAATTTCATTAATTTCATTAATTTCATTCATTTCGTTAATTTCATTCATTTCATTCATTAATTTCATTCATTTCATTCATTTCATTCATTAATTTCATTAATTTCATTAATTTCATTCATTTCATTCATTCATTCATTTCATTCATTTCATTCATTTCATTCATTTCATTCATTTCATTCATTTCATTCATTTCATTCATTTCATTCATTTCATTCATTTCATTCATTTCATTCATTTCATTCATTTCATTAATTTCATTCATTTCATTCATTTCCTTAATTTCATTCATTTCATTTATTTCATTCATTTCATTCATTTCATTCATTTCATTCATTTCATTCATTTCATTCATTTCATTCATTTCATTCATTTCATTCATTTCATTCATTTCATTCATTTCATTCATTTCATTCATTTCATTCATTTCATTCATTCATTTCATTCATTTTATTCATTTCATTCATTTCATTCATTTCATTCATTTCATTCATTTCATTCATTTCATTCATTTCATTCATTTCATTCATTTCATTCATTTCATTCATTTCATTCATTTCATTCATTTCATTCATTTCATTCATTTCATTCATTTCATTCATTTCATTCATTTCATTCATTTCATTCATTTCATTCATTTCATTCATTTCATTCATTTCATTCATTTCATTCATTTCATTCATTTCATTCATTTCATTCATTTCATTCATTTCATTCATTTCATTCATTTCATTCATTTCATTCATTTCATTCATTTCATTCATTTCATTCATTTCATTCATTTCATTCATTTCATTCATTTCATTCATTTCATTCATTTCATTCATTTCATTCATTTCATTCATATCATTCCTTTCATTCATTTCATGCATTTCATTCATTTCATTGATTTCATTCAATTCATTCATTTCATTCATTGCATTCATTTCATTCATTTCATTCATTTTATTCATTGCATTCATTTCATTAATTTCATTAATTTCATTCATTTCATTCATTTCATTAATTTCATTAATTTCATTAATTTCATTAATTTCATTAATTTCATTAATTTCATTCATTTCATTCATTTCATTCATTTCATTCATTTCATTCATTTCATTCATTTCATTCATTTCATTCATTTCATTCATTTCATTCATTTCATTCATTTCATTCATTTCATTCATTTCATTCATTTCATTCATTTCATGCATTTCATTCATTTCATTCATTTCATTCATTTCATTCATTTCATTCATTTCATTCATTTCATTCATTTCATTCATTTCATTCATTTCATTTTATACATCGGAGTCAATTTAAAAAATTGATTTAACTTATTTTCAAGATGGTATTTGTTGGGTATGTTTATGGTGGGGCTTGAACTGGCTTCGCGTGTCTAAGCTACATGACACGAACGCAACTCTAATAAATTTACAATTTTATTTGTAAACTTAAGCCATGCAAGAACAAAACCGCACCACAGCTTGTGTGTGTTAGTGTGTGTATGTGTGTATTCCTTTGCAGTTCCGGTCAAAGAGAATTCAATACTTTAATGTATATCCTGCAATAACGCGGCTGTTGTGAGGCAACTAGTTGCATCGTGTGTGTGTTTTTGTAGTCGCAACATTGGTGCTTGGGTCGAGGTCGGTCAAGCATGTTCCACGTATGTTTGTAGCTACGTGCGTCGTCAATGATGTAAGCAAAAAAAAAAGAAAGAAATTATAGGAAACGCTCTGTACAAACTGCAAGCGAGGATTTATGGCACACCGTCAACTTTACGTACATTCTTGCTCAGCGAACTCAGTGTCGCACACAGCAAGCCCATCAAATACATCGATTCGACCGAAATATGGCAAATTGAGAAGCAGTCAAGTGCTTGTTCTAAGCCATAATTTGAAGCCACGTCAGCCATGATAAACGTGTGTGTTGGCTTGAAAAATGACTCAACCCACATGTAAATGGTACAAACGTATACGTATGAGGAGGTTCATACTCTTAAATGTACATTGCTACAAAGGGCAAGCCCAGATAACATCGTCTTTCCGGAATCTGACTGTTTTGACTGCTGTGTCAGTTGGTAGGTAGGCGATGGCTTTGAGTTGTTTTTGACATTTATTTGTGTGGTTATTATGCTTGAATATGTTACTCAAAAAAAAAAAAAAAAATATCAAACAGACCCACATCAGTAAGCTATCTAATAAAAAATCTCTTACTTAAGTAGGACATACAAATAAATTCATTGGTAAACTTGATGCTCTGACAACTTTAATTGAAAAAAAAAAAAAAAAATACTTTCACAGAGCAAATGAGTAAGCGGCAAGAGTAACATGAAGCAACCTTGTAGGTATGTCACTAAATGCTAAAAATTTTCCGACACATGATGATATGTGATTCAAGTTGCTTCCTTGACGTGGGTTGCTTATGACACTTCATGGTGTCTATCTTGATAAATTAGAGTAGGTACATGAATAACCTTCGAGTTTGGAACATAAAGTGTAAAATACTAATGAATAAAGTAATGTGTGAAAAGGATAGATAGGGATTGATAAGGCAAACATAGTTTTTATATCGAGCTTCTAAGGTTTGAGTAGTAAAATTGGCAAATGCTTTGTCAGACAAAAAAAAAAAAAAACTTTTTCCAACAATTTGCATAAAATGAAAACATTTATTTGCAATGTTTTAAGATAACCAACACTTTTGGTTTTTTTTCACTATCGCTGGTGTAAACAAATAGTGCAGTTGGTTTTCCGAATCGAGAGCATGCAACGTAGAGTTGGCCATGCAAGAAAATTGAATTTTCTTAATTTATACCGCACATTTCTAAAGATTGTCCTTGCAAGTTATTGATGGTAACGGCGAATGCAAAGCGAACAGGAAATGAAAAACGCCTAAATTCAAATGGCATATCAGATGGAATCATTACACTAAGGGGAAAAATATTAAATTTATCCAAAAACTTTTTGGAGTTATTATCCAAAAACTCAAAAAGCGAGTCATTTTTGCACCAATAACGCATTTGCTTAAATCGACTACGTAAATATTTAAAATTTATTTAAATACTTTTTTAATTAAATAAAATATTAAAATATTTAAACAGAATTAATATATTATATATATTATAGAATTAATATATTAATATATATTAAAATTATGCACGAATTTTTTTAAATATCATTCAAATATTTAAAAAAAAAATAAAACTATCGCATTTAAAGAAAATTTAAAGGAAATTTATTTAAAAATATTGAAATTAAAAAAAATTTATTTGAATATTTCCCACGAGATGCGTCCATCAAATTCCATTTGGTAGTATATTTTATATTCTTTTTTCGTTCTCTAATTTATTTATTTATTTTTTATTTATTTATTACTAATCTATTTTTAACAGTTATTGCAGTATTATGGCAACAAATGTCAAAATAGTACAAATTAGAGAAAGATAAAGAAAACTTGAAACTGAAATAAAGGGGCAAAGAAAAATATGCAGGCAAATGACAACCGGCGCAAGACATTTGTGAGAAAATGTCTGGTTGTCACTCAAACCTTACACAAATATATCGTGAGATCATCAATCGCACTCACAAAGAATCTTGGCCAAATATGCGGCTATATTACCCTTGCAACAAAAACTAAATGAGAACTATAAAGCTGCAACTGCAACAAATAAACTGCAGGAACAGTGCGATGCTGTTGCTGCTTGCTTGTATGGAATATATGTGTACGTGTGTGGTATAAATAGAATTCAAATACGAGAAAAAAACGAGTTGTAAGGAAAACATTTGATTTATCCACGTAAATATTTAAATAAAATTTATACTGAGACGTGGATAATGCTAATATGCGTTATTTCCCTTAGTGTAGGATGCGAGGAATCAAAACGTCTTAGCCTTTGAATTTTCCATTCCAAATTGTTGCTTCTATCACATTTCTGAAAATTTTTTGATGGTGAGCCTAGTGCTATTAAAAAGTTTTAGTTGGTTGATGTTGCGAAGCATAATAATCGGCGCTCCAATTTTTAGCTGCAATATGTATGATGGTTGCCTGGGTGGTAAATCAACAGTGGCAGATTAAGGCATTCTGCCGCCCTAGGATCGACATTACCGCCGCTTCTAAAATATTAAATTTTTTCTTACAATAGAACAAAATTATATACAGTTGTGTTCGAAATAATAGAAGCGCTTGAACGCAAGCTATTTCCAGGAATTTTTTGGCATGTTTCAATATGCGCAATTATTCACCGATTCCCAGAAATGTGTAACACTTAAAGACAATTCAAAAACGCTTTTAAATTAATTGTTGTTGTTGTTCCTATACGAAATATCACTCGCAAACAAGTTTCGGTGGTGATAAAAGCTGTTCGTAACAATAGAAGCACAAAAGTTAAGTTTAAAAAATAATAACAAAATTTAAATTGAAAGAAAACCTTTAAAGAGTAAGTTAAATTGAAATAATTTGAATGGATTGTGAAGTAATTGGAAAATAATATTGTTTTTTTTTTGTCACCTTTAGTGGGTCGCTCAAAGCACTGCACAAAGGAAAAGAGGAGCTTATTAAAAATCTCAGGAAAAGTGGAAAATCGTACAGAGAAATTCAGAAAATAATAGGGTGTACGCCTTCAATGATTGCTAATACGATTCAATTTTATTTAAAGCCTGAAACTCGCGGCCGAAAGAAGAAAACGTCCGAAGCAGATGAAAGACGCATTGTCCGTTATTGCAAATCAGTCCCTTTTGCATCCTCAAAAGCCATTTTATAGGAACTTCAACTTCTTGTTTCTGCAGTGACTATTCGGAGAAGACTTACAGAATATAATTTATTTGCTCGAAGTCCCCGAAAAGTTCCACTACTATCTAAGAAACATATTGCGGCTCGTATTAAATTTGCTGAAGAGCATTTAAAGTGGCCTATTGAAAAATGGCAAAATATACTTTGGACGGATGAGAGTAAGATTGTTACCTAACACTGAATATCATCCTCAGTATACCCAAAAAACCGTTAAGCACGGTGGATCAAAAATTATGATTTGGGGCTGTTTTTCACACCAAGGTGTAGGGCCGATCCACCTTATCAAAGACATTATGGACCAACATATCTACGTAGAAATACTCGAAAATGTTATGCTGCCTTACACTGATTATGAAACGCCCCTTCGTTGGGTTTTCCAACAGGATAATGACCCGAAACATACCAGTAAAACAGCTAAAGAATGGTTTCGGGTCAATGGGTTTGAGGTTATGGCGTGGCCTGCTCAGTCAACCGACCTTAATCCCATAGAAAACCTATGGGGTGACGTCAAGAGAAGAGTGTCTGAGCTAAAACCGACAAATAATAGTCAGCTATGGGAAGTTGTGAAGGCTGCTTGGAGCCAAATATCACACAGAAAATAAAAGAATTGATTTATTACCTAAACTAGTTTAGCTAATGTGAAAGTTTCTATTTCACCTAATCTTTTCAACAACTTTTCTACTTACACAGTTAATTTAACAATCATGCATTAGGTAATTCACCTAATTAAAATTAGTTAATTCAACTAAAATTTTGCTTATTAAATCATCTAATTCTTCTAGTTATTTTACCTAATGCAAGTTGTCGATTTGTTCGTACACTAGGGAAATAACGCATATTAGCATTATCCACGCCTCAGTATAAATTTTATATAAATATTTACGTGGATAAATCAAATGCTTTCCTTACAACTTTTTTTTTCCGTATTTGAATTTTATAGGAGCACAGCGCTCTCCTATAAAAAACATAAATAAAAACAAAGTGAGAAAATTTTACAAAAAGTAAAGCCTCATGTGAGAATTGAACTCGGGCCGCTGGCATTATAGTCAAACGCTTTACCGCTGTGCTGTTACGCCGTTTGATAACTTGTGAACAAAATGTATATAAAAATATGAGGTCCACAACTCTGAAATTATGTTTCCACTGGGCATCTACAGCAATTTGATTAATTGGTATGTAGAGTAAATTCATTTATTGGAAATTTAGCTCAATAGATAAGGCGTTGGTTGTTGAAATCTTGAGATCACAGGTTCGAATCTCAGCGGTGGCAAAGAAATTTTTCAGTCATTTATACAATGTATATATCTCTCTCATTCTATCTACTATAAAACAAATCTTTCTTCTCTATCATGTGACGAAATGAAGTAAAGTCACCTAAGGAAAGTTTCACTTCAAAATAGAAATTGCAAAACAAAAAACATATTTTTTGCATATTTTTTGCACGGCATTCCCACTCTTAAGTGGGAATGCTATCTAAATAATTAGATGATTTTTCTACACTTAGTAGGTGGCTTGCTTAATCTGAAGTGGTCATAGTTTAAAAAAAATTTGCTTATTCTTCTAATAAATTATGTGTCTTATCTATTTTATGGTTGAAGGTACACCTAAATATTTAGGTTTTTTTAGCTACTCTCGCAGTTAAACTACCCAATATAATTGCATATAATTAACATTTAGAAATTGGTAGCGCACCTAATCAAATTCGTTGACTGAAAATCACCGGATTACTTTAGCTGAATTGACTACATTTTTAGGTAAAAGTTCTACTCTTTTTTTTCTGTGCACCAAAACGATGCCAGGACTTAGATGACTCAATGCAACGCCGCTGTCAAGCTGTTTTGAAAAATAAAGGTTTTACCACGAAGTATTAAGTCTAAATAATATTTTCTTATACAAATAATTTTTACTTTTTTCATCTCTATCTAATACTATTAGTTTGGAGCTAGTGCTTCTATTTTTTTGAACAGGTAAATTTTCGTTAAATAAAAATATTTGTATATATTTTTCTTTGTTTTGCATTCTTATCCTTAAGTTATGTTTGATAATATTTTATATGACTATGTTATTGAAGTAAAAAAATTAATTCATTAAAAAAAAATACTTAGTATTGCACAGAAAGGTGTTTTTGTTATTAGCTATCAGCCGCTACTATTATTTTGAACACAGCTGTAAATTTTATTTTCCATTTTTAATAAGGCCAGTGTACAATTGCTCGTGAATGGTTTCTAATTCATTTTAATGTTGAAAATTAGCGTTTTCCTGAACATTTTATTGCAGAAATCTATATTATTACTACGCAAGTGCTTTTTTTGTGATAACCATCAAATCTATACCGTAAATGCGATTTTCATAAATGAGGTATCAATAGAAGAGGTCTTGGTCTGCAGATGTGCAATAGGGTCTTACTTTTTCTAAAGTATTGTGTATTAAAACAAAAAAAGCAACACAATCTTCTGCAAAGAAAGTAAGTTTTCTATGGGTTGCCTAAAAGTATGTGATCTTTTTTTTCTGAAATTTTCAAAAATCATACTTTTGTATAATTAAAGCATTTGAGCAAAGCGTAAAACGTTGAAATAACTGTTATATTGATGTATTTACCAGCCGTAAAATACTTTATATACGTAAATACTTAAATTACGTAAAACCCAGTAGCTTTTACAGTCATCACAGCTCAAAGAACTAAGATATAAGGAAGTGATGTTATTGCAAAAAAGTGTGGTATTTTTCTTATTCGTGTTGGTTGACACAAATACATAAACATTCTCAAAGGGCCGTATTCGGTTACGTCGAAAAAGAAGGCTCCAAGTGTGCTTGTTAGAATTACATATAAAACCGGTGTTTAGAGTAATACGTTATTAGTAAAAGTTTGATAATTAAAGACCTACAGCCGTATTCATAACAATATCTTATTCATAAAAATTCTAACTCATAGACCGTATTCATAAAAATATAGTGATTTTTCGTTCAGTAACGTTTATGAATAATGTTTTTAATTTTTTTCCGATTTTTTTCTTATGAAGGCTTTATAAGAGGTTCAAAATATTTCATGAATACTGCCCCTAATATATTAAAAGAAAATTGTATTGTTTTTCCACTTCCACACCAACCTTAAGGAATACAATTTGGTGCGTTACCGATTTTTTTTTTTGAGTTCGGTTCCCCTGTAGGCCTATATCACCCCTAAAAAGAAAAAATCACTAGAAAAGAATATATAAAAAAAAATATGTTCAAATAACATGGAAATAAGTTTATATATTTATTACTCTTCATGGGTACAACCCAAAAATAAAAAAGTTGCACCGTTAGGTCTTTCGTGACGTAGATAGGAAAAAATACTTCCTCTGTTCTCACTGATTTTCTGTTCGTGCAAGAAAAAACGAAATATAGTACGAAATAGTTCTCTGCGATTTATTTTTCAGCTACAGTTCTGTTTGTTTATGTTTTGCTCAGTGAAAAACAGCTGATCTTGACAATGCGTCGATCATGACGTAGGCAGACATGCGCATGGCATAATCTTGTATTTATTATTTTTGGGTACAACCTGTCGTAGGATGGGATTTTTACTAATATTCATATAAAACGCATGGAAAAATAAATGAAAAATTTTGTTTTTACACATTTTGAAATGTATAGTCTTATACAATTTTTGACGAATAGTCAGTTTAAGGTCCCGAATATGCGGAAATCTGAAAAGAAATGATTAAAATGTATTACATCTGATTAACTATGGTGAACACAGAAGCGCCCCAAAAATGTATTCAGCTGTGAAAAACTGATGCGCCCCTGAAGCATTTTGACAGATGTGGGTGCACCATTGTGAGTGCAAATTGGTGCGAAATCAACTGGCTCTAATTTGCATTTTAGCAAATTCTAACCACACAACGCATGTTATAATTATTTTTGGTCATATTTTTCTTTAAAATTACATAGTTTTCAGCAGTGAAAAACGCTTTTAATTTAATTATTTCACTGCACAAACTTTCAATTATATTCGCTCAATTCAGAAATCATACCACAGTTCATGTACACTGTGTGTGTGGCCAACACCATTTCCTTATATTTTATTTCTTTGTCACAGCTAGCTTGGTTGAACGAGGACGTACCGTCTTTCTTGAGATACATCTGCATCAGGCGTTACGCCCAATTTTGTGCACGGAAGGTACTTTGATTATGCTAATCTTATCATTATTGATGCAAGTATGATTCCTTGTGAGGGATAAAATTTTGTCTTTACTCGTAATATTTTAAATTAATATTGGAAAATAAATATGAAAAATTTTAATTATTTTTAAAGAAATAGATATTGAAAATAGTTTGGCTAACTGTTGTTTCTAATGGGTTTTGAAACAATCAGGTTGAACAAGAAGTTGTCCATAACCCTAAATAACACTTCGACGCGTAAAAGTATCTAATGCGTGAACTTACATAAAGAAAAATAAAAAAATACCTTCCTCCTATTCACCCTGTGCGTGGCTGCACTGATCAGTCTCACGTCAAAATCTCTACACACCTGCTTACAACACGTAATGTCAAAACCACCCACGCGGTTTATCACAAATTGACAGGGCCAAGATTTCCGCTCAACCGATCTCTTTCTCTTATCACCGTGCCACCATCAAGACGTTTTCAGCTCATAAGCTTAATTAGACAGAAAATTCATACCGACAAAGAATTTTTATAAAATATCCTAAATTAGTGTATCTGTTTCACATAAAATCATTAAATACAAGTTTTAAATAATCCCAAAACGAAAAAGATAAACACCGTCATCACGCGAAGTTGCACAAACTGGTTGTGGAGCGCTAGCTCCAGCAGCTCTACACAAGGTAAGCAATTGATTTAGCTAGTGGTCTAATTAAAGCTCTAACGAAAAGATCCCTAGGAATAAATCTGATCCGGCTAAACGCCGCTCTGGTGTTCCTCCTCAAGTGCCCTTCAAAAGAGCTGTACTCGAATCGATCGAGACGGAGCCATCAATGCTGTCTTGTGAAAAAGCCAAGTCACACCTAAGGCCGCCAAATAAAAATCCTTTTTAGGAACCTGACATAAAACCCAAATAATTTTGATGAAATGAGCTTCGTCTGGTGCTAATAGTCGACACATAGTCGCATATTTTTTTTTTCTTAGCTATGCCGTAAAAGTGAGTTAAGTGATAAAAGATCTTAAGTTTTGAAGAAAATAGTAAAAAAACAGAAAAAAAAAATAACTAAAAATACGCTTTCTTATTAGCTTAAATATTTTTCTTTTAAATATATTTTTTTTTTTTACAAAATATTTTTTTTATTTAACTTAATCTTAATTCGAATAACTAAATCTAAACTCTTAATTAAAACAAAAAAAAAAAAAAAAAAACTCTTTCTTTCTTTTTTTTTGTTGTTATGGTTTGCTTTGAAACCATTGATTAAGGCAACAAACCTTGTTGTTATTATATTTAATAAGAAAATAAGAAAAAAAAAAAAAAAAAAAAAAAAAAAAAAAAAAAGAGTAATTAATATCTGAAAAGAGGCAAGAAAAAAAAAGGAAAAAAAAGACAACATATTCCAGCTGATTGATCATCAAGCGATTCAACAGGCCTGCTGCATCGCTGGAGCATCAACAACAACAAACAACCTCAACTCCAAAGTAAGTTTACTCTATTTTGTTCCTTAATTTCTTACTCAATTATAATGCTCTCCAATATATCTATCTGTGCTAAAGTAGAAAAAAATTACAAATCAAATAAAATTATGCCTAAACAGATCAGTTCATACAGAACATAAATAAATTTCATTCATAAATTTCGCCAAAACTATCAATTGTGGGAAATTTATCAATGAAATCAAAACAACTAATCTGTTGGTTAAGTTAATAAAGAAAATATAACGATAGTAAAGTAAATTTAGTAAAACAACAATAGTTAAAATCAAAACATAACAAAAAAAAAAATGAGATTTTAAGAAAGAAAAAGAGAGTTAGAGAAATTCAAATCAAAACAAAGACATCAAAGTAAATTTAGAAAAACAACAATAGTTAAAAATCAAAACAAAACTCAAAATTCATTGATAATACAAACAAAACAAATAATGAACCATTAAGACGGCCTTGAAGAGAGATAGAACAAATTCAAACCAAAACAAAAATAACAAAAGTTGAAGTAAATTTAGCAAAACAAAAGAAAAGAAAAATAAGAAAAGCGTCGTCAAGAAAAACAAAGTTAATGTAGAATCAAAACAAAACGCATAATTCATTGACAAAAATGTGTCAATTTGAAGAACTTAGATCTCTTTAATCGGCATTGTTAACTAAGAGTTTTTATATTTTTTTTTTGTATGCAAAAATTTTGTTGTTAGTAATTTAGAAAGCTTTTGTTTACATATTTTCACTTAACCTATGATCGATGTTAAGAAACTAGAAAGTTGTTAATAAGAATTAAATAATAATATTAAGTGATTTTGAAAGAAAGATTATAAACCATTAATATGAATTTTGAAAAATGAATAAATTGTTGAAATTTATGAAAATGTTTCCTTAAGGTTTAATTAAATTTCTACAATAGGGCAAGGACCAATGAGGTAGAAGGGTAAGCTTGTCATGACGAGGGCTCACGAGGATTATGATATCGTGAGTAGGATGGGCGGGTACAGACGAGAAAGGAACATATCACCTTTTCCTTTCCACTGTTATAATCACCCCTGGGGAATGTCTGTGGGTAAGTAATAGAGTAGTTTCAGTGTGTTTTATTCATTTTAATCTTTTTTTTTAATCATTTTAATCATTTTTTTTTGGGTTTTGTCGACTGTTTCCCTATACCATATCGGCACCTTTTATTTCTTTTTGTAACCGGCTGTGTTTCAGTGACTTGAAGCAAAAACCCCCCTCTTTTCCCTGAGCTACGCTGAAGCAGAGCTAGGTGTGCAGATTCGTTTCAAGTTCACAGATCTTGGCTAGTTTACTATCTTGGCCAAGAACAGTCAAGTTGTACGTTACATCCTGCAGTAGCACCTGCAGTAGTATCCTGCAGTATGTTTCACGATATTACCAGACATTCGTAAACTGTTTTTGTTTAAACAAAAGTTGTTGTATTTTCTGATGGTTTTAAGGAAACAATTGCAAAAATCTCTTATTCTGGACGCGTTGTAACAATAAAAAATAGCATTAGAAGTCATGAATTGTGATCTTACGTAAAAACAATAAAGCTTGAAAAAAACATGCGATTAGACAAAGGCGAAAAGAAATTTTCAAGTTATTTGCGACAATTTGGCTGTGACACAATACATAGAGATAGTACCGGACAGTTAATTCTTGATCAGCTCCTTTTAGATGACGGATTGTGGATTGATTTTATTTATGATGATTTACAAAACGACAAAACTATTGAACTATTATCCTATCTAGTAAACCTCTGCACGAGTGCGCTTGAAATGCGTTTCAAAGCACTCGTTTGTAGTGCAAGCTTTTGCTATGTTTTGCTCTCATCAATGAAATCAAGCCTAACACTACAGAGAGCACTCGTCGCTTGAGCAGAACAAGAACAGACTAAAACCAAAACAATGTTATGCACGATTCGGAAAAGAAGTCTGCACTGACTCGAAAGTTATGTGAACAACAGCAGAACGCTTGAAGTTATGCTGTGTTATTTAAGTTTCATACTATACATTTTCTTGTAAAAAATCATTAGGTGCATATATTTAAAAAGCTAAAAAAAGTGATTTTCTTATTAATTATTCAAATTATAATAGAAGACTTATTTGTTTTGTATTAAAATGCATGTTTTCCGTTTTGATAATAATATTTAATTAAAAACAAGTTACAATTTTAAAAATTTGTAAGTAACAAAATATAAGAAATTCATCAAATTATATAAAATAACAATAATTAAAACTACAATAATGTAGTTGTAGGTGTGTTTTTACTTTTATTATTTGTGGTTATACTCGTATTGTAAGTCTGGTGTAGTTAGTTTATTATTATGTTGGATTGTTGATATTGTTGCTGATGATGATTTCGTTTGTTGTTTATGGTAGCATTGGTGTTTGTGTGATTGTTGGTCTATTGTGGTGATGTTTTTTTTTTTTTTTGTTGTCATTGAATTGTCGTAGATGTAAGTTTTGTTGTTATTGGTGATATTGTTTGTTAAGTTATTATTAAAAAAATAAATAAATAACTGCCCATTTCAGCCCTTGAAAGGACTTTGACCTAGCTTCTTATGATCAATTGTGTTGTGCGTGTTATTAAGTTTGTACACAATTGACCGAGAACCGGTCCTACATGCTTAACGCCGACTCCGAACGGCGATGAACGGAATGGTTCTTGTTCTCAAGAAGCTTTACATGGCACTTTGATTACTCTCTGAGGTTTGTCATTGTCTGCAGAGAGGTGGCGGCCGTACAGAAAAATCATTTTGAATTCAAATAATTTTCTGTCGCTGCTGGGGTTTGAACCCGGGTCTCCAGGTTCGTTGACATAGCGGCCACGCACTTTAACCAACTACGCCACGGACCCACGGACGCGTTAAGTTATTAGTAGTGATTTGTTATTTTCGGATTAAAGTTTTGTTACTGGTGAATGTTTCAAATGTTATCAGTAAAGTTAATTAGATAAGTTGTAAGTGTAATTGGTTTTAGCAATATTGAATGTATTGGGAAAACGGTTTTGAAACTAAAAAATAAAATTAATTATTTGTTAGTTGCTTTTGCAATTCTCTGCTCATGTCCAATTTGTTTATATTCGAGTGCAAAAACATTATTTGGTTAACCGAAATAGAGCTTGAACCAATGCTAGTTCTTTTTTCGGAAATCAAATTTCGAGCTACGGAAAAAACTCTTTCCGAAGCTGAGCTGCTTGCTGGCGTAGCTAAAATGCTGCAAATCATTTTATTAAGTAGGGGAAACTCATTTTGTGAACATCCCACCACTGCAAAATATTAAAATCGTCGTGAAAAATTGTATTTGAACTTTCGTACATCATTATTTCTCTTTGTATTTTGAAATCCGAGTTTAATATTTCAGGTTGTTGCACAAAATAAAACCACAAAATAAAAAAAAAAATGTCTGGCGCTATCTTGGTTAAACATTCATGATAATAAAATTAAAATTTAAATAATTCTATTAAGCAATTATTTACAAAATTTTTTCCAAAAAAAAAAAAATTCAAAAAATTGTCAAAAAAAAACCCCACTCACTACGAAATAAAAATAATTACTTCCTATAACTAATTTCTATAATAACTACTGCCAAGGCTCTGCCGCTTAAAGGGTTAACGCTTAGCAAAGAATTGAAAAAAAGTACCAATAATGCAGACGTTAACTGTGCTTAATATACATATATATATTAATAAACAAGTGACGCGCAAAAAGGAATGATAAAAATAAAACAAGCAACAACATTAACTAACAACAAAAACTAACAAACAAACTTTACAACTTGAAAAAAAAATTACGCAAAATTTACATATATAAATTAATGATTGAACAAAAAATAAACACAAATCAATTATATTAAACATTCATTATAATAAATATATAATATTAAATATTAAATATTGTAATAAAATTAAAATTTTAATAACTTACGTCATTTACATCCATTCTTTTTAGCAATTATTTAAAAAATTCTCTCCAAAAAAAATAAAAATTAAAAGAATTGTTAAAAAACCTCCACTCTACGAAACAAAAATAATTACTTCGCCAAGGTTCTGCTGTGTTAGGTGTGATTGGTGCATTTTTCGCTGTTATAAATTGTTCTGTTTTTATTAAACAAACAACATCGTGCTCTGTTAAAGCAAACGGCGAACATAGTTCTCTTTGAAGTCGACGAGTGCTCTGCAGTGCTTGTTTGTTGTTATTAAATGACTTGGATAAGCTCTGCTTGACTAACAGAGTTCTGTCAAGCTCTGAACTCTGCACTGCTGGATCTACTGTTGTGGAAAAAACGAGTGCATTTGTGCAGAGGTTTACTATCTAGAAGTCTTGTATAAAAGCATTGGTACAACCGTTTCTGGCGTCCGTGGCGTAGTTGGTTAAAGTGCGTGGCCGCTATGTCAAAGAACTTTGGAAACCCAGGTTCGAAACCCAGCAGTGACAGAAAATTATTTGAATTAAAATAATTTTTCTGTACGGCCGCCACCTCTCTGCAGACAATGACCTCAGAGAGTAATCAAAATGCCATGTAAAGCTTCTTGAGAACGAGAACTTTCCGTTCATCGCCGTTCGGAGTCGGCGTTAAGCTTGTAGGTCCGGTTCTCGGTCAATTGTGTACAAACTTAATAACACGCACAACACAATTGATCTTAAGAAGCTAGGTCAAAGTCCTTTCAAGGGCTGAAATGGCCAGTTATTTATTTATTTTTTTTACAACCGTTTCTGATGAAGTGGATGCACACATAAACTTCCCAACGGAGTGCCTTAATAGCACTGAAGTAGGTAAGTGGTCTTCCGTGACACCACTTAATGCTCAAAACAGATGCAATTATTATGCTGATGAGGAATCTTAATCAGCCATTCCAAATTAAACGCATCAAAAAAACGTACATTACGGGTTGACCACCTCCGATTTTGCTCAAACTTTCAGAATTGAATCTTCTCATGAAATAAAAACACTAATTTGAGTAAAAAAATGTTTACATTTTTTTCAAGTTTTTACGTAACATTCAAATTTCGTCAAAATGGGAGAAAAAGTGAAATTGCCTTACTCTTGAAAAATCATATATATAACAAAACTAACTCGATTTTTACGTTTGAGGTATTTTCATCTGTCAAAAATCATAAGGGTGTTATTTTTCTTTCTATTTTAATAATTTATTTAATATTTTTTAAACGACCACCTACCATATTACTTCCATACAACCATACTATGTATATTAGACTGTACCTTAAAAAAAAAGTGCGCCGTATACCAGCGAATATGACGCATTTTTGCAAGACAATTACGAAAAAAATATAATTTTTTGACCGAACATAGGGGTTGCGCATTGACATATTTCTTCATATCTCTAGTGTTTACAGTCGGATTTTAAAGTTTGGTATATCAATGTTTTTGTCTCAAGGAGACCAATATGACCTTTATAGAGGTTATTGACCTCAGGCGCACGGTTCTAGTACACGGGAAAAATACTATTTTTAACCCGTATACGTTAAAAATGGAATGACTGTAATACAGTGAAAGGACTTCTCAATAGAACCCGACTGCAGATTTTTAGTCCTTACAATAATACCGTGACTGCATTTTACTAACCGATGCAAGCATTGGTCAGCGAATTCTCATACCAAAAATTAAGCTAAGTCCATCGGAAACATTTTTTTCTATTTAATATGCAACGTTTTCAAGTTTCGGTCTCTGTTATTTTCTATGACTATTAATAAGAGCCTAAGACAGTCGTTGAGCAAAGTTGCAAAAATCCATAGGAATTCTTAATTTTTGTAGAGATTTTCTATAGTTCAGACACAAACCTTACAATCATAAGCAGAAAATGAAAAAATGTTTATGAATAACAATGTTAGCAAGGTTGCATAGAAGCTGCGTAAAGCCTTAAACAGTGCGTAACTAAACAAGCGTTTAAAGGTTGTTTAAGGAAATCTATTGAATAAGGCTGTTAATGACTAACGTATTCTACGTCTGACCTATGCGCCCGTGTTATCTAACACAGGCTTGAGCTTTTTTTTTTTTCTTATTTTGGCGTTTTTACGCCATACAGGTTTACTAGTACTTAAATAAATCCTCAATAATATTTCTATATTTGGATATGCATCGCAAAGATCACGAATATGCAAAATATTATTTATTTCTGATGCAGAATTTATAGCTTGCTCCTCTTCTTGCAATAATGTTAGAAGATTAACTCACAGAGTGTGTCTTTTAAATCATTTGGATATTTTTTTTCTTATTTTAATTATTTCAAGTCAATGAACAAAACAGACTATGATAATAAGAATAATTAACTATAAGTTATTCAATAATAGCATACATAAAATAATTCAAATAATTTAATAATAGTTATTTAACACATTCTTTATAGATTCTTTGGAATTAGAAAAATCGATATTGCAGTAAAGCATACAGCTATTGAACTCCAACATTGCTCTACACATTGGTGAGTTAATGGTATAGTTAGTTCTGCATCTTAGATAAAATACATCAAAATGACGTAAACTTCGACAAGGAACATTGAAATTTATAGATTCAAGTAGTTTCGGGCAATCAATCGTTCCAACTACAATATCAAAAACAAACAACAGAGATAACATGGACCTTCAATTCTGAAGAGTTTTCAAATTTGTACCACTACAACGATCATTATAAGAAGAACAGGTTTTCTTGGATAATTTCTTTTAAAAACAAATCTAGTAAAAGCTTTCTGAACTCGTTCTAGGCGTAATGTGTGAGACGCTTAGAAATGATTCCATATAAATGAAGCATATTCCAACTTCGAACGAACAGTAGAAGTATAAAGTACTATTAATGTGAAAGGGTCCTTAAAATTAGAACCATTTCGGCAAGAAGTGAATAAGCTTTTGCAATAAAGGGTCTGTTTCCGTACAAACTTGAAGAAAAGTTCAAGTAAAGTTCAAGCTGTGAGAGTAATTTTATTATCAGTCGAAATGAGAGAATTTACACAAAAGTACGGAAACGACTTCTAGCGAGTTTCAAGCACAAAAACAGCTGATTGCCTATAACCATATATGTTATACTTCTATATTGGCAGCAACCTACATTTTTGTTGAATTTCAACCACGAAATCAAAGAGAGACAGCCTACATGAGATTTTTTTTTTGTTTGTATTAGTATATTTGAATATTTGAAAATTACTACACACAAAAAAATGTCAAATCGTCACAGAGGCGGTTGTTATGAAAAATGTTTGCACCAAATTTAAAACAAAACAAATCATATTTGTTCTGCATAACTCACAGGTACGCACCATTAGAAAACAATTATAACAACAACGCCTGAAATATGATTAAATTTCAACAAGAAAAATTGAAGCTAACAAGATTTTATCCACTAAAATTCGAACAACAAAACTTTCAACTGAAACTTTTTGGTAATGGAAGCACCGCTCCTGAGTTTTTTTATTTTCAAATTTAATTTCGGGTACATTCGTTTATATATTTTCTCGCTCATATTACAATATATCTGTACTCTAATGTTGGCAAATGTACCTTGAGTGTACTGCCAATATAGAAGTATTACATATATGCCTATAACTTAGGCAGCGCCAAATTTATTTACACCAATTTGACATTTTCTTGTTCTTCTTGATGCTTGTTCTTATCGTGCTCGAAGAAATAGTTCAAGCAAAGTTCAAGCTAGTTTTGAGGCTCGAGAGAGTGGTATTTTGCTTGTTCTTCTTCTCTCTCGAGCTCGAAAAATGTGTAAAGAAACGCCTTCAAGCAACTTCAAGCAACTTCAAGTAACTTGAAGTGCGTACGGAAACAGACCTTAAATAATTAAGATGACAAATGAAAGTGAATTTTGAACCAAAGACAATTTATAGATCTTTAATTTCATAAACACATTTCATAGGAAGATTATATAAATAGTAGGTTGTTTTAAATGGACATGATGATTTAGTAAAAATAGAAAACATACATTTTTCGTGACTAAGATACAGACAATTTTTTGAACTCCAAACCTTTGAAGAATTGAAATCTGATTGCAGTAACGAGGCATCAGACAAATTATTTATTTTCCGAAATATTTTTAGATTGTCCGCATATAAAAGACACTGTGAATTTTGTACTTTTGATGTAATATCATTAATTAATAATATAAACAGTAACGGACCCAAAATGTTACACTGAGGAACGCCCGAGGAAGCTACAAATGGTCTTGAAGTTTTATCTGTTGTTATTTGAGAAAATTAATTATTAGTAAAAAACTCCGAAACGTCGGCTAAAATAAATAAATAAAAGAATTTTATATAATTAAAGTCATTTTTTAAAAAATTTAAAAAATTTTTAAATTAGAATTTAAAAAATTTCGATTGCTAGATACTAGCCTTTAAAAAAAAAAAATTCATAACATAAATAAACAAATAAATAAATAAATATAATTATATGTAAAAACAATAACCTAACGAATTCACGCCGAGAGTTTTTCTCTCCTTTTTGCGCGGATATTCTTCGTGTTTATGAATCCACAATGCGTGAAAGACATCCTAAATCGTTTTACCTGTTCAGAACAGGTAAATTTATTTCAAAAATATTTGGTGCACTGCTTCTCCTTACTCTGATTAGTTATTAAAAAAAAAATATAAAAATCTGTTGAGAAACACGGGAGAAAATGGTTCTTAACTGTTTCGCCTACGCCTATTTATATAAAGACTAGTATATCCTTTGGTCGAAATTCGACCATTGAAAAATTGTTTTTTTTTTGTATTTTTATTGAAAAAATTTTTTTTTTCTTTACTCATGTGCAAACGTAACCGAACTCATACCGCTCCATACGCACTACCAGCAGGAAATCACAAAATAGTAACTCCATTCTGAGTTTCCATGTTCTGTGACTTTTACTTTCAAGGCTATTCGATATCAAAAATTTGGCTTATATATGCGGAGCAACACCCCTTTGTCCAATGCCCGTCCCAGTACCCTACTTCCCATATTTTACTTTCTAGTAGAAGGATACCACCAAGGGGGGACTCCATATTCAGTTTCGTTGTTATAAGGCCTTTACTTTCAAAGCTATTCAATATAAAAACCTTGAATTGCATGGGTGGTGCCACGCCCCTTGTCTAATGCTCGTTCAATTTTTCCCGTCGAAGAACACGACTAAATGTGACTTATAGTTCGAAAGTTATACCAAAAATTTGGGCTGCTGAAAAGTGCCACGCCCTTTTTCAATGCCCATAGAATCTAACCAGTGGAATGGTACGGTTGACTTGAGGTCGAATACCGAATTCCGAGCCTGTGTGACTTTAAAGCTATTCGATATCGCAAATTTGGGTTGTGCGTGATGTGCCACGCCCACAATAGATATTCGTTGCACTCCTTCTCCCTACTGTTATTAATTTAAAGAAAAAATTATTTAAATCGGTTGAGAAACACGGGAGAAAATGGTTCTTAACTGTTTCGCCTACGCCTATTTATATAAAGATAAGTCTTTATACGTCATTCATCAAACATCATACATCATGCGTCCCCAGTTATACATCATACATCATACGTCATCCATCATAGATCATACAGCATACACCATTAAAAAATACATCATGCATCATGCCTCATACATCATACATAATTTCATCATGCATTATACATCATTTCCTAATATATCATTCATCATACGTCATCCATCATACATCATACATCATAATTCATACGTGAATGCACCATACATCATATATCATATAAAATTCATCATGGTTCATTCATCATACATCATACATCATCATCTTACATAATTCATCATACATCATCATACATACATCAGACATCATACATACATCAGACATGACCATGCGTCATACATGTTTGTCATAGAATTCATACAGGTATGTCATACAAATATACAAATTACAAGTCTGTCATACGTGTTTGTCATGTACGTATTCCATACAAGTTTGCATACGAGTTTTTGATACATGTATGACATACTTGGTTGTCATACAGGTATATCATACATGTCATACAAAGTTGCCACACAGGTATGTCATACATGTTCGGCATACAAATACGCCGTACAGGTTTGCATACACTATTCGTCATTCATCATACATCATTCATTATACGTCATTCATCAAACCATTTTCCGTATGATTTCCATACGTCATACACATCATGCGTCACACATAATATTCATACTTCATTACATTCATCATGTATGTACGTCCTACAAGCCTTTCATACAGGTATGTAATACATGTTTGTCATACAAGTATGTCATAGCAAACATATTTGTAATACAGGTATGTCATACAGATATGGTATAATATATTTGAAATACATGCATGTGCTACAAGTTTGTCATATATGTTTTTCATGCACGCATACCATACAAGTTTGACAAGCCATACAAAATTGACATACAATTATGTCACATATGATGTCATATACATATGTCATATACAAAGTTGTCATACAAGTTTAAAAAACAGGTATGACAAACATGTTCGGCATACAAGGTCACTTATCATACATCATACATCATCATTTCATCATACATCATTCATTGTGTATGTGTGTATGTATGATAAAGAGTAAAGAGTTCAATTTAAGAGTTAAAGACTAAAGGTAAAGACTAAGACTTTAAAGATTAAGATTTTATATAAATGTCATTTTCCATACATGTGTGCCATACAGGCATGGCATACATGGGTGTCATACAGGTTTTTCATACAGGTGTGTCATACATGTTTGTAATACAGAAATGACATACATGTTTGTCACACAGGTGTATGACATACATGTTTGTCATGTGTGTTTGTCATACATATATGGTGAACATGTATGCCACACCTGTATGTCATACTTGTAGGGCAAACATGTATGACAAACATGTATGGTTAACATATTTGTAGGGTAAACATGTATGACATACTTGTAGGGCAAACAAGTATGACAAACACACGTGACAAACTTGTATGTCAAATATGTATGACAAACACACGTGACAAACATGTATGTCAAATATGTATGGCAAACAGGTATGTCACACTTGTGTGACAAACATGTATGTCACACCTGTGTGACAAACATGTATGTCATTTCTATATTACAAACATGTATGACACACATGTATGTCATTTCTGTATTACAAACATGTATGACACACATGTATGACAAACCTGTATGACAACCATGTATGCCATGCCTGCATGGATGCATTTGTATGCCGAACATGTATGACATACCTGTGTGACAACTTTGTATGACATGTATGATATACCTGTATGACAACCAAGTATGTCATATATGTATCAAAAACTCGTATGCAAACTTGTATGGAATACGTACATGACAAACACGTATGACAGACTTGAAATTTGTATATTTGTATGACATACCTGTATGAATTCTATGACAAACATGTATGACGCATGGTCATGTCTGATGTATGTATGATGTCTGATGTATGTATGATGATGTATGATGAATTATGTAAGATGATGATGTATGATGTATGATGAATGAACCATGATGAATTTTATATGATATATGATGTATGGTGCATTCACGTATGAATTATGATGTATGATGTATGATGGATGACGTATGATGAAATATATTAGGAAATGATGTATAATGCATGATGAAATTATGTATGATGTATGAGGCATGATGCATGATGTATTTTTTAATGGTGTATGCTGTATGATCTATGATGGATGACGTATGATGTATAACTGGGGACGCATGATGTATGATGTTTGATGAATGACGTATAAAGACTTATCTTTATATAAATAGGCGTAGGCGAAACAGTTAAGAACCATTTTCTCCCGTGTTTCTCAACCGATTTAGATAATTTTTTCTTTAAATTAATAACAGTAGGGAGAAGGAGTGCAACGAATATCTATTGTGGGCGTGGCACATCACGCACAACTCAAATTTGCGATATCGAATAGCTTTAAAGTCACACAGGCTCGGAATTCGGTATTCGACCTCAAGTCAACCGTACCATTCCACTGGTTAGATTCTATGGGCATTGAAAAAGGGCGTGGCACTTTTCAGCAGCCCAAATTTTTGGTATAACTTTCGAACTATAAGTCACATTTAGTCGTGTTCTTCGACGGGAAAAATTGAACGAGCATTAGACAAGGGGCGTGGCACCACCCATGCAATTCAAGGTTTTTATATTGAATAGCTTTGAAAGTAAAGGCCGTATAACAACGAAACTGAATATGGAGTCCCCCCTTGGTGATATCCTTCTACTAGAAAGTAGAATATGAGAAGTAGGGTACTGGGACGGGCATTGGACAAAGGGGTGTTGCTCCGCATATATAAGCCAAATTTTTGATATCGAATAGCCTTGAAAGTAAAAGTCACAGAACATGGAAACTCAGAATGGAGTAGTAACTTTTGTGATTTCCTGCTGGTAGTGGTTTGTCATACAGGTGTGTCATACATGTTTGTAATACAGAAATGTCATACATGTTTGCCACACAGGCGTGACATACCTGTTTGCCATACATATTTGACATGCATGTTTGTCACATGTGTTTGTCATACATATTTGACATACATGTTTGTCACGTGTGTTTGTCATACATATTTGACATACATGTTTCTCATACATGTTTGCCCTACAAGTACGACACACAGGTGTGGCATACATGTTCGCCATACATGTATGACATACATGGTTGTGATACATATTTGTCATATATATTTGTTAAAAGGGTTGTCAAACAGTTTTGTCATACGGGTATGACTTACATGCTCGTAATACAGGCATGATATACATGTTCAACATACAGGCATGCCATACAGGTTTGTTATACATGTAAACATCATCATCATTCATCATTCATCATTCATCATTTATCATTCATCATTTATCATTCGTCATTCATCATTCATCATTCATCATACATCATACATCATAAATCATATATAATACATCATACATCATACATTATACGTCATCCATCCTACATCATTCATCATTCATCGTACATCATACATCAGTCGTCATACATCATAAATCACATCATGCGTCATTCATCATACATAATACATCATACAAAATCACATTTCACCAGTCGTAATTTAAAAAAAAAAAAACAAAATTCGGGAGAAAAAGGTTCTTAACTGTTTCGTCTACGCCTATTTATATATAGATACAAGCTCTACTTGTATAAATTATTTAAATATTCTAAACATTATTTTTTTTTAAAAAAGCAAACAAATTCAAAATTATGTTATCTTTAAATCGAAATTGCGTTGTCTTACCGCAAAACTGAAACCACTGTGACATAACCTTCAGGAGTATGCAGAGTTCATCAGAGTTCGTCTGAAGAGAAACGCTTTGCAAACATATCGATATTCCATAAAACGATGAACAGGGTGGTAACGCAGTTATATGCATATTCTCACTACACCGCTATATATGTAATTCGCGCACCAGCTTTTCACAAAAGCTTTTTCTCATAAAAGGATAAAAAACATCGCATGAAGTTTTTGATTTTATTTTATCAAGTATTGACTCGATGGGGTAACAGGTAACAGACTGAACACATGACCGTCTATAAATTGTTTAGTTTTTATATTTTGGTTTTGTTTTGTTGGTGTTGTAGCTGTTGTAACGCCAATGTGGCTCTTATCTATTTTCCCAATGGAACAAAAAAAAAAAAAAAAAGAAAAGGCAAAAGGAAAAGAAAAACAAAATTACGGCTGAACTGAATTGAATCTCGGGCGCTTAACACATGCGGCTCCTTGGTTTTGCACAAAGTTAAATTCACCTGGCCTGGCAACGTATAGCCAATTACATCACGATAACATATTGCTATCAGACAGACAGCGTAAACCGTTGCCTGTGCAAATTGTTTCAAATTAAATGAAATTTTTAATCGATTTACTTCAAGAAATTAACTCAATCAACTTTTTATACCTCTCCAAACATTTTCTGAAATCAACCCGCGATAAAATAAATGGCTTAATCCTGTTAGATTTTACTTTTTAAGTGCAAGTTTTACTTTGTTAATTTAACATTAAATAAATAGCTTTGAGTGCGCTTTACACAGTTTACAATTGAATGCAATTTAGTAGAACTGTAAGCTTAGAATTTAACTTAGTGGCAACGGTTAAAACATTTTGCCAAGTGCTTAAATCTGAATAATAACTTAGAGTTATTATTATAAATCTGAATAATATAGAAGTTTTAAACTTTTATCGTGTTTCAATTGAATAATTTTGCTTTTGTGTTCTCGTCTAACAGAAATTTTGACTTCTAACAGTGAGTTGCCTCCTTATAACTGGTTGAATAAAATAAAGGGAGTTTAAGTGTGTCGAAGATATTTCATCAACTATTAAAGAACTCTGAGCTCAAAAATTAGAACAGAAAAAAGAGCTGCTTAGAAACTTCTATTATCACACTTCACTGTTGTACAACACGTACAGCGTATTGTGTCTTATGCCATGTCTACACAGGGGGTTTAGTTTGTGTTTAGTTTGAGTTCAACCATACCTGTTCAGAACTACGTCGGCAGAATTGTGTTCAGCGTGACATTTCTTTGTTTACTTTTGTGTTCTCACATTTTTTCGGCACATCCACCACCGTAACATCAATTCCACTTGAGGACAAGGCTGCAGTAATTTCTCTGTAGACATGCGAGTTTTTCCTTGCGCTGTGCAATTTTGAATTTTTATCGGCCCATACTTATATGAAGACCTCATCTTCTGCGCTTGACCAAGTTCTTTTCTTCGCTTTTTTGTTCATTTTTTGCAAATAGTAAATTGCACAATTTTAGAACAACTGTTTCTGAGATGTCTCACCACAAAATTGTACAAGTTGCATCTGAACGTGCCTTTTTATTGGAACATTAGCATACTTTTAGGGATTTCTCAAATTGAGTTTTGATAAACACAGAAACAAAGTTGAGTTTAGTTGAGTTTCATCCAGCGAAATTGTACTGGAGAACTCAAGAGTTTATTTTGCGTTCAGTGGCAAAACTCAACTTTGTGCTGGAAACTCAAACTAAACTCTCACTAACGAATAAACACTGTGCTTCTCTATGAAGGAAATCAAGCGAAACAAACACTTTATTATTTGAAAGTTTTTCGTTACAGTATTAGAATTGCTTTTGTTCTGTTTTGAAGAAATAACAGCTAGTGCTTTTAATTGTATTGATTAGTTTACAACGAAAAATTAGGAATGGGAAAATTACCTTTACAATTTATTACTTTTAAGAAAGTTATAAGAGGGCTTAAGGGCTTTTAGGGCTTAAAACATTGCCACATAGGTTTGGATATGATTTAAAATAAAATATAAATTATGATGTCATCAGGTTATAAAGGTACCTCCTTATCAAATAAAAGTCCAATATTCTTGCATGGAGGTAGAGGTGCTACATTGATTGACCTTATAATAAAACTAAAAAAAAAAAAAAACCGAGGCAACCGCTAAATGCAATGAAAATGCAACAACAACGAAAAAACGTTGCATGATAAATAACTCGGTGTCTGTAGGCGCCACGCAAAATTTTATGGATCAAACATATAGATGACGTCGCAAGGTCCCTCTTTGAACTGCTTAAAGTACGAATAAAGTAAAGAGCTAAGGAAAACATTAACGTACTAAACAAAAGAAAACGCAAAACGAAAAAAAAATAAATTAATTAAAAATTAAGAAAAAAATATTACAAATAAAAAAAAAAATAGCAACAAAAATAAAAAAAAAATAATAACAAAAATAAAAACAAAACACCAATTTCAAAATAAAGATAAACAAGGTAAAATGGATAAAATTAAAATAAAAATAAAAATAGAAATAGGAAAAAAATAAGGATCAAAATCAAAATCAAAATCAAAATGAAAATCGAAATCAAAATCAAAATCAAAATCAAAATCAAAATCAAAATCAAAATCAAAATCAAACTCAAAAAAAATCAAAAATCAAAAAAATCAAAATCAAAATCAAAATCAAAATCAAAATCAAAATCAAAATCAAAATCAAAATCAAAATCAAAATTAAAATCAAAATCAAAATCAAAATCAAAATCAAAATCAAAATCAAAATCAAAATCAAAATCAAAATCAAAATCAAAATCAAAATCAAAATCAAAATCAAAATCAAAATCAAAATCAAAATCAAAATCAAAATCAAAATCAAAATCAAAATCAAAATCGAAATCAAAATCAAAATCAAAATCAGAATCAGAATCAAAATCAAAATCAAAATCAAAATCAAAATCAAAATCAAAATCAAAACCAAAACCAAAAACAAAATCAAAATCAAGATTAAAACTTAGACAATGACTTTGACAAGGATTATTAAGAATATAAGGACAATGATTTGAACAATGATTAGGACCTGGAACAAGATAAGGACTAGGGGAAGGATTGGAAGCCTAGGCAAGGCTTAGGTCTAGCATTTGGACAACTCTCAAAGCAAAAATAAAGACAAGGATTGCAATAAGAATTGGGTCAAGAAGTGAGACAAGGTAAGTAACGGGGTTCTGACAAAAATAATGACAAAAATAAGACCAAGAATTTCGATATAGACAAAAGAAGGATTCGAACTAAATCTGAAATTAGGCCAAAGTTTATAACAAGTATTTCCCGCATATAAGAATAAGGATAGCAAAACGGTATATTTTTTCTGTTTTATAAGATTTTTTTTTTTAACTCACAAACTACATAAGGAAAATTCTAGCTGCGATCTACAGCTACACGTGTAAGTAGGTTTTTATATTACATATTTATTTAACAGTGACAAAAATATCCAAAACATACACCCAAAATTGCAGTATGTTCTATTTCAGGTTTGTTCCATAGGAAGTAAAGTTTAAATAAAGTCCAAAGCACTACAGGTCATTTTAGATACTTACATCTTTTAATAAACTTTAAAAAATTTTTAAAAATACTTTATGAATAAAGTAGGATATTTTCCAGTTCTTTATTTAGTAATTACTGTCTTAGAGTATTTCACCAAACATGGCAATATTGGCCGTCAACGACTTGAAGTCAATTTAAAAATTTTGCAATACAAGATTTTTAATTTTTCAAAATTTTATAAAAACTCAAACGCGGAACGCTTTTGTGTTTTGGAAATACATAAATTTTATTTTTGTTTGCTCAGAAACTTCTTTGCGAACTAAGATCTATTGTGCCCCTTAATGAACTTAAAGAACATCTTTTAGTCCAATCTCTGAGATAAATGCTAGTATATGTCATATATCTCTTGATTTTAATGAGTTATCTGGTATTATGTAGTAACCCAGATATTTCTGTTGTGTTTAAACAAGTGCAGAACACTGTCCTAGGACGTAAATCGCAGTTCCTTCGTCCTCTATGCAAAACCTACATGTGTCATCACAAAGAATACACAGTTTTGTAAGGTGATAGTTCAACCTAAAATGACCTGTCAGCAGTACTGTGATGATTTTTAGATCATTCTTTGTAAGCTTCTTTGTAAGTCTTTTTGTTTTTCCTCCTCTTTCTTTATTGAAAGAGAGCGGATTCCTTTGCCTATCCCACAGAATGGTTCCGGACCAACAAGCGGAGTTGATGCTCCTTTCTTTACCAATTCATCAGCAATTTCATTTCCTTCTACACCTTTGTGTCCCGGTACCCATAGAATCCAGACCCAGTTTTGAAGCCCAAGCGTGTTAAGTTGGCCTTTGTTTGTTATAGGTATATTCAAAATTGTATTTTACTTCTTTCAGTCCATAAATAAATATTTTAAACACAATTTTTCAAGTTTGGTGGTAGTTTGATGTATTCTGAAAAGTAACTCAACACGCTAGAGTTGTAGTTGTGTATTATTTGAACTATGTTCTATGGAATATTCGAGCATATTGATTGATTCGTGAACATTGTTCGTTGAATATTTAGTACTTGGAAATCATTTTCGGCATGTACCCCACTGAATATTTAATTTTCGTCTCTTTTCACAATAAAACTGATATCAGTTTCACATTATTTTTTAACTATCCTTTTCCCGATTCAAATACCATAACTGGCTGAGCTGAAAACCACTCCTTTGAATCGTTAAAAATATTGATTAGATTCAAATCTTTTAATAACTTCCAAATAGGTTTCTCGCTTAGTTTGTATGCCACTTCACTAGGCTAACCAGAACGACTAGCTACAGGCGGTAGGCAGCACTTAAGGCCAAAAAGCGCAGCAACACACACAAAAGTGGGACATCCCACCCATCCAAATGAAATTCCAACAACAATTGCTTAAACATTCCTAGACTACCTGACCAGGCAACATTCAGTGAAAACTTCAGGACATTTGGTAGGATTGCCATCATTAATAGTGGAATGACTTTGAAACGCGACAAAGGTTTTCTTCTAACGATTTGTAACTAGGTCAGTTCAAAGCTGTTTCGGTTGAGTTCAAACCATTCAATTGGCCACCATGGACATGCAGCAGGTTCTGGCAGGCAATTTATTTAATTATTATGATTATTACTTAATTTATCGAGATATTGACTAAACGGCTATACTCATTGAAATTTGTTGGCTGCACTGAGGGTAATTTTCTAAGTGAGTGCAATTTTATCGCATGAAAAGATTTGAGAGCTAATATATTTTTATTTTTTAGGGATAAAAAAGATAATTTGTACTAGGAAGTAATACATAAAGTTTATTGCTCTGCATGCTCTAAAAATTAATAACTTGTGGCAGCATATACGCAGAAAATATGACATTATTAGAGAAATCTGTTTCAAGCAGGAGGATGTCACTGGAATTAAAGTTATCGTAATGAAAAAATTAAATATTTATTTCGACTTGGAAGAGCAAGTGTCAATACGCTTTCAAAACCTACCATACCCATACAATAACCATACCATACCCATACAATACCCATACCATACTCATACCATACTCATACCATACCCATACCATACCCATACAATAACCATACCATACCCATACCATACTCATACCATACCCATACCATACCCATACCATACCATACCCATACCATACCCATACCATACCCATACCATTCCCATAACATACCCATACCATACCCATACCATACACATACCATACCCATATCATACCCATACCATACCCATACCATACCCATACCATACCCATACCATACCCATACCATACCCATACCATACCCATACCATACCCATACCATACCCATACCATACCCATACCATACCCATACCATACCCATACAATACCATACCATACCCATACCATACCCATACCATACCCATACCATACCCATACCATACCCATACCATACCCATACCATACCCATACCATACCCATACCATACCCATACCATACCCATACCATACCCATACCATACCCATACCATACCCATACCATACCCATACCATACCCATACCATACCCATACCATACCCATACCATACCCATACCATACCCATACCATACCCATACCATACCCATACCATACCCATACCATACCCATACCATACCCATACCATACCCATACCATACCCATACCATACAGAGAAGGACTCTCGAATCAATAGTTTGGGTTCCGAAAGTCACGCTCAATGGTCGATGCCATAGAACTTGTAACAAGCGTTACAGAGAAAGCTATTGAAGGAAAACGATGGAAGAAGGGTGCAAAGCAGTATTGTCTCGTGGCAACGCCTTCGCAAACTCCGCAAACTCGGAGAATATTATGAAAGCTCTCACACAATTTGGAATTCCATGCTACCTCTCTAAGATAATAGCAAACTACTTAGATAGAAGAGGGTATCAAGATGTATAATGTCCCCGGTGGTTTCCCTCATGGTTCGGTCCTAGAGCCCCAGCAATGGAACGTTATATATGGCAATGTTTTCAGATGCTCCCACAGGCGTCAAGATCGTCAGCTTTGCGGACGACTTAGCGGTTGTGGTAACTGTAAAACTCCTCGAAGAAGTCGAGGCGCTCGGTAGTGTTTCAATTGGCATTATCTACAGCTGGCTAACATCAGTAAGGCTTTGCTTATCTGAACATAAAAAGGAGGCGGTGGTCATAAGTAGCCGGAAAAAAATGGAAGTTGCAAGCATCAATGTTAACGGGACGGTGGTGCAATCAAAGGCATTTTTAAAATACCTTGGTGTAATAATTGACTCCCGATTAACATTTAAACAGAATCTCTAGTATGCCCACAAAAAGCATCCGACGCGTGTATTCCACTATCGAGGATAATGTGGATTACGAGACTAGTCCAATCAAGCTCGATACCCATCGACCTTTTCGTGGATGAGACGCTTCTGACCGCTAATAACAACGCGTCCGTTTGCAAGAAAGTTGTTAGAGAAAAAAGCATGCTGAAGTGGCAAGACCGCTGACATAGATCTCTGAAGGGTCGCTGGACATACCAGCTCATCCCGAACATAGCCGATTAGTGCGGAAGATGTCACGGCCCAGTGAACTTTTATCTAACACAGATTTTGAGTGGCCATGCACTCATGAGCATACTTGTTCAAATTTACTATATAATATTATTATAATTTTCACGCGGTAGAGCCGAGAGATTTGAATGCCCCAAGTTCAATAATACCCTCTTGTGGCTTCGAACAGTCTCAGGGAAACTGTGGCACAACAAACTGTGGTCAGTACCCTCAAATTTTCTATTGAGGTATTTTGAGGTATTGTGGTATTTTGTGGGAATTTGAGGTATTGTATGGTATTTTGAGGTATATTGTGGTAATTTGAGGTATTTCTTTTCGCACGCGTGGTAAATATCTCACATGTGGTATTTTTTTCCCACGCGAGAGATTTTTACCACAAAATACCATGGGAATTACCACATCCCACAATCATTTAAAAATACCATAAGTACTATTTATCGTGCTTTTCTAGCAACGTATGTATATGCCCCGTGAAGTCATGCTTTGCGGCGCACAATGGGAGATTTGTGGCCATAAATAGAAAAAGTATAAGTTTTGAAATTGCAAAAAATTTTTTTTTCTAATCGACAGTTTATACTTCAGATAAGAAACAACCAAAAAATTACTCAGAAATCTTTTAAGGTTTGGTCAGAAAATGGCTCGAAATTTCAACTTTTTTAATGACAAAAATTTGAGAATATCACTTGTTTTTACTACCTGCAGTTGTAAGTGTTCCACTTTTTTTGTTTTTATAAGAATGGAATTAAAATGAAGAAATAATAAAAATATGATATTTATTGTTTCATCAAATGTAGGATTTTTGTTGTTATTCAAATGAATTTATTTTTTGTGATTTTTTAAAAATAAGCATTTTTAGTGCAAAAAAGCTAAAAAGTTTGAAAACTTTAGGAGTAAAAAAAAAAAAACATATAAAAACATATTTCCAGTTTTTTTCAAAATAGTATCCAAAAATATATATATTTATAGAAAAATATGATTCTTGCTGCCCGAACTTGCCCCAAATGGGTTTAATGTGATTTTTTCTCGTTGAATGTCAATTAAAAAATATTTTATTTTATTATATTCAGCGTATCTTCAAAGTGAAAATTACATTAAAAGTAACAAATAGTAGGCCGATTTGGCTCAATTTTTTGCAGTTGTTCATAATTACCAGGAAAAGGATTTTACGAAAGAAAATTTTTGGAAAACCCTCCGGAAAACTCGTTTAATTGGAAAAGTCGAAAATTGATCCATTTGTATGGAATTTTGTGTGCAATTGTTTCGGAATGGCTTTTCGAATGGAAAAATAGGAAATTCTTAGTCGAAAACTCGGAAAATTCCGGAAAAACGCAAAATTGAATTTATTTGACGAAAGAAATTTTGCATTTTATCGCATGATCTAATGATTTTGAACAATGTAAATGTGGAAAATTCGTTGTGAGGCATAGAATATTACTGATGATTGCTGAATTCATTGTGATAAAAGACGTTTTGCGTGCCTTTTTTGTGGAGAAGTAACGAGATAAATAATAGATGACGCTGTGTTGGGGTCAATGTCACAACCCGATAGATGGCGTTATACTGCGCAATTTGACAGGTGTCCTTTTGGCATTAACATTTCCTATTGAGCAAATATGCAACTTTTTTTGCATTTGTTAATTGCAGTGATACATAACAAAAAAAGTCACGCCAATTTGTCAAAGCAATTAAACAACAATAAACCGAAATTAATGAGATTTGTTAAATACACATGCTTAGTGCCCAACAAAATATTTAAAAACGCACGTCTACACAATAGCAGAACCTGTTCCAGGACTGCCAATAATGAAGACATTTTTCACCATCTTTTAATATCTTCCGATCCTCTTGTCAGCCATTTGCGACTGAAGAAAGACAAAAAATACAAAGAGCTGTCAGTAGAAGCTGGAGAACTTATACAAAATGAGCTTTATGAGCAATAAAAAATATTTTTAAAATTGTAAACTATCTTTTTCAATTTTATGCCGACTCCGTACGACTTATGCTTATGTTCTTAAGAAAAATGTTAAAACCCATAGAATTTAAACTTGTATACGAAGAGTTTAATAAGTGTTATATGGAAAGAAAGAAGATTAGGATAAAAGGTGGGGGTGTCTGTCGGCAAATTTTGCTCAAATTGGGAAATAAAACTTTTTGCCAATACATTATACGAGAATATTTTGTAAAAACTAACTTCAAGATCACAACTGTTGTTAAAAAAAAAGAAAGTGGGCGTGTCTGCGGGCGGATTTTATCCAAACTTATATTTATTTCATATTTAAGTATGCAAAGCATTCATACTAAATTTGAAAGCTCTACGTTTATTTTTACTATTTTCTGTAAAAAAATTTGTATGGAAAGTGGGCGTGTCTGCGGGCTGATTTGACCCAAACTTATATATATTTCATATTTAAGTATGCAAAGCATTCATATCAAATTTGAAAGCACTACGTTTATTTTTACTATTTTCTGCAAAAAGATTCGTATGGAAGGTGGGCGTGTCTGTGGGCGGATTTAATCCAAACTTATATATATTTAATTTTTAATTGTACAAAGCATTCATACCAAATTTCAAAGCTCTAGGTTTATTTTTACTATTTATGGCCAAAACTTGTATGAAGTCCTCCCACTGTGCGGCGGTAGGGTAAAACACCCAGTCCTGAGCCCCCTTAAGAGAATTTTTTACTTAGAAGAATGATAACTTTGTTATTTTTAGCATGCTTGGCAGCATTTTAGTGTTAAAATACGCGTTCATTCAAGAATAATAAATTGATTAAATTGGTTTGAATATCAATTAGACCAATATATATAAAAATAATGATTTATTAAAAAATGAACCAAATCCCAGTTATGAGCCCCCGATTTCCAATCTTGAGCCATCTTTTGCCCAGTTATGAGCCATCTGGTTTTTACAATAAGAACTTTATTTTTTGAATTATTTTATGAAAAAATAATATTCAAAACATTAACTAAATACAAATAAAAAATAATATTTTTTATAAATCATAAGCCACTAATTCATTTTTGTGTCTTTGTGCTCAACTTCAGTTAGATCCAAACCTGACTTTCCAGGCATTTACTGTAATCGATTGCGTTGGGATTGAAAGGATACAGGCCGCAGGTACTAAAACCATTAGTTATGGTCTCATTTTTTATGTAGGTACCAATAATGTGTTTTTAATAATTTTGCAAAATGATGCTTTGAAAACTATTGGTCCATGTTATGCATCCTCCAACATTGCAGTTTCTTTAACAACCCCATCTTAAGTGGTCTGAAAATAGCAACATCGGCTGGCTGTAAAATTTTTGTTGCATTTGGGTATAAGCAGATCAGAACAATTTGCAATTCTTCTCAGAGCTTGGATAAACTGTAAGTTAAATTACAGGAAAGAATATTTGATTTGAAACCAGTGCTGGATAAAATACTTCTTTTATATTGTATATAAATGCATCCAAAGTCATCCAGCCTGAATCAGTTTTCGTATACACTATTCCTTCAGGTATTGATTCTAGTATATCCTTGGGTATTCTTTTATAAGCAAAAACAATCATGGTGGAACTATCGGGGTATCAGCAGAAAATGAAAACATAACTGTCATGCTCTCTTTAGCTGCTCCTTTATCTGTTTCATAAATGTTACTTGCACCTCTAGGAGCTAATAGGACCTTTCATGGAAGTATGTTTGAATTTGATGAAACCAGCCTCTTAAATCTTTTTCCAAAAGATCTGCACTGGCATTTGTTACTGCTTCAGGGACTCGAATATTTTTTGGATGTCGGTTAAGAAATTCGCTATACCACTTGTCGCCAGGAAAATTATTTTTAACCCTAGAACTGTATCGTGGGGTGAAAAAGCACCCCAGACTGCCTTAAATCTCGCGCCAGACACAAACGTCTTTCGTTTACGGCCCAGGACCGTAACCATAATTCTGTTTCAACGTCTGAGAGTAGAGGGAGCATGCTCGCGGCATCCGTACCACGTGCTTGCTCAAGCAGTGAACATAAGAAGTGCGTCTGGGGTGCTATTTCACCCCACGATACAGTTTGTGTATATTTTTCGTCATCTTAAAGTTTTTTTATTTTCGTGTTGTGTAAACTTTTTGGACAAGTAATGAGTGTATAGTGGCCCCACTTCACATATATTTACATATATATGCTCCCTTCAACTTGATTAGTCACACTTGTTTTAATAACAAAAAATGCTCTGCTCTCAATATTGGTTAAAAAAATAACAACAACAACTACTTGGAATAAATGCTAATTGAGTGTACTTACCAACAACAACCAAAAACTTGCACTCTCTTTAAAAAAAACGGTACCTGATAACAAGTATTTAAACAGATATAAAAAATATTTCAATTCTTACTCGTTCATTAGATTAGACGCAGTACGAAATTTTCAGTGATACAAGTTAACTTTGAATGATGAAATGAGAGATAAACAAATTTAATATTCTTCTCAATAATTGTGCTTTTTAATTTCAAATAAAGATGTTTTTTTCCAACTTGAACGAAATTCTTATTCATTGTAACGATCTGTGCGGCAAAAATCGTTTTTTCAATTTCTTGCAATTTGCGCACTTTGATTTCTCAAAATAAATAGCATTTTTGGAACATTGGCCAAAACCACTATAATATCCCTTAAACATAGTATCTCCCCTTTATAACCCCGTTGGAATTACTAGATTTAGTCAAAAACTCACTGAGATATCGTAATTTTAACGAAAAATAAAATTTTTCGTAGTTTTTCACGTTTTTTGCTCTTCTTGGTCAATATTCCCGGACCCTCCAAACTTTTGGCCAATCAATTTAGTTTACGTGATTCTAGGTCAAAAGACGAAAAAAATGAGCCCCCATGGAACCATCAAAGTCACACTGTGTCCGAGATACGGGCCCTTGAAAGTTGGGGTGTTTTTTCACCCCACGATACAGGAATAGGTAAAAAAAATAGCGATACAGTTCTAGGGTTAAACATACAGTAGAGACTCAAAAAAGTTAATCCGTTTGTTATGTTTTAACTTTTGCGGGTCTCAACTTTTGTGAGTCTCTACTGTATTTTCACGTGTGTATGCATCTAAAAATTCTTTAACAATTCTTTGAACTTTGTGTTTTCTTCTTGGGAAACCTCTTTCATAGTTATCAGATACACATTTCACTATTTTTCCCTCTTCGATGCATGTTAAACATGGCAAAGGACCAGGCAGAGCCTTATTGGAACGGTTATGAATGAATCCGGTTTTGGAGTATTGGGCGCAAAATTTCATATTTCCTTGAAACTTCGTGAATTGACACTCCGGACTTAATGTCATTAGTTTGTATAAAATAAATTGTTAATTGAATAGTGAGTGGAGTCAATCTGACCAACATCCACCAAAAAATGGGGTCTAATGCATGGAATCGGGGTGTAATGCATGCAAGTTCAAGTGCAGAATCTGGCATTAATTGCAAACAAATATCAAGAGTTTAAATTCTCTTATTGTGAATGTTTTTGAATATCTAATAAGAGAATCAGGCTTAACGGGTTATTAAGAATGTTTATAAAAATGTCTGTTTTTCTACTTTGAGCTCCACGGGCTCACATTTGGATATTTTATTTTTCTGTAATATTCCAATTGTGAGCCCCCATAGCTCATAACTGGAAACATCGAATTTAGTTATCCAGATATAAGCCCCCATTTTTTTGCTTTGGCAAAGAATATTTTTAATGAAATATTTAAGAAATAAACAATAAATAACATTCAACTTTTGTTATAAACAAAGCTTATTATAGAAATCATAACAAAATGGCCATACCTGAAGGTTTAAAGTGTGTTAACTCCTTGTCGATATTGCTTAGCAAATCACTTGACTGAGTAAGAGCACGAGGCACGTCTTTTTATTTTAAAAAATCACTTTCAACTTAATATTTCATACTCAGTATGATAGCTGAACGAGCTGAACGAATTTTGACGAATAATTATAAATTTACTGTTTTATCTGACATCCACACAATTATTAGCTAGAGACAGTTTAATGAGTGGGGGGCTCAGAATAGGCTGAGGGCTCAGGACTGGGTGTTTTACCCTACCATCGGGCAGGGTTTACAAATGGACGATGTTTCAATGCGGAGGTTCAGGTTTAGTGCGTACGAATCGTACGATCCCACCTGCACGGTCTTTTGAAGGCTCCCCCTTTGTGAATGTTTTTTATTATTTAAAAACATTTATGTCAGAAACTAAGTATTTCACATTCATAGTTTGTTACTCTAAAAATGGATAAATCTATAGATCTATTAATATACTGTTTTGAAGATTAATTTCTGGTTATTTGCAACAACTTTGCGCCCTTTTATGCAAAATGGCTTAAGACTGACTCAATCTACTTAACCTTAAATTGCAATATTCATCCATGAATATATTCCGAAATAAAACCTTTCACAAATGAAATTTCTGACATTTTCGGCTTACAAAACAAGAAATGGGGCGTGATATGAAATAATTTAACGGCAAATTATATTTATTGTAAAAATTGGTGGTGAAAGGGCCTTTCCCACAAGTCTAATTTTTTTCCCTAGAATTTATCTACTGAAATTTGTGTTTGAGATCTTATGATTTGTGTTTGAACTTTTGCAAACGGGGATCATGTTTCACCCACACATATCGACTTAAAAGGCTTATTTCCATTAGGAAGTAGTCATTTCTGCAAAATAACTAATTGTTTTAATTGAGAGTTTTATCTCTTTGCTTCCTCAAATTCTAAATAAAATTATTTTTATCAAAATTAATTCCATGAAAAACGCCATTATTTCTGTTAACATGAAGTTTTAATTGCTTTTGCGCTGAATAAATAACAGAAATGGTTTTTACTTCAAAAAAATATTTGCATAGATATGTTAAAGACTTGTTGCTGTTGTTATGATGAAGCCTTTTTGCATTAAGTACCACACGCAGTATTCCAGGATTATGTCTGTTTCAGACAAAAAGTGAAATAAATACACTTCAGTATAGATGTGACACAAATTCTTACCAATAACAAAATCAAGTTTCACCGGAAAAGAGACAATAAATTCAAATTCGTCATTTTAAAGTGAGCGGAAACCATTTGCAGAAAAGAAATGCTTTTTGAGGGATATTTTTAATATTTAATGATTAATTCGTGACTAATTCCAAATTTAACTTCTTCAATATTTAACGTATTTTAGTTGAAATTTATATGAAGTTGGCTTCATAGAAATTTTTCACCATACAAAAAAACTTCATATAAATATTTCTCAAAGCAAATATCTCGAGAAATTTCTAATTGTGACACACGCAATATTTAAGGAATTGCGTATTTTCGCCGTGCTACTTCTACAGAACATTAAATACACTCTTCAAACTCTAGCCCCTATATCACGTTTTCTTGCCAAGACTACGTCAATAAAAAATCATAAAGCCAATATAATATTTTAAGAAAGTTCTGTTCCCGTCATCAGCTGAGTTATGAATGCTATACAGTTCTATGGTAATATGCATTTTAGAGTTGGGGAATCTGTCATTTTCAGTGTCAACGACGTTTTCTTCGATTTTGGAAAATTTTATCCCGTTGAAGGTTTGTGCAATGAGTGCAATCGAAGCGGCACGGATGCGTTACGATGCGTTGCACAGGATAGAAGGGAATATCTTATATAATGACATCTTATCCTTACCCTTAAAGAATAATTGCTGTAATGATGACGCCTTGATGATTCGCGTATTTCAGTTCCGTTCACCAAACTCCGTCAAGTTTCATGGTCGTTTCGACTCAAGTTCATGACAAGTTGTCAAAACAAAAACAAAAAAAATATGACTCATCTAAAATATCCACATCACATGTTGAGATGTTCAATGCTATCACATGATGTCTTGACAATGACAAGTGCAACGAAGCTGCATGAAAATGACAGTTAAATATGATCTTCATAACCAAGTTTAGATGGGGGATTCTTCATCACATTTTGAGGTCTTAATAAATTGAAAATTTTTTTGAAGCGAAGACCAAAATGTAAGTAAATGACGTTTAGAAGTGACAGGAAAAAGAGGAGAGGAGTACAGAGAACGCTTTTTAAGGTAAAATATTCCAAGGTAAGGGTTACTGATTGAGTTAGGGTAATGATGGTGAAAAGTGGGATTGAAGGGGAGAGGTAGAGGTAGAGGTAGAGGTAGAGGTAGAGGTAGAGGTAGAGGTAGAGGTAGAGGTAGAGGTAGAGGTAGAGGTAGAGGTAGAGGTAGAGGTAGAGGTAGAGGTAGAGGTAGAGGTAGAGGTAGAGGTAGAGGTAGAGGTAGAGGTAGAGGTAGAGGTAGAGGTAGAGGTAGAGGTAGAGGTAGAGGTAGAGGTAGAGGTAGAGGTAGAGGTAGAGGTAGAGGTAGAGGTAGAGGTAGAGGTAGAGGTAGAGGTAGAGGTAGAGGTAGAGGTAGAGGTAGAGGTAGAGGCAGAGGTAGAAGTAAAGGTAGAGGTAGAGATAGAGATAGAGATAGAGATAGAGATAGAGATAGAGGTAGATATAGAGATAGAGATAGAGATAGAGATAGAGATAGAGATAGAGATAGAGATAGAGATAGAGATAGAGATAGAGATAGAGATAGAGATAGAGATAGAGATAGAGATAGAGATAGAGATAGAGATAGAGATAGAGATAGAGATAGAGATAGAGATAGAGATAGAGATAGAGATAGAGATAGAGATAGAGATAGAGATAGAGATAGAGATAGAGATAGAGATAGAGATAGAGATAGAGATAGAGATAGAGATAGAGATAGAGATAGAGATAGAGATAGAGATAGAGATACAGATAGAGATAGAGATAGAGATAGAGATAGAGATAGAGATAGAGATAGAGATAGAGATAGAGATAGAGATAGAGATAGAGATAGATATAGAGATAGAGATAGAGATAGAGATAGAGATAGAGATGGAGATGGAGATAGAGATAGAGATAGAGATAGAGATAGAGATAGAGATAGAGATAGAGATAGAGATAGAGATAGAGATAGAGATAGAGATAGAGATAGAGATAGAGATAGAGATAGAGATAGAGATAGAGATAGAGATAGAGATAGAGATAGAGATAGAGATAGAGATAGAGATAGAGATAGAGATAGAGATAGAGATAGAGATAGAGATAGAGATAGAGATAGAGATAGAGATAGAGATAGAGATAGAGATAGAGATAGAGATAGAGATAGAGTTAGAGATAGAGATAGAGATAGAGATAGAGATAGAGATAGAGATAGAGATAGAGATAGAGATAGAGATAGAGATAGAGATAGAGATAGAGATAAAGATAGAGATAGAAATAGAGATAGAGATAGAAATAGAAATAGAGATAGGGATCGAGATAGAGATAGAGATAGAGATAGAGATAGAGAGAGAGATAGAGATAGAGATAGAGATAGAGATAGAGATAGAGATAGAGATAGAGATAGAGATAGAGATAGAGATAGAGATAGAGATAGAGATAGAGATAGAGATAGAGATAGAGATAGAGATAGAGATAGAGATAGAGATAGAGATAGAGATAGAGATAGAGATAGAGATAGAGATAGAGATAGAGATAGAGATAGAGATAGAGATAGAGATAGAGATAGAGATAGAGATAGAGATAGAGATAGAGATAGAGATAGAGATAGAGATAGAGATAGAGATAGAGATAGAGATAGAGATAGAGATAGAGATAGAGATAGAGATAGAGGTAGAGATAGAGATAGAGATAGAGATAGAGATAGAGATAGAGATAGAGATAGAGATAGAGATAGAGATAGAGATAGAGATAGAGATAGAGATAGAGATAGAGATAGAGATAGAGATAGAGATAGAGATAGAGATAGAGATAGTGATAGAGATAGAGATAGAGATAGAGATAAAGATAGAGATAGAGATAGAGATAGAGATAGAGGTAGAGATGGAGTTTGAGGAGTTTATTCTTCGAGAATAATATAAATTCAAATCAGGTTTTAAAAAAAAATACTGTTTTTCTTCTTTAAACGTCTTTACTTAACTGTTTTCCCCAACCTTGTTTTAAATACATAGGTGTGGTGTGCACAAAAATAAACTTTTATTTTATTTAAATATTTTTTATTTATATTTTATTTTTTTGAATATATTTTTTTGAACTATAGTCAACAAACACAATTTTATAACTAAAAATGATATACAAAATTTTTTATAAATAAAAATTGACAATTTTGAAATCTTAAATAATAATTTTTTAAATAAATGTGTAAGTGAATATTTGTAAAGTTTGTATGTTGTTTTGTATGTTGTGGTGTCGGTGTTTATATGTGGTGGTATTGAGTCACCACATTATTCCCCCTCCCTTCTGAAAAATTTTGGTCGTGTTGGCTAATAGGTTAAAGTGTACTTTTTTAGTGTTTTTATGTTTGGTTGAATGTGTCTGTGCTGTTTCGGTGTCTAAGGTGGCGGGCTTAATCCTATCAATGTTGACTGTTATGTTAGTGTTATTTTTACGAATTGTGAAGTGTTTCGGTGTTCTCTCAATAACTTCGAAGGGACCATCGTACGGCTCTTGTAGTGTTTTACGAATTGTGTCATTGCGGACGAAGACAAAGTTACAAGTACTAAGAGCTCTAGGTATATATTGTTGGAAATTGGTGCTGTGATGCGCAATGTTTGACTTTTGATTTTCTACGACCTCTTTAAGTTTGGACAAGGTGTCCGACGAATTAAAATTCTGACTGCTGGGGATTACTAGTTGTTGTGGTAGCCTGAGTGTTTGACCAAAAACCATTTCAGCTGGTGAAGCCTTAATATCTTCTTTGACCGTGGACCTAAGTCCTAGAAGAACTAGTGGCAACTCTGTGTACCAATTTGTGTGGTTGCTACTCGCTATTAGAGAAGTCTTAAGTTGGCGGTGAAATCGTTCTACAATCCCGTTAGCTTGTGGATGATAAGCAGAAGTGGTAATGTGTTTGCTTCCTAGTGTCTTAACGAAGTTTCGAAATGTTGTGGACGTGAATTGAGGACCTCGATCGGAAGTAATTTCCAGAGGAACTCCAAAACGTGAGATGTATTCCTTTTGAAGTGTATCTACGATAGTACTGGCGTTGGTATCTTTATTTGGATACGCTTCGGGCCAACGTGTGTTTCTGTCAACTAAGGTAAGTAGATATCTATAACCTTTAGATATTGGTAAAGGGCCAACTAAATCAACGTGAACATGCTCAAAACGACCGTGTGGTATGTCTATTTTGTGTGGGATTGTCTTTGTGTGTCGATGTATTTTAGCTCGTTGGCATCTAACGCATTCTTGTGACCATTTGTTGATTTGTGTGTTCATTTTGGGCCAAAAATATCTTTGTGTTATGAGACGTCGAGAAGCTCGTGTACCTGGGTGTGAAATATTATGTAATTGTTCAAAAATTTGTTTGCGTAATGTTTGTGGAATGTATGGACGTGTTCCTGAACTTGTTTGTTCGCACCAAATTTTAATGTAAAGTATTGGGATGTGTATTTGTTCGAATTTGTAAGTGTGTTTATTTAGTATATCTTGTAGTTCTGGATCTGTATTCTGTTCTTTGTGTAGAGTTCTGAGGTTAATAGTTTTAGTTTTGATTTTGAAAAAAAATAAAAAAAAACAAATTTTTTATTTTTACTTAAAAACCTTTATTGAATGAATTACTTTATTTAAATAGTGCTTCGATCTTTCGAAGGCACTCAGTAACTAGTAACTGTCTTTCTTAACTAACTTAACATATATTTATATCAACTTTAATGTTGACGTTGCATTTTTCATCGGTAATCGGTGTGTATGGGTAAATATGTATTGGTAAAGAATTCTTAAGAATTGTTTACCAATTATTAATTTTTGGATTTAATAATTTTTTTGTCACATTGCATTTTCGCTTTCATTGAACTTTTTGGTGAGAACGGAAGTGCAGTTTAACTTATGTCGAAAACAATTCTTTAGAATTGTTTATTGAATTTAGATTATTGCATTTTCGTTTCACTTGAATTTTGTCTGTGAGAACGGAAATGCAAATATTGATATTTATTTATTTTTAATTTTGCCAAATTGTCTATAGTTTGTGAGAACGGAAATACAAAAGTTTAGGTTATTAAAAGTGTATATAGGTAGATGTGAATATTTATATTATGTTTAAGGGCTTGATTATAACACCCCCACCGTTAGATTGAGGCTCCGACGAAATTTGCAAAGTTGATGTATTTTTAGAATATTTGAGTACTATAATAATGAATATAATAATTAATAAAAATACAAATACATTGGTACTTAGGTTAACAATTGTGTGTTTTTGATTAGTCATTGATATTTTCTTTAGATTGTCTTCATAATTTGTTTTAAAAACAAAGTTTCTAATTTTATGTTTTCAAAAGTTAGATTTTTTTCTTTTATTTTTGTGACGTAGTGGGGCAATACAAACTTATCATAAGTTTTGATATTAAAATTAAAAAATGTTTCGTTTTGCGTATTAATTTCACAATTTTCAAATTTAATGATAAAATTTCCTTTTGGTTTTAATGGTATATTATTACAATTTTGTTTGATTTCTAAATTGAAGTTTTTGAAAATTAATATACCTGTTGTTATTTCTCTGACTTCAGTTTCGTTAAAATATTCTAATTTACAATTTGCTTCTTGAAGATTAATTATATCTTCAGTACATTTATCGTTTAACTTAACTAGATTTTTCTTTAAATTTTCTTCTGGATTTACCTTAAATATTTTATTATTTTCATCTAACAAAATTTTTCTGTTTGTAAGGTAAAGGGATCTATTTTTGGGATTAGGAATTGGTTCAAATATTATTTCTGAATAGATCTCTCTTGCAAATATTGGAAATTTAAGTATGATAACAATTATGTTGTCTTGGAATGCAATAGTTATTTTTGTATTCATATAACTGTCGATGTCATCTATTAGGTCTAGTTCGGTTTCGGTAAAAATGTTTGAAGGTATCACGTCTAGTTTTCCAGAGAATATTATATGTCCAATGTCTTCGATATGGTCTTGTAACAATGATATATCGTTATCTATTCGGTATATGAATTGTAAAAACTCAATTTCGTCTTCGATACTAGCTATCTTTTTAGGAATGAAATTTCTCATGCTGTTTAAAGAGTTTTCTATGACCTTTTGTTGTGAGTTTATGTGATTTGTAATATTTTGAATCTGTGAGGCTAATGAATTATCAATAAGGACGTTTTTATCTATTCTTAAATTGAGATTTTCACCATATTCTTTAAGTTCGGTCAATAACTTGTTAATTTTTATTTCATCGTCCGAGTCCATTGTTCCAGTTATGTATTTTAGTCCTTTTCCGACGAAGTTTATCAATCCTCTTTTTTGTTTCGAATGTGGTATCAGTCCACGTATTTTTTCTTTTAGTAGTAAAAACTTTTTCTTAATTGTCTCTAATGTTGTCCGTGCGTTTAGTGAAGATGATCTAAGTGTTTCTAAATTTGTATTATGTATTATGTCGGTTGTTTCTTCGTATTTTGTAATGTTTACTAAGTGTAAAATTTTTTTATATTGTTCTATTAACTTTTGTTCTCCAGTCTTTATAGTTAGGTAACCATTATTGTTTGTTAAATCTTGTATCTCTATTTGTTGTCCTTCTACGAGAGTTATTACAGTGAGTATTACCAATGTCGTCTTATATGCTGTCATTTTGGATCTGAAAGAAAATTATTAGGTTTTGGCTTTTATTGTGGGGTTCGCGTTATCTTGGAATTTTTTGTTGGGTTTTATATGCGTTTTATAATATTTAAGTCCTGTTCTGTTATCTGCTACATGGTCATTATCTATCTTATTCCCAACAATTTTCCTGTACCTTGAGTGATTTTTCCCTCCTCTTATTTCCTTTATGAAATTAGGGCCAGTTTCTATAACTTGATCCACTCTGTCTTTATTAAGTTTTCCTATTATATTTTCTTTCTTTTGTTGAATTTTACTTTCAATTTCGGGATATTTGTCAATTGTAATTTTCCCGTTAACAAAATCGATTGGTCTTAAATTGGTTGTACTGTGAATAGAATTATTATAGAAGCTTATTATACGAAGAATTTTTTCTTCTACTGTATCTGTACTATTCCTGTCGTCGTGTTTCAGTAATCGAATATGTTCGTTAATGGTGTTATGTAATCTTTCTATGTCCGCGTTAGATGTATGGTTACTGTTAGATGTAAAATGTATTTGAATCCCTTCGTTGTCTAAAAATTCGCTCATTGGAATGGCTTTAAATCCTAATTCATTATCTGTTATTATTTTAGTCATTTTACCTTGAGTACTAATGAATTGTAGTATTTTTGACTTGAACTCTGTCCAGGATCTGTGCATAATTCTATAAGCTTGGGCGTGTTTTGAAAATTTGTCAATAAATGTAAGGAATAGTTGTTTTTCGAGAGTATAAAAAACATCTACATGGATTATTTCGTTTGGTTTGTTAGGGGTTTCAGTAATTTTAAAGGGTACTTTTAGTGGTCTTCTATTGTATTTTTCAATATTACATATTTCGCAATTATTTATGAATACAGTGATTCGTGTCTTTAGATTAGGATGGTAAATTTCATTTATTAGTTCTTTGTAAACTTGATCTATTCCTCTGTGGTTGTTTCTTTTATGTTCTTCTTCTATTATTCTAGCTAGTTCCTCCTCATCTTCCGTGTCCTTAACTATTTTCGTACATCTAATTATCCTAAGTGTTGGAAATATTTCATTGTGGATTGTTTGGAAAATGGGGTAAAATTCGTCGTTTATTAATATAGCATTTAGGTTTTTTGGGTTAAAGTGGTTTTTCAGAAGGGTTATTGTTGTTTCCCTGTCTAAATCTTTTGTTGAAATAGTTTTTCTCTTATTGCTAAATATATTTATGTTTCTTATCCTTAATGATCCTGATTGAGATTTATTTATAACTATTTGATATTTAAATATGTTTATTGGGGACAAAGTTTCTCTTATTGTTGCAGGACTGGATTCTAGTGCATTTATATTGATAGGTTCGGGTTCGATTCTGGATAGTGCGTCTGCATTACTGTTTTTTGTTCCTTTCTTGTATTTTATTTCGTAATCGAATTCGGATAACTTCAGTCTCCATCTTACCAATTTGGAATTTGGTTCCTTTATAGAGAAAAGCCATGTAAGGGGCTTATGGTCGGTTTCGATCAAGAATTTGCGTCCGAAGAGGTAGGGCCTAAAATATTTAGTAGCCCAAACGATTCCTAATAACTCTTTTTCAATCGTGCTATAGTTGACTTCGTGTTCATTAAGAGTACGGCTGGCGTAACATATTGGGTGGTCGTCCTGGGAGAGAACTGCGCCTAAAGCGTAATTGCTAGCGTCAGTGGTGAGAGTGAATTTTTTTGTGAAGTCTGGGTAATGTAGGATGGGGTCGTGAATTAAAAGTCTTTTGAGAGTGTTAAAGCTTTCTTGATATTTAGGATCGAAAATATTAATTTTAGCGTTTTTCTTTAAATAAATGGTCATTGGTTTAGCTATAAGGGAGTAATCTTTTATGAACTTCCTATAGTAGCCAGTAAGTCCTAAAAATTGTTTGATTTGTTTGGGAGTTTTTGGGATTGGGAAATTCTTGACGCATTCTATCTTTTTGGGATTTGCTTTTATTCCCGTTGGTGTTACTATGTGTCCTAGGAATTCCGTTTCTTTCTTTAGGAATTCGGACTTATCTAATTGGATCTTGAGGTTGGCTTGCTTTAAGCAGTTAAAAATTAGTTTTATTGAATTAATATGCTCTTGAAGAGAGGTAGAAAAAATAATTATGTCGTCCAAGTAGACGAGGCAAATTTTATTTATGTAATCTCTAAGGATGTAGTTCATCAATCTTTGGAATGTCGCTGGAGCTGTCTTCAGTCCAAACGGCATTCGTACAAATTCATAATGGCCTCCTTCGACGCTAAAGGCAGTTTTATGAATATCGTCTTCCTCAATCTCAATTTGATGAAATCCCTTTGCCAGATCGAGTGTGGTAAAATACTGGCATCTTCCCAGTTTATCTAAGATTTCATCGATGTTGGGGATCGGGAATTTGTCATCTACCGTCACCTCATTGAGTTTTCGGTAGTCAATGACAAGTCTCCATTTGGGTTTTCCGCTGGCATCGGCCTTCTTAGGCACAATCCAAATGGGTGCAGAATATGGAGAATTACTATGCCTGATTATTTTGCTTTCAAGCATTTCTTGAATTTGCATCTGTACCTCATCTTTATGGATATAAGGGTACCTATATGTTTTAGTATTTATTGGAATGTTGTTAGTAGTTCTAATTTGATGCTTAATAGCTGAAGTAAAAGTTAAATCTGTGTTTTCTTGATAGAAAATCTCTGAATATTTATTAATTATAGCAATTAGTTGTTTTCTTTCTTCTAAATTGAGATGTTCGGTTCGAATTTGTTCTCTAAGTGGTTTATTTTCGTTTAAATCGATAATGTTAAAGTTTTCGCTATCCACCTTCTGCGTGAATATGCGATTAGAGTTAGATATCATATTGAGTTCAATTTCATTGTTTTCTACGTTTAAAATTCCTTCATTCACTGTTCTTTCTCCTTCTTCTTGTTCCTTAAAATATATTAATTTAGTATTAGGGGCTACTTGTATTTTATAACTATGGCCTACCTCGCCTTTGAAGAAGATGGGTAATTTTTGTTCATTTAATTGAATTGTATTGTCTTGATAGTTGATACAGGCGTTTAAAGGTCGTAATAGGTCGTTCCCGATTAGACCATCGTAAAAATCGTGGAAATGAATAATGTAGAATTCGATCACGTCTAATGTTGTTCCGAATTCTGTGAAAGTTGGTATTTTAGCTTTTTTATTGGCATAGATTTTGTGCTGAAGAGTTTTTATGGGGATAGGATTAATTTTATGTGTCCATTTTGGATGACATATACCTGGGTTTAGTAATGAATTAGTTGCACCTGTGTCTATTATTAATTTTATGAATCCTAACTTGGTTTTTACCTTTATACTAGCTGGTACCCGACGCGTTGCTGTCGTAGCGGAAATAATTTCTATCTCTATCTGAATCTCAAACTCAGTCTCAATCTCAATCTCAATCTCAATTTCAATCTCTATCTATCTCTATCTATATCTCTATCTCTATCTCTATCTCTATCTCTATCTCTATCTCTATCTCTATCTCTATCTCTATCTCTATCTCTATCTCTATCTCTATCTCTATCTCTATCTCTATCTCTATCTCTATCTCTATCTCTATCTCTATCTCTATCTCTATCTCTATCTCTATCTCTATCTCTATCTCTATCTCTATCTCTATCTCTATCTCTATCTCTATCTCTATCTCTATCTCTATCTCTATCTCTATCTCTATCTCTATCTCTATCTCTATCTCTATCTCTATCTCTATCTCTATCTCTATCTCTATCTCTATCTCTATCTCTATCTCTATCTCTATCTCTATCTCTATCTCTATCTCTATCTCTATCTCTATCTCTATCTCTATCTCTATCTCTATCTCTATCTCTATCTCTATCTCTATCTCTATCTCTATCTCTATCTCTATCTCTATCTCTATCTCTATCTCTATCTCTATCTCTATCTCTATCTCTATCTCTATCTCTATCTCTATCTCTATCTCTATCTCTATCTCTATCTCTATCTCTATCTCTATCTCTATCTCTATCTCTATCTCTATCTCTATCTCTATCTCTATCTCTATCTCTATCTCTATCTCTATCTCTATCTCTATCTCTAAGTGGAATGACTCGTGTAAATTGATAACCAAATTTCGAGGCTATGCTACCCATAATTCCAAAGTTATTCGATATCGCAAATTTGGCTTGTATGGGCGGAGCCACACCCCCTTGTTCAATGACGTCTCAGTTTTCTAGTTGATGGATATCACCCAATAGTAATTCCATACTGAATTTCGTTGTTATACGACTTTTTGTTCCAAAGCTATCTGATATCAAAAATTTAAAGTGTATGGGCGGGGCCACACCCCCTTTTTCAAAGCCCATCCCAGTTTTATAGTAGAAATATTTCACCAAGTGGCAACTCCGTACTGAATTTCATTATTATACGGCATTTAGTTCCAAAGCTATTCGATATCATAAATTTGAATTGTATGGGCGGTGCCACACCCCTTTGGCCTATACTTGCTCAATTTTGCCAGTCGAAAGACACAACTAAATAGAACGTTCTAACCGAGTTGCATTAATGTGTGACTTATAGCTCGAAAGTTATACCGAAAATTTGGTCTGCTGAAAAAGTGCCACGCCCCACTTCCAACGCCCATAAAATTTTGCCTGTGGAACGGCTCTTGTAAATTGAGGTAGAACACCGAATTCGGATGCTATGCGACCTATAACTTCAGAGCTATTCGCTACCGTAGATTTGGGTTGTATGGGAGGTGCCACGCCCCCTTATTTTAGGGGGATGAAAAATAGATGTTGTTCGATTCTCACCCCTGACTAATATCCTCGCTAAGGATCACGAAAATCGGTCGAGCCGTTTCGGAGGAGTTCGATCACGCACCCCGTGACAGAAGAATTTTATATATTAGATATGGTATTCTTCCGAGGCAGAATGTTGAAAATTTTCGTTCGTACTTTGTTTATTAGAGTTATGTGTTATTTCATGGTTATTAATGTCCATGGGTTCTGGTATTGGGTATTGGTTATAATCATTTGATTGCTGGTGAGTTTGTTGACTTCTGTTTTGGGGTTCAAAGTTTTGTCTTTGATACTTGCTATATGGCTGCGAATTCTGTATGTTATTCGGTCTACTTTGCGAGTTGAAATTTTGTCGATTGTGTGGATAAAAATTTTGTCTGATTTGTTGATTAGAATTATGTTGATTATGTGGGTTAAAGTTCTGTCTGTTCTGATGACTGAAATTTTGTTGATTGTGTCGATTAAAATTTTGTTTGTTTTGTTGAGTAAAATTTTGTCGATTTTGTGAGTGAATAAAATTTTGTCGGTTTTGTGAGTTAAAGTTCTGTCCATTTTGTCTCGGTGCTTTTGGTTCAAAATTGTTTCGACCAAAATGTTGTAAATTGTCTACCCTGAGATGAGCATATCCGGCTTCAAAAAGGATATTCATGGCTCCTTCAAGTGTGGTTGGATTTCTACAGACTAATATCGTCTTCATTGGTTCTGGAATTTTGGCCTTAAATACATTAAGAGCTGTACGTGAATTGTTTTGCGTAATAGCGTTTGTCGCTTCTTGTCCTTGTCCGATAACGAATAATGTTTTATTATTTAGTCGTCTTAGTTTGCGTTTTATGTCTTCAAAAAATTCTAAGCTTGTAGTTTTGAATGTGGTAGCCCTAAGGGAATCGAAGAGGTCGTCACAACTTAATCGGTCTCCGAAATTGTTTTGAAGAATTTCTTTCAGTTCTTTCCACGAATTTGCATGGCAATTTATTTCGATTATTTCCCTAGCCTTTCCCTTAAGTCTGCTTTTAATTAAATCAGAGAAGATCCCTTGTCCGAGTTCGTCGAAAGTCGTTAGTAATGGGTGAACTCTGTCAATGAGGTTTATGAAATTTTGGAGGTCCTTTGGGTCTCCATGAAATTCTGGTAGACTTCCAAGGTACTTAATCGGGTTAAAAGATACTTGGTTTACTGCCATTTTTTGTTTTTTTTTTTTATTCTTATTCTTAAAATACTTTGTATATGTATAAATTAATTATTATTTTTCACCTTAAGTAAATACTTGTGGAAGTAGTCTCTATATTCTAACTCCTTTTGGTATCCCTCGAAGTCGATGTCCTTTACTGTGTCTACGGTGACGTGTAGTGCTAGAGGTTTTGCTCCGTCTTTTAATGGTAGTGCTGCGAATGATGATATGGGTAAGAAGCTTTTATGGTGCTTGGTGGTATCTTCCGGTAGCATTGGATTCGAACTTTTGAATGAGTGCTATTGTTTCTTTTTCGAGTGTCCACTCGTTGTAGTAGTCTTCTATAGTTGGTGTTCCGATTTTTCCGATAGTTTTCCAAACTATCTGTATACACTTTATTTTAGCAGCTGTACTAGGTTCTTTATCTTCCAGCTCGAGTTCTTCGTATGATTTTATGGGATTTTTTGATCTTGGTATGACCCGAAAATTTTAATTAAAGAACTTCTTTATTTTAGTGTTGCTTGTTTTCGCACTTAATGTTAAAAATTTTTTTTTCACAATTATTGTCGAAAAAAAAAAAAAATTTGTCCACAATTAAAAAAAAAGATTTTTTTTTTTTCACACTTTGAGTTTTTCTTTTTTTTAAAAATTTATTGTTAAAAAATTCCACATTTCTTTAAATTTGTCCATATTTATTTTTCTTTAAATTTGTCCACATTTATTTTTCTTTAAATTTGTCCACATTGAATTTTTATAAGTTTTTTTTTTTTTTTTTTTTTTTAAGAGAAATTTTACATAATCTTTCATGTAAAAAGGATTCGCGCGTTTAATTTGTTAATACAAAAATATCTTTTTATCTTTAAAAGGATATACGCACATATCCTGCCGACTGCGCCAGTTTTAGTTTTGATTTTGAAAAAAAATAAAAAAAAACAAATTTTTTATTTTTACTTAAAAACCTTTATTGAATGAATTACTTTATTTAAATAGTGCTTCGATCTTTCGAAGGCACTCAGTAACTAGTAACTGTCTTTCTTAACTAACTTAACATATATTTATATCAACTTTAATGTTGACGTTGCAATTTTCATTGGTAATCGGTGTGTATGGGTAAATATGTATTGGTAAAGAATTCTTAAGAATTGTTTACCAATTATTAATTTTTGGATTTAATAATTTTTTTGTCAAATTGCATTTTCGCTTTCATTGAACTTTTTGGTGAGAACGGAAGTGCAGTTTAACTTATGTCGAAAACAATTCTTTAGAATTGTTTATTGAATTTAGATTATTGCATTTTCGTTTCACTTGAATTTTGTCTGTGAGAACGGAAATGCAAATATTGATATTTATTTATTTTTAATTTTGCCAAATTGTCTATAGTTTGTGAGAACGGAAATACAAAAGTTTAGGTTATTAAAAGTGTATATAGGTAGATGTGAATATTTATATTATGTTTAAGGGCTTGATTATAACAGTTAATCTCAGAGGTTGTGAAAGCTTCTATCTCAGCTCTTGAAAGTGCGTCCGCTACGGTGTTTTCGGTACCTTTAATGTGTCTGATGTCGTTGGAAAATTGTGCAATGAATTCTAGGTGTCGTGTTTGTCTTGGGCTTCTCTCTGTTTTTGAATGTAATGCTGAAGTAAGTGGTTTGTGGTCTGTGTATATAGTAAATGTTCGTCCCTCTAAATAGTGTCTAAAGTGTTTAATTGTAAGGTAAATTGCTAAAAGTTCGCGATCGAACGTACTGTATTTTGTCTCTGATGGAGATAATTTCTTTGAAAAGAAAGCTAGTGGTTCTGTTTCCTGATTGTGTTCTTGTTGCAAAACTGCACCGATAGCAGTGTTAGATGCATCCACAGCGATAGAAAGTTTTGCTTTGCTATTAAAATGATTAAGTAGCACTTCCTTAGTAAAACTTTCTTTTATCGTTGCGAATGCTTCTGTTGTGTTTTCTGTCCATATTAAGTGTTTGTCCTTTGTTTTTGATGCTGAAGTTATCATATCATAAATGTGTGTGAGTGTGTGTGCTAATTTTGGAATGCATCTGTGGTAGTAATTAATCATCCCGATGAATTTCTGCATTTGTTTAACTGTTTCTGGTGTTGGATAGTTAACAATGCATTGAATTCTATCGGGAGATGGTTGTATGCCTTTGTTTGAAATGTCATAACTTAAAAAATTTATTCTGTCTACGCCGAAAATACATTTGTTTGGTTTGATGTTTAGTCCATAATTGTCTAGTCGTTCAAAAACTAAATTTAGATGTTTAACGTGTTCTTCTTCTGTCTCGCTGGCCACAAGAATGTCGTCGAGGTATACAAATACGAAGTCTAGTTCTCGTAATACTTCGTTGATAAATCGTTGGAATGTTTGAGCTGCATTTCTTAAACCGAATGGCATTCTCAGAAACTCAAACATTCCGAACGGTGTTGTAATCGCGGTTTTATGTATGTCTTGTGTGGCCATGGGGATTTGGTGGTATGCTCTAACTAGGTCTAATTTTGAAAATATGTGTTTATTGTGTAAGTCTATAGATAGGTCGTGTATGTGTGGTAGAGGGTAGCGGTCTGGAACTGTAATGACGTTTAGTCTTCTATAGTCACCACAGGGTCTCCAGTCGTTCACATCTTTTTTGGGTACTAGATGTAGTGGAGAAGCTGACATGGAGTCTGAAGGACGGCAGATACCTGCTTTGATTAAGAAATCAAATTCCTGTTTGGCAATTTTGTATTTGTTGGAGTCAAGGCGTCTTGGTCTTGAAAAAGGTAACTGTCCTTCTGTAGTTATGCGGTGTTCTGTTTTGTGTTTTACTGGTTTGTTGTAGTCGGGTTCTGCTGTAAGTGATGGATAATTTTTTAGTATATTTGTATATTTGTTGTCTAGTGTAATTAGTTTGGGTAGTGATGTTTCTGTAAATGCTGTGATTGCGTTAACTGATAGTTGTGTAAGTGGATCAATGAGTTTCTTGTGTTTTAAGTCTATCAAGAGTCCATATTTCGTAAGGAAATCTGCTCCTATGATGGGTCTTGTAATGTCTGCTAGTATAAATGTAAAAGGGAAATCGCGTCTTAGTTTTAAATTTACGTTAAGTAATTTCTTGCCGAAAGTTGAGATTGTGCTACCGTTAGCTGCTGTTAGAATTAAGTCTGAATTTTTCTTGTGGGCTTTGAATTTATTTACTGGAAGTACGGAAACTTCTGCTCCACTGTCTATCAAAAAGTTTATATGATTGTCGTTATCGTAAATAAAAAGGCGGCGTGTGAGTATTGTTTGACTTCCATCATTAGCCGTCGCAATGATGGAGTCACTTAGTTTGTTGAGTTATGTTGTGTTGTGTTGTGTTGGGTGTCGTTTTGACTGAATGAGCATGGTTGTTCGCATTGTCTAGCTGCCCTTCCGAACCTAAAATGGTATCTACATACCCAGTTGGCAGGTCGTTGTCGTGACACACTTCTTGACGGGAATCTACGTCTTGAAAATCTTCGAAAATTAGTTTCTCTCGAGTTCGAACGTGAATTATTCCGGTATCGTTCGTTTTTTAATTCTTGGACCTCAATTGCTAGTTTGTTGAAACTTTCTAGAATTTTCGACGTTGTTTCAGCAAACGATTGCGTTATCATCGCAAGCTCGGAGTTTTGGGTGTTTTTTGTCATGCGCTGGGCATTATTGCCAAATGAAGCGACTTCGGATTCTGACATAACTTCCCACAAATTGTCAGCTAGTTTCAATAGTTCATCTAGCTCTCTATGACTAGATCCGGTCAAAGCAATATTAAGGCTTTTGGGTAGCTTGCGAAGCCAAATTTTATAAACTAAGTCGCTATCGACTGTAGTACCGGCTAACATTATAAGTGATCTATAAAATTGAGATGGCTTTTGGTCACCCATCTCGGTGCCAGACAAGATTTTGTCGAACCTCTTGGCTTCACTTAAAGAGTGTCGGTCAATCAAAGTTCTCTTTAAGCCTTCATACAAATTTGAGGAAGGAGGTTTCTGTATGAAATCTAGCACTGTTATAATTACCTCTTGAGGTAGAGCGGTTACGAGGTACTCATACTTTGTCTTGTCAGTAGTGATTCCTTTTGCCTGAAATTGTATTTCTGCATGGGCGAACCATGCGTCGGGACAAGTGGTCCAAAATTGTGGCAATTTTACTGACGTTGCTTGAACTTCAGGATGCATTGGTGCATCAAATGGATTGACAAGATTCGGTTGGAATTGTATGAGAGGGCGATGGTCACCTTCGCCGAAATGAGAGTGATGTGAGAGAGGGTTAGAAGTATGTAAGGGAGTGGGGGGTTGTCTAAGGTGGGGTGGTGGTGTGTGTGAAAGACTCATCGTGTACCTCAAAATGTGTCTCCTAAAGAATGTTTCCTAAAATGTGTTTCCTAAAATGTGTTTCCTAAAATGTGTTTCCTAGTGCAGTGGAGTGCCTACGTATGTGAGAATCTAGGTTTCTTCCGACCCTATATTCTTACGTACGTTTCAGAAGCTACGTTGTGTGCCTCGTGATAAACTAAATTGAAAAGCAACCTGTAAAAAATTTTATAACATGTCAAAAAAAAAAAATTACAAAATTTGATACAATTTTTTGAAATAATAAAATAATGAATATGCCAGTCTTTTGTTGTTGTAGCTGTTGTTGTTGTTGTTGTTGTTGCTGTTGTTGTTGTTGTTCTTAATTTTGCTGCTGCTGTTGTTATTGTTGTTTTTGTTGTTGTTGTTGTAAATTATTTTGCTGCTGTTGTTGTTATTTTTGTTGCTGCTGCTGCTATATATTATTGCTTTCTGTTGTTGTTTATTCTGCAGTTATTGTTAATGTTGCTGTTGTTGCCTGTTCCACCTTACCGGCAGGTGTAGGGTCTTGCTTGTTGTCGTTGTTATGACGTTGTTGTTGATGTTGTTGTTGTTATGACGTTGTTGTTAATGTTGTTGTTGTAGATGCTGTTGCTGCTGTGCCTGAACTACCAAATTACTGGGTGGCGTTAGTTTTTTGTAGTTTGGGAGTTTGATGATTGCGAAGATGAGCTGGAACTTGAGATTGCATTGGGTTTCTTGAAAACATTACTATTGTTTACACTTGAGGCTGGTTTGTTTGCAGGTTTTGTAACCGTTGAATCTGTGGCTGGTCTTGGCGATTGACCTAATTTAGGAATACGACCATTAGGCTCCATGCGAGCAGCCGAATTATTATCCTTAGTGCGTTCTACTTTTTCAATTGATTTACTACGATCTTTGGGTATATCACTGTTACGTTCACGTTTACGACGCTCTCTAGCTCGCGCTCACGTTGACGCTCTTCAAGCTCGCGTTTTTCCTTGGATGTGAGTAAACGTTCTGGTTCTTTTTTCTTTACTTCGACTATTATCTCGATAGGTTCATGCTGTTTCTTTTTTGCAAGTTTAAGCAGAGCTTGGAAGTCCATGGGCGGAGGACCCGGTTTTCGACTTTTGGCCTTTTTCTGTTCCTCCTCGCGCTTCTTGCGCTCCTCTTCGAGCCGTTCTGCCTCCGGATCGTACAAGTTTTTAGATGATGAATGAGAACGAACTATGCTAGCACTGGGCTCTTTTGTTTTTTTTTTTTTTTTTTTTTTTTTTTTTTTTTATTTATTTAAATATTTTTATTAATTTTATTTTTAACAATTTATTTTAAATGTTGTGAAAACATCGAACACAATTTTATAACTAAAAATGATATACAAAATTTTTGATAAATAAAAATTGACAATTTTGAAATCTTAAATAATAATTTTTTAAATAAATGTGTAAGTGAATATTTGTAAAGTTTGTATGTTGTTTTGTATGTTGTGGTGTCGGTGTTTATATGTGGTGGTATTGAGTCACCACATAGGTATGTATGAAAATTGTATGCAGTTGGGAAATTGTCATTGTATATTTGCACACATAGATAAGGAAAACTTCCAATTATTTCAAAACCATTTTTAGCGATGACGAAACTGAATTATGATTGAAAGCGACGATTATGATTAAGATGGTTTAAAAGCAACTGCTTCTCAGTCACAAAATATTTGTTTATTCCATGAGGGCTACACTGGCTACAGAAACTGGCGACAATGTAAAGGAGAGAAAACTGTTGTATTTCAACTTGGATTTTTGAGTTTTTAACTCAAGTCGAAACTTCTCCTCTTTAGGAAAAATCTTTTTAACGAGAACAAAAGCGAAACAACAATTAAAAAAAAGTATATACAGGCTGTGGCGTTAGTGGCGTAGTTGGTTAAAGTGCGTGGCCGCTTTGTCAAAGAACCTTGGAGACCCAGGTTCGAACCCCAGCCAGCGACAGAAAATTATTTGAATTAAAATAATTTTTCTGTACGGCCGCCACCTCTCTGCAGACAATGGCAAACCTCAGAGAGTAATCAAAATGCCATGTAAAGCTTCTTGAGAATAAGAACATTCCGTTCATCGCCGTTCGGAGTCGGCGTAAAGCATGTAGGTCCATTTCTCGGTCAATTGTGTACAAACTTAATAACACGCACAACACAATTGATCATAAGAAGCTAGGTCAAAGTCCTTTCAAGGGCTGAAATGGCCAGTTATTTATTTTTTATTTTTTTTATATACAGGCTGTTACACAATATATTCTTTAAAAATAGCACATGCCTTACTAGAATAACTGTTCAAGCAGAATATATTTCGGCCGCTGCTGTTTAGCCAGCTAAACGCAGAACGCCGACATCAACACGCGCAAGATGTTTAAGCAACAAATATTTCGGCCAGCTAAAAGCAGAACGCCGACATCAACACGCGCAAGCTCAAATTTCGCTTGCACTCAATATGCGCGTTTTCAGTGCAAGGCCAAGCAATGCCTTGGAATGCAGGTGCAAGCGCTGGAAAAATAATTTCACGAAATATGCTTCTTCATCAATAACCAATCAAATAAAATAAATCAAAATAAACTTATTGTGAGAAATATTTTTATATACTCACACATGTAACTTCACCTTATATATAGAATATTTTTAAGTTACTCATACATATCCATTGAGTTCAATTTATGTAAATATATTTGATATAAATAGGAGCAATTAGCTCATTAGTTTTTAAGATTTGTCAAATAAAGATTTTAGCGTCCCCCACCAGTGGTAAGAAGCTAAAAGGAAAAATCTTCGTTTTACTAAAAGAAGTAAATCAACAATAACTTTAAATATGCACCAAGCTTATCGAAACCAGACTTATTTTATGAAAATTGTGATAATAATTAGAATTTTGTCTTATCGCTGCATAAATTAAGAATATTGTAGAATTTATTATCAATCAAAATAAATTAGTTTTGTGAATTTATTAATACTTAATCATAGATAAAATCTATAAAATAAATCACTATCCAAATATGTTTACAGTAGCGTCAGAATTTATATAAAGTGGGCTACAGTTCTTCCAAGAGCGGAAATACATTGGAAAAATAGAGATACGGTTCTGGGTTGTTGTTTTTGCTAAAAAAATTTATGGTTTAAAAATCTGAATCGATTTGATTTCATTATTGTTATTGTTTAAAATAGTCAAACAAAATTCCAAAGCGTTCTGCAAATTTTGGGAATGAAGACACAATGTCTTCATCCCAATCCAAAAGGTCTTCCTTTGGAAGCAAAAACTTAAGACAAGGCAGTTCTAGAAACAATTATTGGAGGCCACTCCAAATGTTAACTGATGACGAATCAGATAATGAAGAACCTAGTGTGCCTGCGACAGTAAAATCTAAAAAAGTGTATATACCACCAATTAAAGTGTTATCTCAAGACAGTGAATTTATCCATAATCTGCTTAACAAGTTTCAAATAACTAATTATTGTGTTAAAAAGGTGTCTATTGGCACTAAAATAATCTCAGAAAGTATGGAGACACACAAAATTATTCTCACAATTCTAAAAGAAAACAAATGTCAGTTTTTTACTCATGAACCCAAAAGTAATCGACCTTTCAAGGTTGTGTTGTACGGTCTCGAGAGCAAGACAGCTGATGACGTTAAAAACGAACTTGTTGCATTGAATCTTAAATGCAGTGAAGTGAAAATGATAACAAAAAAATACGATAATTATGTTGACACTCTTTACATCATCTACTTTGAAAGTGGTACAATCAAGTTAACTGATCTACGTGCAAATGTAAAAACACTCTTTCGCACAGTAGTTAAGTGGGACTTTCAACGCCGTATTAAAAATAAACCAGTGCAGTGCCGCAACTGTCAAATGTTTGGTCACGGTGAACGGGGCTGCCACGTTACTCCAAGATGCGCAAACTGTGCCGGAAAGCATCTTACCTCTGTTTGCGAGCAAAATGACAAATTTAAATGTGCCAATTGCAGAAATCTGCATAAATCCAATGACATTTCTTGCCCAAGTCGAATTGAATTCTTGCAATTAAGAGATAATTTAAAGAATAAGAGGCATTCACGCATATATAATCAAACAAACAAAAACTCTGTTAAGCAGCAGCTGCATTACAACAACAACAACAACAACAACATCAATAACTTATCACAGTTTCCTCCTCTTCCCACAATTCGTACACCTGACGTAAGAACAACACCAGCCCAGCAACAATCATCTTCAGCGTGGCGTTCTAATGTTTTTCGAGCCGCAGAAAATGAGATCTCAAAACCTCTTTTGTTCTCTGAGTCTGAAATCACTCAGCTTACTTTTGATCTTGTTTTAAAACTAAAACCTTGTACTTCTAAAGAAGAACAATTTAGTGTTATTGCACAATTAGCAATTAAGTATTTATATAGTAATAAATAATGTCTATTTCTTCATTAAAAATATTATTTTGGAACTCCCGGAGTATCCGTAATAAATCAACTGAATTTTTTGACTTCCTTGTTAATAACCACATTGATATTTGCTTGTTATCGGAAACATGGTTAAACAATACAACAAAGTTTTCTCACCCTCTATATAATTGTATACGATGTGATAGAGATAATCAGAGAGGTGGCGGAGTTGCCATCGTTATAAAAAAAACTATTAATTTCTTTGAAATAAAAAAAATTAAAACTAAAGTAATCGAAAATATTGGAATAAGGCTTTTACTTGAGGATTTCACATATATTAATATTTTCAGCGTATATTTTCCGGGCGGAACAGTTTCTCCAGATTTACGTTATAAATTTTCTAACGATATGAGAAAATTGCTTAATAATGAGGAAAAATATGTTATATGCGGTGACCTAAACAGCAGACATAGTTCCTGGGGCTGCACTCGTGCTAACGCTTGGGGAAATATACTCTCAGGATTTACCACTCGGTTTCCGGTTGTGGTATCGTATTCTAATACTCCAACTTATATACCCGCTTCTACTAGAGGGAACCCATCAACAATTGATTTAATACTTTCAAATATTTCTCCTCATATTTCGCAACCAATTGCTTTAAACGAATTCAGTTCGGACCATCTCCCTGTGCAGTTTAATCTTTCGTTAAATATTCCATGGTATGAAAATCTAATTTTTGATTTTAAAAACACCAACTGGAGCCGCTTTAAATCATGTCTTAAAACATCTCTTAGTAGTCAACCTTGTGAGTTAGAGGACATTAGCCAGTCCTTTCATGTCGATGAAATAACACAGTTTTTCACTCAAATAGTTATGGATGCAGTTAGGGATTCCGTACCAAAAGTGACTCCAAAAAATAACTGTTTCAAGATTCCTCTTTACATTTTAAATCTAATAAAAATTAGAAATATGTATCGTCGGCACTGGAGTAGGTATCGCATTCTATCGGATTATAATGTAATGCACAGATACTCCATTCTTATTCGAAATGAATTGGAAGAAGTGAAGAACAAAGCTTGGAATGAAAAACTGAGTAAGTTAGACAAATGTTCTAAACCGTTCTGGAATTTAAGCAAGGTCTTGAGAAAAAAATTTGTTCATATTCCTTCATTAATTGATGGTAACAAAACAATATTTCTCAGTGAAAAGAAAGTAAATTCCTTTTCTCAAAACTTTTTAAATAATCATAAAGTTTCTGAAAACATAGGTTGCCAAGCTCATAACGATCTAGTTAATGAAACTATAAGGCAATTTAGCTCCCTAGAGGTTGAAACCTTTGAATCTGACTTTGTCTCCGTAGATACGATTAAAAGTATTATAAAAGAATTGCGCCCCAGAAAAGCTGCAGGCCTTGACGAGGTCAAAAATTTTATGTTAAAGCAGTTACCAAAAGTTGCATTAACTTACCTAACGTTTGTAATCAATGCTTGCCTTAAATTACAATATTTCCCTGACACCTGGAAAGCTGCAAAAATCATTCCTGTTCATAAACCTGGAAAACCTCTTAATAAAGTGGATAGTTATCGCCCAATAAGTCTTCTAAGTAGCCTAAGTAAAATTCTCGAAAAAGTACTAAAACAGAAACTTTGGACTTTTATTGAAAGAAACAATATTATTCCTAATGAACAATTTGGTTTCCGAAGCTTTCACAGTACTGTTCATCAGATTAAAAGACTTCAAAATCATATAAAATCAAATTCTAATAAAAAAAAATCAACTGCTTTAGTTTTACTTGATGTTGAAAAAGCTTTTGACTCTGTCTGGCATAATGGGCTCCTTTTTAAAATGATTGATTTACGTTTTCCCTTATATCTTACTAAAATCGTACAGAGTTTTTTAACAGATAGATTTTTTTGCGTTTGTTTAAATGATGTTTCATCGAACTTTGTTAGGGTCCCTGCGGGAGTTCCACAAGGCTCAGTTATCGGACCACTGCTCTATCTTATATACTGTTCTGATATGCCCAAATACGATGACTGTGATTATGCTGTTTATGCTGACGATACTGGAATCTTCTTCTCGCATTCATTTGGTCAAAATATTGTGATCAAATTGCAATGCGCTCTTGACCAATTAAATAATTTTTTTAATAAATGGAAAATTAAGCTCAATGCAACGAAGACACAAGCTATCTTTTTTACAAGAAAAAGAAATCCTTGTTTCTATCCAAGCTCACAGCTACAGATAGATAATTTTCACATTCCTTGGTCTGAGAATGTAAAGTATCTCGGTGTTGTCCTCGATAAAAAACTAATTTTTCGTGATCACGTTAATAACCTCATTAATAAGTTTAACATAGCAAAACATCTGCTTTATCCTTTATTGAACAGAAATTCAAAGCTTAGTAATGCTAATAAGATAATTCTTGTAAAAGTCATATTCCAATCCATTATTTTATACGCATGTCCTGTTTGGGGTACCTGTGCAAAAATGCATACAAAAAAACTACAAATTTGTCAAAATAAGCTGCTTAAAATGGCGTTAAAACTACCATGGCATTACTCCACAAAAAAACTCCATGAAAAAAACAAAGTAAATCTTATCACTGACTGTATAAGTAAAGCAACTGAAAGATTTAAAATGTTTAGCTCCATGTCTGATAATATTCTAATATATAATTTATATCATTCTGACTAATATTAGTTATTTATATTTATTAATTTATTTATTTATTTATCTAATGATTTGTTTATTTATCCACTAATTTTGTTGTGAATTTAAAACTGTGATAATTTATTCGTTTATTCATTAATTTATTCAATTTTTGATTTACTTTTTTTTTTTTTTTTTTTTTTTTTTTCAATCTCTTAATAGAAGGTTTTTTCTTGTAGTTTTCCTTCTGGTCTTACCATGTTAATTATTTCAAAAATATTTTTTTTAATTTATACCATTTGTATCATTTTCTAGTTGTAACGTATATATATACAAAATCTCTGTAAATTGTGCAATAACAAAGAGTTTATAACTTAATTTTCTACTACTACAAATAAAGATAAGAAAAATTTGATATAAATAGGAGCAATTAGCTCATTAGTTTTTAAGATTTGTCAAATAAAGATTTTAGCTTCCCCCACCAGTGGTAAGAAGCTAAAAGGAAAAATCTTCGTTTTACTAAAAGAAGTAAATCAACAATAACTTTAAATATGCACCAAGCTTATCGAAACCAGACTTATTTTATGAAAATTGTGATAATAATTAGAATTTTGTCTTATCGCTGCATAAATTAAGAATATTGTAGAATTTATTATCAATCAAAATAAATTAGTTTTGTGAATTTATTAATACTTAATCATAGATAAAATCTATAAAATAAATCACTATCCAAATATGTTTACAGTAGCGTCAGAATTTATATAAAGTGGGCTACAGTTCTTCCAAGAGCGGAAATACATTGGAAAAATAGAGATACGGTTCTGGGTTGTTGTTTTTGCTAAAAAAATTTATGGTTTAAAAATCTGAATCGATTTGATTTCATTTAAAAACTTTAAGCAAGTTTCCGCTGCGACGTTCCTTAAAAAAAATGTATTTTGAATAAAAAAGTCATAAAAAAGTCCCGCCAATTTGTCAATTAGATCATGTGATGTGCTTAAGAACAAACTTATATTTAATGCTCTTAAATAAAAAGCCTGAAAGGACTCTTATCTCAAATGATATTTTTTCAGAAGCGTTAAATCAACTGTCCTGCGGTTATGACTGCTTCAATTCACTGAAGAAAACCACTAGAAACAACGTCATCTCTAGGTTTTACGATGCACGCCTTAATTTATTCACTTGCGTTCACATTTTATGATATTTCAACACAAGTTGAATGCAAACAAATAACAAAAATGGGAAAAAAAAAAAAAATGATGACCCGTAGTATTAAAGTTTTTATGTGAGCGTGTACTAAGCATTAAATATGACCAAGCTTGGCTGAAAATGCATTTGAATGTTCTTTTGTTGGTCGGTGAGATACTGCGTAGCGACAAGATGAAGTGGCTCGTGCTGTTAGCGTTCTGACGAAACTTGGCTAATGAAATTTCAGCTTCACTTGTATTTTTAATTACATTAATTTAAGCCAACTTTTGGTCAACTCAGCAAACAGCCATGTTCTGCGCTTTGCTGGGCTGCTAAACAAACGACATCATCATCAAAGCAATCATAGTAGTCATAGCAGCAATAGTATAGCACCAGCAGCGAGTGCCTGTGGAATCTTCTAGCTTTAGGCAGTTGTTGTCCTTAGCCAGTTGTTGGTCGCTGTTGTGATGAGCTCTGTATTCGACTCATGGTTGGTTCTTTTTATTTCAGATTTTGCTCGGGTCATGGCCGTTTTGTTTTGCACCCGTTATTCGAGGCATTTGGACACATAGAATTTCAGGACCCTTTTAATATAAATATAAATATAGTTAATTATAATTGCAAACTTGGATTTGCAAATAAATATGCCCTTTTGAGGGTAAAGTGTGCAGATGGGGGGGTGGGGAAGATTTTTTATTTAATCTTATAAGATAAATAAAGATTTTTATACTTTTATTTGCTTTACAAATTACTTTGAAGTAAACATTTTATTAACCCTTTGAGGGTTAATTATGAGTGAAATTCGTAATCTTACAGTTTTCGGTGTCGTCGATTCTGGTATCAAAACCAGGAAATTCAAAATGTCGGGTTCAATATGGCTGCAATGAAGGGACGGTTTGTCGTTTTGTTAACCATTAGGCAAGAAATTTTATATCCGGGGAATTTTTTTGGAAATAACGTGTAATAATTATGGTCACACATTTATAAAATTCGGAGTGGTGGGTCCAGTATAACGGATGATATGAAACTTTTTTGTTTTTAACCTACTTACAACTAAATTTTATAGATTGTTTAAAGTTAGTTTCAATCCATACTATTATATAAAATTAAAGTGAACATTTTTTTTTGCCGCTAAACTCCAAAAGTTCTGGTCCGATTTTTACGAAATAAGTTTTAAAATATCACATTTGTGCTACAAAAGGATATAGGGATATTTTCTTTACAAAATTTTTTATAATTAGTATCTTTAATTAAAGTGTAAAGTTTTTTTAAAAAAATCATCCACAATGCCATGCATTGCTTGATAGTTAGCTTTTCGTGCTGCGAGAGCTTCCATAAACTCCATGTTGCTCTCTGCTCGATTCTCTCTTTGTTCCCAGCTAGCACAACACAACAAAATAAACAAACAAATGCAGATACACACATACTTTGCTGCTCTTGAAACAAAAGAACAAATGACTTCACCACACCAATTGGCAATTGGTTCGAAGTAGATTCTAATATGTTGAAATTCATTTTGATGTGGTGAATTAATCCAAAACAGTTTTATTGAAATCGTATTCACTGACCACCTTCAGTATATTCAAGAATTTTTTTATATGGAGTTTTCCCGCTCTATATCTCTACACTTTCAATGTGACTCAATCCGATTTGATGAAAAGTATTATGCACTATAATAGTTATATGTATGTATGTATGTAGGTATATTTGTTTCGTGGCATGGCCCATGTTACACGGTGCTCGTTTGCTCGGCGTGCAATTAACACTTTTATTCTCTTTTCTCAATTTGCACGTTGGTAGGTCACACGTCAGAAATATGCACGCCGAGCTGGTTTTGCCATTTCATTCAGTTCCTTGCTTTTTCTCCTACACTGTATTCCAACAAGGGTTTCCTACAACTATTTTCTTCATACTGTTATAGTACAATAGTAGCACTTTTCTTCAAAAAATGTACTTTTCAGCTACTTAAACGCCCAAATCTTTAATTTCACCAACAGCAACACTGTTGCACAGTGCTCGCTGCCATGAACACCGAGCTAAAATGAACATATTTTGCTCGGTCTACAAAGTGTTCATACTCTCACAGTCTCACTGATTTTTGACAGTTTTGCATTGGGAACAACAACAAAATCATTTGCACGCCGAGCAAACGAGCACCGTGTAACATGGGCCCATGCAACTTTTCTACACATGTTCTGACCGTGGTTTTCTTGTAAATTTTAAATGGAGAAGAGGAACAAACGGCTGACTTTATAGGAGTGGCATTGTGTGATTCGATAAAGTTTTTTATAAATTGATAAAGATAAACTATTGATAAAGAGAAAAAGTCCGTCCAAATATGAATTTATTTTGACGTGACGAAGTTACGTTGTACTGCTCTTGTTTCCAAAAAAGTTGAAAAATGAATTTTTTAAAAATTCATCTGCATTTCATTGAATTGTTACTCGCTGGGTATAAGAGCTATGATTAAAAAAATAGTATGACCATAAAGGTTAATTCTTTGACCATATCAAAAAAACAAAAAAAAAAATTAATACGGCATAGGGACGTAGTGGGAGCTGCGTAAGCAACGCAACTGAAAATTTGTTACATGGAATTATTACTCGCTGAGTATTAGTGCTAGGATTAAAAATACGATACGACAATAAAGGTCTACTGTAAGCCCTCACAACAAAATTAGACAAAAAATTTCTGTCGCCATGGGGACGCTGAGAGAGCCGCTCAAAGATCGATAACGCAACATTCATGCAGCGGCGTTACATTGAATTTTTACTCAATGAGTATATAACCTACGATAAAAGTTTAAAAAGGAAAAAGATGGTTTTATAAATGGCTTTACGACAAAAATAAAAAAAAAAATTCCGGCATCGTCAGGTCGTGAATATAGCAGCTTGTGTAACAGAAATGTAATATCGTTGCATGGAATTATTACTCACTCAGGAGGAGTGCTACGGTACATTTTGTCTTACGACAGCAGGGATGTGTTATTACGCTTCACAACTAAATTAAAAAAAAAATTTTGTTGTCATGATTTCAGGGATGCAATAACATAATGCAGTAAAAATGCTACAGCCATGAAAAAACGTTGCATGAATTTTTAACTCTGTAACTACTGGTGCAACGGTAAATTTTAAGGAACAAAAACAAAGGTGAGGTCTTCGGGCATATGACAAAAATAAAAAAAAAAATGACGGCGTGTCAAAAACCCTCAGGGAACCGCCTAATGTGACGCATATGCATCACTTTTGCTGGATTAATTGAAATTAGAGCACAACCAATGGGGAAGCAAATAAAAAGCTAAACGAAAAGCACCAACTCCAAATCCAACAACAACTCCAACACCAACAGCAACAGCAACAGCAACACCAACACCAACACCAACACCAACACCAACACCAACACCAACACCAACACCAACACCAACACCAACACCAACACCAACACCAACACCAACACCAACACCAACATCAACGCAAACACCAACACCAACACCAATACCAACATCAACACCAACACCAACATCAACATCAACATCAACATCAACATCAACATCAACATCAACATCAACATCAACATCAACATCAACATCAACATCAACATCAACATCAACATCAACATCAACATCAACATCAACATCAACATCAACATCCACATCAACATCAACATCAACATCAACATCAACATCAACATCAACATCAACATCAACATCAACATCAACATCAAAATCAACATCAACATCAACATCAACATCAACATCAACATCAACATCCACATCAACATCAACATCAACATCAACATCAACATCAACATCAACATCAACATCAACATCAACATCAACATCAACATCAACATCAACATCAACATCAACATCAACATCAACATCAACATCAACATCAACATCAACATCAACATCAACATCAACATCAACATCAACATCAACATCAACATCAACATCAACATCAACATCAACATCAACATTAACAACAACAGCAAGAAACTTCGTCACGTCAAAACCTACGGGTGTGTCCACGGCACAGCCAACTCTTTTTTTTTGTACAGTTTGTGCGTGTACTTCTTTTTGAACTGAAAATGTTGGTGACATTGGTTATAAATACCTCAACTAAGATGACAAACATAAGTACAAAACGATACTACTGAAAAGATTTAATGTGAAACTGTCAAATTGTTTTTTTTTTTTTTTTTTTGTTTGGCTTTGAACCCAGGATTTCAGGCGGAATACCTATTCAGTCAAGTCTGCCTTGGTTCGAAATGGGGTGATAGATTAGTGGGAAGGAAAGGGCAATCAAGTGAAACACGTGTAGGATGTTCTAAAGGTGGTGGAAAGCCAAAGAAACATGTGAATTTGAATCAGAGGCAAGTGTTATGCCTTTACCTCAGCCAATTCAAGTTATAAGGCAATTTCATCCACAAACTTCTCTACCATCAACTACAACTGTATGTTGTAAATATTGATGAATTTTTAATTTCAGGTGATTACAAATGAGGATAGAAAATTTAGAAAGGTTTAAAGTGAAGGACCGGGAATCGAACCCGGGACCTCTGGGGTGGCAATCGAGAACGCTACCAACTCGACTACCGAGGCCGCCTTTTCCTCAACAGAATTTGTACTGAAAATGTAAACCTCTGTAATTTTTTTCTCTAGTGAATGAAATCAATTAATTCCTGCACAAAACATATTGATTTAATATTGAACTTCGATTTGACATTAATTTTAAATCGAAGTTTTGAGGTCACTAGCGCAAAAATGAATTAATATTGAAATATTCACATGAAGATAAGATCTGAGGTCAATGATATATAAGAACACAAGGTGGTACTCTTAAAAAACTCTCCAACGATATACTGTACTTTATAATCGGACCATAAATGCCAAGGTTATGAATAAAAGACCATTTCAACTGCTTTTTGGGACACCACAAAAATTTTTTTTGGATAGTGCTGAAATAATTTCGAGGTAAGCTCTCATTCTAGGGGGGGGGGGGGGGGGGGAGAGCTTTTTATATTTATTTTTGGTGACCCACCTTACTACACATGCTTCACTTGATTGTCCCTTTAATACCACTAATCCCATCCCATTTCGAACCCAGGCAGACTTGACTGAATATTTATTACATCTGAAATCCTTGGTTCAAAGCTGAAAAAAAACACTCTTTTAAGTTTCTATTCAATGCTGACGCTCCATTTCTTCTATCCTTTCCAACTTTGATCAATTATTTTCTATTTATCCCTTTTAATGGTGATAAAAAAAAATTCAAATCCAAATCTATCTTTATCTTTGTATTGTTCCGAGCTTTATAACTTTTCTTTTCTGATAATGTTCTTTGAAGTCAGTTTCTTGACATTCTTCTTTGGCGTACAATTCGATGGATCGGGAGGGAGTTACAATGAGTGAGTAAAGGTACCATGCCTTTTTTTCAAAATACACAGAATACAATGGGCAGAGAACGCTCTGGGAGCGTTGAGAGCAAGAATTGAGAGCAAATGCTTTTATGTAGTAACACAAAGCGTAACAACAAATCAAAGACAAAAAAAAAAACAAACTCAGAAACAACACAAAAGCTTCAAATGTAGTGGTGCCCATACCCGCTTATATCTTATCGAAATTGATTTATTCATGAGAAACGAAGTAACTTTGAACAAGTAATCAAATTCATAACATCTCGCAAAACCTCGGAAGTGAAGCATTGCAAAGTTATATTCGTTTCAAAAACCACGTTTGTTAAAGAACGACAAAAATGTTATTTGTTTTGAGAATTTTTTCCGTCACAATTTTCTTTGTGACTCCTACACTTATTCGACGATTAGACCTCATTTATTTGTGTTTACTTTGATATACAGCCATTCCTTCTTGGTAAATTATGTTGGCAAAGTTTTCGCTTTGGGGGCCCCTTTGATTGCAGGGCCCTGGGCACGAGTCCAAAGAGTCCGAGAGTTAATACGGCTCAGACTCTTACCGTTAGTGTCAACGTGTGTGTGTGTTGGGTGAATAGCGTATGGTTTAGTTGAAGGTTTGTAGGAAGCTGTCCTTCGCTTCAGCGCCTTATTCTATTTTCCTTGTTTGCAGCTCTGCCGAAATAAACCCACAAGGACATTATGATTTTAATACATTTTTTTCCCCCCACAAAAGGAAGAGAACGAGGAAAAAAAAATAATTTCAATTATTTCGGAAAAGTTGTGAGCCAGCCTCATTTGTGTGCACTCTCGTGTGTCAAGTTTCAACAGTAGAGTTCATTGAGACTTCCAAAAGTCCCAAAACAGCCCTCCCCCATTTTATCATTATACTGAAATGGGGCGAGATGAGAAGCACTCCACAAAACATATCTATGCATTTATTTGTTAAGTCCAGCGTTAACATTTCCATAATTCACTGCTTTTTTTTTCTGATAATTCAAATGATTTCTTAGCTCCATGTCAACGCCTTATGGTGTATCACTATCGAGTAGATACGTCTAGATTTCTAAAAAAAAACTTTATCCTCGTATCTGATGACTAGGTTAATTTTGCCAATTTTGACAATGTTTGTTGGCTCATAAATTTCTGGGAACGCTTCGTGTCACGAGTTTTTCGTGGTGGTGGTATTAAAAAAATCCAGATATTTATTAAGAATTAAATTGTTTGGCTTGGCAACAAAAAACGAAAAAAGTAATAACCAAAATAAACACACACACACACACATAAATGAAAAATTTATTCCAAATGCTGGGAATATTTTTTCTGCTGACATAATTTATTGGCTGTTGGTTGGTCTTAAAATAAACATGACCTTAGAAATGTGGAAGGGACCAAACTTATAGATTTTTCCCCCGTAAAAGTTCCATTTGAATGCTTATCAAAATGTCTGAGATTAGCTATGCTCTCAAATAATATTGCAAATAAGCCAAAACATAAATTTTTAAAAATTTTGTGAACATTTCCGGTAAGCGGATGGAGACATTGTTCCTGTTCACGCTTAAATCATTTTGACATTTCATTGTTTTTGCACCGTGCAGTCGGTACACAAATAATTAAAAATATCATTATTACATTTTGTTACGGTGTTAGGGGCCAGCAGTGTTACGAAAAACAAGTATTTTAATAAATTTTTTATCAGTAATTTTATTTGTTTGATAAAAGTAACAATATTACATCATTATGTCATGTTTCAAGTTGATTTCAACCAATTTTGAAAAAAAAAATAATAATTGTATAAAAAGTTATCGCTATAGCGATATATATATATATATGTATCGGCCCCTGTTTCACAAGTAGTCCTTTGCAGTGACTATCATAACTTTTCAACAGTTTACGTGAAATCATTAAGAATTGGCGGCCTCAGACAATTTACTCTCGAATTTTCAGATAAAAGCAACAGCAAATTGTTTTTATCAAAAATAGAAGTTTTTTTAAAAAAAAAAACAAAAATCTTTCCATCAGACACTAGTGTAAATGTTTCAAAAAAGTTGTATAAATTTCATTCAAATCAATCGAGCGGTTTTTGAATGATAGTGATCACTAGACTGGATCGAAAAAAAAAGTTCACGTGCCGGTGTCTGAAATAAGAGTTTAGGTAGAAAAAATTAAAAATGCAAAAATGTGTTGAAGCCGAAAAAATTATACGGGACCCCGATTAAAAGAAAAGAAAAGACTTAGTTGAAAGGGTCGTAACAGGATCCTTTTTTTAATCCGTTTTGCACAACAGGTGTCACAAATTAATTTTTTTTTAGAATTTTTGCAACAAGGTGTTGTATGCAGGATTTGAAAAATTCTAAAAATATCAGAACTTTCTTATTAACCTGTAGGCGGCCTGGATGACGCCGATCGGCATCATGAATCAAAACCGATTATAACACTTCAAAAACCTCATAATTCAAACATATGTCATAACTACATAAAACAACCCCTTAGAGGGGTGCAATAACCCCAACTGTCTACAGTTTAAATTCGTTTATATACTTTATATAATCGCGTTATTTAGCTGATTTGATGCGTAGAAAAATGTTATATTTTTTATTTATACTTCCATTCTGAATAGATACAAACTTTATATTGAGATGTCGTTACTCTTTTTGTCATACAACACCTGAATTATTTTCACGTACCGCGAAATTTCGTCTATGAAACGACACGTATTTTTCAAGTATATCAAGGCAGTACATACAGTGGCATCTCATAGTAAATATTCACAGAACTCTTTCGGCTGTTTTTAGGACAAATCACAGAATCAGTTTAATTTTTTTCTCTGAACAAATTCTATACACAATATCCATGATGTCTGAAGAATATTATAGCAGTGGAGAAGACGAGAACAAGACGTTTGCTGAAGATAAGGATTTTGATTTTGACAATACTGAAAATGCTGAATTTGTACCGGGACATGAAATATTTTATAACAATATCTTTTACCCCTCGATAAAAGAATTCACAGGCTCGACAAGTTCTATAACCGACAAAGTCCATTTGGATGGTCATGAACCGATATATTACTTTGACTTATTTTTCAGTGATTACTTATTAGACGATTATTGGAGAAGTTAGATGATTATTGGAGTACCAATCCTCTGTTGGTCACTTCAATTTTCTCACAAACTATGACTAGAAACAAATAAACAAATTATGAGATATTTACATTTTCAAGATAACAAGCAGCCTCTGAACCACTCTCTAAAAAAAATCAAAGTTATAATAAATGACCTCAATGAGAAATTCTCAAAAATTTTTGAACTCTGGTAAAAACTTGTGTATACATGAAAGCCTTCTCTTATGGAAAGGGAGATTGAGGTTCAAAAAGTTTCTATCGTTGAAAAGAGATCGGTTCGGGATAAAAATATTCCAAATTGTAGATTGTGTTACTGGTTTTATTTTAGGATTCATCATATACACTGGAGCAGACACTGAATAAAAAAAATTTGATCTTGGTATAACAGGAGATGTGGTTGCTCATTTCTTGGAACGTTATTTCGGAAAAGGAGACGTGGTTTACGTGGATAACTGGTATTCTTCCCCTAAGCTGGTTGAATTTTTGCACGAAAGAGACACTGGTCTTTGTGGTACCATAAGAAAAAATAGATCTGGCCTTCCACAATTGACAAAAAGTTAGATAGAAGAGACTGGTTGGCCTTGAAGTGGCAGGATAAGAAAGAGGTCTGGATGATTACCAGTGTTCACGAAATAGATTATTTTTCTACGGGTAAAAGACATTACTGTGTCGTTGAATATAATAAAAACATGGGTGGAGTGGACAACTTTGATCATCAACTTGCATTAGCTTAATCAATAAGAAAAGCAATGAAATGGTACAGAAACCTTTTTTTTTTATCTAGTTGATCTTTCATTGATCAATGCACACGCTTTATATAAATTAGAGAAACAAAATATTTCTTTCATAGATTTTCGAATGCATACGATAAATTATTTAGTGATTGGTGATATGAATCTTTAATTTCCTATTCAACTTGGCTTGCCACGTCTGATTGGCCAAAATTTTATCGTAGCATTTTATGATAGCATTACGAAAGAAAATAGCTCAAACCAGATATTGGTGTGCTAAATGTCAGGTACCATTATGTTTAGAAAATTGCTTCGAGGAATATCATACAAAAAAGATATTAGAATAATGAACAGAAATTTAGAAAAAAATTAATACAAAAATAAAAAAAAAAATAAAAAATAAAAAAAACTGAAAAAATTATAAATGAATAAAAAAACCCAAAAAAATAATATATAAGAAAATTTGAAAAAAAAAAAAAATGAAAAAATATATAAAAAGAAGGGGCTACATTATTCCTTTGTACTTGTTCTTAGTCCTGGGTAATGCCAAGGAAATTCTACACCTTTTCAAGTTGTAGTTCAGAAAACGTAAATTTTATTTCAGATTAATAAGTTTTATTTCAGAAAGCGTAATTTGTATTTCAGAACTGTGAAATGTAGTTCAGAATCCGTAAATTGTATTTCAGAAAAGTGAATTGTAGTTCAGAATAGTAAGTTCAAATTCAGAAATTGTAAGTTGTATTTCAGAATAGTAAATTGTAGTTCAGAATAATTAATTGTATTTCAGAAAAGTAAATGTAGTTCAGAATAGTAAGTTGAAATTCAGAATTCGTTAATTGTATTTCAGATAAGTTAAATGTAGTTCAGAATAGTAAGTTGAAATTCAGAAAGCGTAAGTTATATTTCAGAATTGTAAAATGTAGTTCAGAAATCGTCAATTGTATTTCAGAAATATTAATTGTATTTCAGAAACTGTAACATGTATTTCAGAACATATAAAATTTAGTTCAGAATCTGTAACATGTATTTCAGAAACTGTACCATGTATTTTAGAACATATAAAATGTATGTAGTTTATGTACTATGTTCATATACATACAACTTATGAATTTCCTTTATCCGTGTAATACATATCGATACCTTTATCCGTGTAATACATATCGATACGTCCAACGTATAAGTTGGTAACTTTTATTAGCAACTTTTAAAGGGACGGTGTTTATGAGAATCCGCGCATTGGACTCAATACGGTTACAATTTTTTTGATTCCTAACTGAAAATTTGAAGGATTTTCAGCAATTTAAAAGAAAAATTTCAGTACATTTATATGGAGAAATATATTTTAAATGTGATTTTCTAAAAAAGTACGTTTTTTGAGTTACCAAATTATATATTGGACGTATCGGTATATATTTACAATCATGGTTAAGAAACATACAACTATTGCATCGCCATGACAGTTTTAAAATGCTAGCAATTAAAAACAACATAATCGGTTTACAGGATTTAAATCCTTACATATATTATATAGAATATTATTATGTACATTCATAATGGTACACATGGAGTACCGATTGCGCTATTTTGCGTTTTTTTTCGCATCGCAATACAGAGTGGGGCCCCTGTACGATTTTGATCAAGCCATATGGCATGATGCTCTATAAAACCACTTTTGCAAAAAAAAAAATTAAAAAAGTACTTTGATTATTCAGCACGTAGGCTTAAACTGAATAAAATGGAAAATAATGATTTGTAAAGTCAAAAACAAAATATGTAGAACATCCGAAAAGGTTAAAAACTAATATATTACATATTCTGAACATCATTTCATATTTTCTAAAAAACATGTTACAGATTCTGAACTACATTTTATATATTCTGAAATACATGTTACAGTTTCTGAAATACAATTAATATTTCTGAAATACAATTGACGATTTCTGAACTACATTTTACAATTCTGAAATATAACTTACGCTTTCTGAATTTCAACTTACTATTCTGAACTACATTTAACTAATCTGAAATACAATTAACGAATTCTGAATTTCAACTTACTATTCTGAACTACAATTTACTTTTCTGAAATACAATTTATTATTCTGAACTACAATTCACTTTTCTGAAATACAATTTACGGATTCTGAACTACATTTCACAGTTCTGAAATACAAATTACGCTTTCTGAAATAAAATTTACGTTTTCTGAACTACAACTTGAAAAGGTGTAGATCATTTCAACTCTATCTTGAATGTCACAAATTTTACTTTGAATTCGTAGTTAGTGACTCCGAAAATTATCGCTTATCGAGATTGATATAAATCAGTTGATTTGTTGAAATTAAGTCCACCATCTTATAACCGCTAATTAGAATTTCGCAAATTTGACATCAAAATCGTGACCTAAAAAACCCCCAGAACACCCTATTTGGTGTAATTCTATTGATTTTTTCAAGTTATGTATCAAGTTTAGCATAAATCTATATTTTTTCAAATAATATCCGCTTGGGTCCGCCATTTTGAATACCAAAAATCTGCCTGCATATTCGTAATCAGCGCCCTCAAAAACCACTATATACAAAGTTTGGTGTGAAAAAAGCCAATATTCGGCAAAAAAAAAAAAAATGTGCGTACAAACTCCCAAATTATACCAAGTCATCAGTAGATTTGCGTGATTTTCGCTGTGACTTACTCAGCTAAGCAGCTAAGTAAGAAACTTATTCTGACAATGTATCGATAAAATTCCTAAGAATTTTTTGCCGAGAATATATTCTTCTATTAGAAACTAGAGTTTCATCTACTGCATTCAGCATACCATTAGGGGGCAACCCAATCGTATAATAACTATTAGGGATAACCTTAATTATATTCATATTTCAAAGATTGATCAGTATTTCCAATACTTAGTGTGTTTGCTGGTTGTGTTTCTCTTATTGTCTTTTTCCACGATTCCGTTTAGAGTTCAGCTTTTTGGGCTGATTTTTTAACATGGACCTTGGCGCTATTTTTATTTATTGACTGTTATTTTTTTTTTTTAACTGATTTATTATTGTACTAAACACAGAACTGATCAAATTTTCTTTTCTATTGTTAGGCTCTACACCGAGAAAAAACCTAATGCAAAATTAATAAAAAACATAGTATAATTTATACGATCAGCCTCCTAAGTTTTTCGTCAAAACACCTAAGTTTTGCATGTTAACTTACCGATATTGATTTGAATGATAAATTAGCGAAGTATTTTGTAATTTACACATTTGCTTCGACAATTTATATGAAGCGTGCTTGCTTATTCTGCCGAACATAATGTTTAAATTTTTAACAAAAAACTTTATTGAACTATCAAAGTTAAATAGATAAATAAATATACAGGAAGAAGTATAAAATATACAACTATTTAGGTAAATTACTGTATATTGTTTTTGTAAAAAATTCCCAAAGACAAGTATGAAGTGTACATATACACTAATAGAAAAAATATTAAATTTATACAAAAACTTTTTTAATTTATCCAAAAAGCGAGTCAATTTTGCACCAATAACGTATTTGCATAAATCGACTACGTAAATATTTAAAATTTATTTAAATAGTTCTTTAATTAAATAAAATATTTAAATATTTAAACAGAATTAATAAAAAATATATTAAAATTATGCATGCATTTTTTAAATATCTTTCAAATATTTAATATTTGAAAACAAAACTATCACATTTTAAGAAAATTAACATAAAAATATTGAATTTAAAAAACAACATATTTAAATTCAATAAGAATTATAAGAAGCAAAATATGCAGGTAAATGACAGTCAGAAAATATCAAGTTGTCACTCCACCCTACATCATTTCTTTAAGCGACCACCCATCGCACTCACAAACCGTCTTGGCCAAACATCCAGGCTATATAACCCTTGCTACAAAAACTAAACGAGAACTATAAGAAACCTGCAACTGCAAGAAATAAACTGCAGGAACAGAGTACGATGCTGTTGCTGCTTGTCGGCTATTTCGCTTGTCGGCGATGCTGTTGCTGATATTTGATTTATTCACGTAAATATTTAAATAAAATTTATACTATAATATAATAACTATAAAATATATATTTTCTTAATGTGTCAAAGATTTCAGGGGTTTACCTACACTATTGGTTAAACTGTTATATACTTGGCTTGGCAGAATCAAACACTTTTTTATTGGCAGGGTATCGAAGTATGTGCTTTGAAAGCAATGTATTAAACAATATACTACTTTGGTGAATAACCATAAGTTTTTAATTTCCATACAATTTTCTTCACCCAAGCTGGCTTAGGTGATTTTACTATTGCTTTTTTTTTTCGGTGTACGACAATGCAGCTATCATTTCTGGTTTATATGGGGGCGTACAAGCCATCATAAAAAGTAAGAACCTAAAGCTATTTTCAATGGATACGTAAACCATTCAATAAATTTATGTGGTGTTCACGCGTTTGTTGTAGATGCAGCATGTGTTACTTTTTTTTTGGAACTGTGTAAAGGTTATTTTAATTTTTTTGCTGGTTCTACACACCGATGGAATATTTTAATAAATGGTACTGGAATTCCATTGAAAAGGCTCACAACAACACGATGGAGTGCTCGTTATAATGCAATCAATTCACTTAAAGAAAATTTCCAAAATTATCTAAACGCGATTGAGGAACTTTTAGACTCGCGTGAAAACTTAGATACTCGAAGTGGTGCTCAATGCCTTTTCACAAATGACTATACTTTCCTCTGCTTTTTTTCTTCTGGGCTGATGTCTTAAAAGAAACTGAAGCAACACAAATTTAACTGCAAAAGAGGATTGAGTCTTGAAAAAGTTTTGATTAAAACAAATGCTCTTGTCCAATTTCTGCACGATGGACGAAGCAATATGGTAACAAATGCTTTAGAGCAGGCACGATAAACATTTTGTGATCTGGGCATTAACATAGAAAGAAGAGTAAGGTACAATCAGAGGATGGCAGGAGAAATAATTTTGCGCGTGCTGGCTTTTGACCCTTTCCGAAGAAATCAGAAGAGTTCTGAATGAATGTGGTCGACACATTATAAAAAATATGCTAGAGTGGGGCTATAAAAACGTGGGAATAATGCTATAGGGAATATTAAGGAGTTAAGAAAACCTTGGTTAAGAAAGCATTTGTCCACTAACATATTAAAATTTTTAATTTCTAACAAATAATTTCTCAATAATTCATCAAAGATTGGCATAGATAGGGAAATTTTAAGCAAAAAAAAAAAAGCTCGTCAGCCTTGATAACTGGGATAACATTAAAATTGACTGCAAAACTTACAGGACTGAACGCAATCGATATCTGCAAACTTGAATCTGCCACGCAAGAACTTCTATCCTGACTGTCAAGGGAGTTAGAAATCATTTGTCCATAACATACAAGAATTGTTAATAACTTCGTTTTAAAAACGTGGTATATTAAAAATGTTTTTTTACATCAATAAAATTATATTCTACTTCAGTTGGGATCTACTTTATTTTGCTTACACTAAGAGAAAAAGTCATGTAATCAGTACAGAGACTTCTATGTAAAATCTATGTACTGCGTCTTGTATGAGAACGCAACGAGAGCAGCATGTACTGAGTAAAGTAAGCGTGTACTGGTTACATATGCGTTTATTCACTTAATGAAATGAATATAAAATATATTCATTACAGCGAAATATGTGTTGAATACATTGCAGACTTCAATAAATGTAAGCAACGTGTACTCAATCAATATTTTATGTATCGTTTTACAAGAAATGTACTCAATACATAAACTAAAGACTCAGTTCATTTCTTGCTTGCACAACGGCATGGTAAACGTGCTATTCACTCACTACAGAGCAGCGGCGGATCTGGAAAAAATCTTGGGGGGGCGGGGGGTAAATTATCAAAGACATACTTTTTCGATTTGAAAAATTGAATCTTTTTGCAAATAGACAAATTGTTAAAAAAAATCCTGATTTTTCGAAGCAAATTTTCTTCAGCGACGAGACCCATTTCGCGCTAGGTGGATACGTGAATAAGTAATATTGTCGTATATGGCTGCATATGCCGTAAAGGGCTCTAAAAATCCCCCAAGCGATTGTGGAGAAGCCATTGGCATCCGCAAAAAGTGACTGTCTGGTGTGCATTATGGTCTGGTGTAGTCATTTGTTCGATTTTTTTGAAAACGATCAAGGAACAACCGTTACAGTCAATTCTGAACGTTATGGCCAATTTTTTTTTTTTTTACCTGAAATTGAAGATACGGATCTGGTCGATATGTGGTTTTAACAAGATTGGACCACTAGCCACACAACAGCACCAATTAGGGCTTTTTTGCAAATGAAATTACCAGGACGACTTATTTCGAGATCTGACGATGTCAATTGGCCACTGAGATCGTGCGATTTGACCCCTCAGAACTTTTTTTTGGTGGGGCTACGCAAAAGATCATGTTTACGTGAATGAACTTCAAACTCTTGTGCAATTAAAAACCAACATTCGTCAAGTCATGGCCGAGCGTGATAAAAAAAGCATTGAAAATTATCTAATAAGGGTTGAGTCCTGCAAAAACTTCCGGGGCGGACATTTGAATGGAATATTGTATTCCACGTTAAATGGAAAAGTCTAAACAATATAACGAAATAAAAATTTTATCGAAATCTACATTTTTAGTGTGTATTTTGACTTTTTTTACCTCAAAGTGGATAGCCCTTTACATATTTCTCCATCCAGCTGGTTGTTTCTTTTACTGAATAATAGTTTCATATCTTATAAAAAACTATGTGAATAGACGACCGCGACAGTGTCCACCGCGTAGTACACACGCGTGTGAAGTAACACTTCGTCTTTTTACGTATACACGAAAGAGTAAATGAGACAAATGCTGTTGCTGTGGTCGACACTAGAATAGACCGTTTAAGGTAGTGTTAGAATTCTCAGAGCTCTGACTTAACTAAACCTTGACTGAACTGATAACATTAACTCGTGTGAACTGTTCAATGCCTCAACAAGATTTATGACAAGATTAAGGATAAGATTTAAGACAAGATTTAGGAAAAGAATGGAGAAAGTATTTAGCAAGGATTAGGAGAAGGCATAGAACAAGGATTTGGCCACATTTAGAGCAATATTTAGGACAAAAATGGGGGCAAAGACTGGGACAAGAAGTGAGACAAGGATAAAGGAAGGTAATCGAAGGACAAGGATAAGGTCGGAAATTCGGACATGGATTAAAACAAAAATTTGGACAAGGATTGGGTATTCTTGGACCAATATAATAATAAGCATAAGGATGACGACAAGATTGGGAACAAGCGAGAGAAAAGGTATAAGAATACGAACTAGAATAAAGAAAGGATGTCAGGTCAAAACCTACAGGTATTTCCAATACAAAACAAAAACTTAAACGTTATATACCTATACAAATCCATTTCAAAATGGCGGTCTACATATTGCACTTGGAATGATACATTGGCCGGGTAAATTTTATTGATTTTTTTTACTGGAAAACGGCTGGTTAAAGAAAATTTCCAGAGTAAAGAATTGTTTAGAATTTTTTAAAGACTACATGTGAAGCTTCGCTAATTTTCGTGTTAAAAAAAAGAACCGAAAAACTAAAAAGACGGTAAACGTCTCCAAAAAATTTTAAAAAATTCCGTGTATTTCTTGAATGATTCCAAACATCTTTATATGTATCAGTAAACATTTTTTTTTAAAGTTTGCAATTTTTAATATAGACAGATCGTGAGTCTTCGATCAAAATTATTGACAATAAAACGGAGCAATATCTAGAGAATACGCCGGCCGGGGTAGGACTCCCCATTTGAGCATTTTTATACCCCTACGTTTAAAAAACGTAATCGGGGTATATTAATTTTGTCACTCCGTTTGTAACGCCTATAAGGAGGCGTGGTAGGTATAGAAAAGTATATATATATTCTTGATCAGCATCACCACCCGAGTCGATTTAGCCATGTCCGTGTGTTTGTCCGTCTGTCCGTCTGTCTGTCTGTGATCACGATAACAGCAGTAATTTTCAAGCTATCATCACGAAATTCGATTTAAGCTTTTATCTAAGAAATAAAGGTCAAGTTCAAAAATGAGCCAAATCGTATAAAAACCACGTCTACCTCCCATGCAAAGTGACTTTATCAAAACGGTTAAATCTCTTAGAATACCAATAAAATTAATATATGGGTTTGAAAGTTTGCGTATGAGTTTTGATATTTAATATACACTCTGAGTATGAAGTTTAGTCGAATCGGATGGAAAACACGCCTACCTCCCATACAAAGTGACTTTATCAAAAAGGTAAAATCTCTTTAAATTCCACAAAAATTAAAATATGGACATGAAATTTTGCGTATGAACTTTGATATTAAACATATACTCTATGTATGAAATTCAACGAAATCAAGTGAAAACCACACCCACCTCCCATACAAAGTGACTTCATTAGCGAATATTTTCTGTTTAAACTCTGACGAAAATGTTTTTACAAATAAACATTTTTTTGACTGCTTAAGACTTTGAATATACTTCGGTTCGGACGTGGGGGTATTTTAACTTCGGCCCAGTCGAAGATAATTTCTTACTAGTTTTTTTTTTCAGATGACTACAGATCATGATATTCTACAAGCAAAATGGTCCTACTCTTATCGCATCGCTTCATAAAAACGTCACATACACGCAAATGACGTCACAAAACAAAAATAATTTAATAATTGTTGAAATCAATAAAAAAACTTTATATTAATATCTCTGACCATTTTTTTGTAGAATTCTTTCAAAAAACGCCTTCAGAATCGCTTATGCATACATAAAAGTACCTTTAAGCTATGGGCACAATTATTTACTTCAAATGAAGTATTAAAAAGTAAAGTATTTAAAAGTTCTTGGGGGGTAATTACCCCCCTTTACCCCCATCCCCCCTTGTATCCGCGCCTGCTACAGAGCACGTGTAAACATCGATTAAAGCGACACATGTATTCAATACAAAAAATTTGGACTCAGTACATGTCTCACTTATGCGATTAAAGTGAGACATTTATTCAATACATAAATACGGATACTCATACACATTTGGGTGTTCTTAAGGGGGTCTCGAACTCGATACGAACAGGCAGAGAGGTCGATCGCTATGATTTCCTTAAAAAATTGAGAAGAATGACAAATCTTGAAAACGAAGCAAGATGGGCCAAAAATATCGGTTTTTGCGACATTCACGTATTGGTGTCGGCCGATATAAAAAAAAACCAATAAAACCCAATGATAGATGGCTTGCAAGTCATTTGAATTATGCTTGCGCAGCTCTCTAATATGTACTCAATGCATGAAATTATGTACTCAAATATGCAATAAGTCAATAATGTATGTACTCATTACATAAAATTATGTGCTACAAATATATGTACGGAGTACATGAAAATGGTTCTTACATACTGTAAAAAAAAAAAAATAAATAACTGGCCATTTCAGCCCTTGAAAGAACTTTCACCTAGCTTCTTATGATCATTTGTGTTGTGCGTGTTATTAAGTTTGTACAAAATTGACCGAGAACCGGACCTACATGCTTAACGCCGACTCCGAACGGCGATGAACGGAATGTTCTTGTTCTCAAGAAGCTTTACATGGCATTTTGATTACTCTCTGAGGTTTGCCATTGTCTGCAGAGAGGTGGCGGCCGTACTGAAAAATTATTTTAATTCAAATAATTTTCTGTCGCTGCTGGGGTCCGAACCTTGGTCTCCAAAGTTCGTTGACATAGCGGCCACGCACTTTAACCAACTACGCCACGGTCGCCACAACATACATACTGTACACAAATATGTTGCACAAATTTTATGTAATGGGTCAATAATCTATGTACTACGTACATCGGAACCGTACTCATTACATAACAACATTTTCAATAGTTTTGTGATGAGTACATAAAATTCTTTATTGACCACATCAACTTTAAAGCATTATGTAGTCAATACAGATTTCAACATGTACTCAATACAGGAAAAATGTAAAATTTATGTGTGCAGAAATTTCTGTCATGAGTACATAAATTTATGTACTCACTCTATAGGTTTTTCCCTCTGTGTATATATATGATTTGGTTTTTTTTTGCAGTAAAACATCTCTTAACTGCTCTGCTTATTTTGAAATTGGTGAAGACATGCATCTTTTTAATCTGCACTAACGAAATAAGAATTAACTTACAATGTTTTCTCATTTTTGAGTTATTAAAGACTTTTTCAAAATACAAATTCACTATTTTATTTTTTATAATATTTAATGCAAAAAAAAAAGATCCTAAGAATATCTTATTTTTTGCTGATATGCAAGAAAAAATAAAGTATTTCCATAGCACAAATTATCCCCTGTGGAGTTTTTTGAGAAAAATTTGAATAGTGGTTAGAAGCTGTAACCAACGTTCAAAAATTTCATTACCTACCGAAAATATTCAAATTAGCTGCCGCAAAATACCTGTCAAAATGTGTGTTTTATGGGAGATAATAAATATGGAATGATTGATAACACCAACGCACAAACATACACACACACACACACTAACGTTTTATCGCACCATCACTTCAACACAAGCACATAAGCTGAGTTAAAACAGCTAAAATAATCCATGCATGCAAGCATGGCAGGATGGCTGAATATCAAGTCTTTGCCGGTTGTAAAATCCTCAGTTTAACCTGGAAACTCTTATCAAATGTGGCACCAATAATGCTACCAACACAAACCCATTTACACATACACAACCACACCAAGCACACAGAAAGTGTAGAAGCCAAAAAAAAAGCGGGTAGGTGCGACAAATAATAATAAAGTCTACCCTGAACAAGGATTCACCTGAACAACTGAACTGCGATGCCACTCAAACTGGCGATTATTATTCAATTTATTCTCTTCCAATGACATCATAAAATGAAGTTGATGATTAATGACACAACGTCACGCTGTTGCAGCGTGCAAATCATTCACAAACATTCAATGTGTTAAGTTTAAGTATGAGTTAAAGTAGCGTTGTGTGAGTGCTGTGCTCCCTACCAATTATAGGTGAATTGTGTTGTCTATATTACTGCTGCTGATTTGCAAACAAGTTCAATTTCAGTTCACAAGGCCAAACCAGTTAACCATCATCAGCAACAGCAGCAACAGCAACAACAGCAACAACAGGAACAACCTATAGACAAACCTATGAAACATTGCATCCAGTTAATTAAGCGGTTAATTTGGTGGTTTGATTCGTTAGAAATATATATCTGGCAACAAATTATTTCAAGGGTTGCCTCGTTTCTTCGTTTCTTCCACAATTTGCGTGGATGTTAGTTATGTTAGGATAGATGGGAGGATAGGTAGTTCGAATGAATATATATGGGTGTGTGTGTGTGTGTGTGCGTTTGACTTTGTGGTTGATGAAGATGATGCTATGATGACAGAGCGGCTTTTTGTTGCTAATTAACAAATTAATTAATCTGTTCACGTAATGTGTGGACAATGGTAAACAATTAGTCAGCCAAGTTGGCGTAGTGAGTGAAAGTGTGTGGTGTGAGTAAGTGAGAGTAGTTGTTTGTGTGTTTGTGTGGGGAGTTATTGTATATTCTCCGTGGTAAAGTGAGGAGTATAAAAAAGGTGCAAAGCTATTTTCATTTCTTGCTAAATCAACTTTCGTTCATTAGTTAAAAAATCGACACAAGGCAATTACCTAGATAAAGGGTTTTCAAATCCGAATACGTAGGTTAACTTTTAAGTCTTGAGATATGGCAACACTTATGTTACTATGTCAAATTTGATATTGTCATCGTAAAATTTAATATTTTTAATGGTGAACGAGCCCTATTCTGGCAACTTAACTTAGCTCACCTCATTAACAAAATGGTTAATATTAACAGACTGCTAAGGTTTCGTATTCTGGTGATAATTTAAAACATTGGTGGGCATTCATACATAGCCGCAATCTTGGCGTTTATGTGTTTTTGTGCATTCAAAAGCTTTTCAATGTTACACAAGTCTGCACGTGTGAAGCTCTGGCAGCGTACGTGTGGCGGCAGAGAAAGCTCTTTGCTCGCGAGTGACATAATGCCCGACATTGATTTAAAAGCTCCTTTCTTAACTGTTTTGTTAATGACAGAAAACATCTTAACAACGAAATATAGTTCAGTGTTAAATCAAACAAATGCTGTTCAAATGTAATAAAATTTATAAAAAAGGATGAATTCTTACTTCTTACTTCTTACTTCTTATTTATTTTAAGCATTGATATTGAAGAATATCAAAGAAAATATAAATTTTAAAGACTGAAAAACACTCAAACATTGCTTGGCTATTAAAAAAATTAATATTGAAACATAAAACAATTGTATACAATCAGTTAATTATATATTTCTTAACATTTTCCATCTTACTTGTAGAAAAATAAACGTAAGCAGTCAAAAAAAGCAAGAAATTAGCAATAAAACAACAGTTGATTTTATATCTAAGGAATTTACATTTTCACCATGCGTGGTGAACTTTTGCAGCTTTTTAGAGCTTTGAAATTGTTAATGATTTGCCAGAATACGAAAATTTACTTTACATAACAAGAACATTAACAAGAGCTTTTCTTACAATTCCTTGTTATGTTAACAAACAGAATAAAGCTGTTGGAATATTCATATTGGCAAACAAATGGAATTAAATCGTGAACATTTTCGTGCGATAATTATCTACGCCTTTCGATGTGGATTAAGTCAACAGCAGTGTGCCGATAAACTCGCTTCGACTTTTGGTGATGAAGCACCATCTCCAGCCACCATGTTTCGCTAGTTTTCCGAATTCAATCGTGGTTGCACTTCGCTACAGGACGAATTTCATGAAGATATTGATGCTTTACGTGAACTGATAAAGCTTGATCGTCATGTGACCTACCGTGAGATAGAGGCATTTTGGGGATTAGGAGACCACCATATTGATGCGGTTGATTCGACAAGAGATTATATTACAATAAGTTTGCCCAGCTCCATATAGCTTTACTAGGACTTGTTGGTGCTTGATAGGCTTCAATGGCTGGCTATAAGCTGAGCTTATCCTCGTTACAAGGCTAGTAATATGGTCTTTTGTCGTTTCTATGGAATTTTTTAAATGATATTCACAAGTGGATGATGCTATGGCCAATCGGATGTACTGGGACTACTCAGGTCAAGGATGGGTCATGATATCATATATATACTGTAAACAATATTTGCGACTAGATTGGGAAAAGTATACGTATAAGTATTAGTATAAATATAAGTATAAGTATAAGTATAAGTATAAGTATAAGTATAAGTATAAGTATAAGTATAAGTATAAGTATAAGTATAAGTATAAGTATAAGTATAAGTATAAGTGTAAGTATAAGTATAAGTATAAGTATAAGTGTAAGTATAAGTATAAGTATAAGTATAAGTATAAGTATAAGTATAAGTATAAGTATAAGTATAAGTATAAGTATAAGTATAAGTATAAGTATAAGTATAAGTATAAGTATAAGTATAAGTATAAGTATAAGTATAAGTATAAGTATAAGTATAAGTATAAGTATAAGTATAAGTATAAGTATAAGTATAAGTATAAGTATAAGTATAAGTATAAGTATAAGTATAAGTATAAGTATAAGTATAAGTATAAGTATAAGTATAAGTATAAGTATAAGTATAAGTATAAGTATAAGTATAAGTATAAGTATAAGTATAAGTATAAGTATAAGTATAAGTATAAGTATAAGTATAAGTATAAGTATAAGTATAAGTATAAGTATAAGTATAAGTATAAGTATAAGTATAAGTATAAGTATAAGTATAAGTATAAGTATAAGTATAAGTATAAGTATAAGTATAAGTATAAGTATAAGTATAAGTATAAGTATAAGTATAAGTATAAGTATAAGTATAAGTATAAGTATAAGTATAAGTATAAGTATAAGTATAAGTATAAGTATAAGTATAAGTATAAGTATAAGTATAAGTATAAGTATAAGTATAAGTATAAGTATAAGTATAAGTATAAGTATAAGTATAAGTATAAGTATAAGTATAAGTATAAGTATAAGTATAAGTATAAGTATAAGTATAAGTATAAGTATAAGTATAAGTATAAGTATAAGTATAAGTATAAGTATAAGTATAAGTATAAGTATAAGTATAAGTATAAGTATAAGTATAAGTATAAGTATAAGTATAAGTATAAGTATAAGTATAAGTATAAGTATAAGTATAAGTATAAGTATAAGTACAAAAAATGAGACAAGGAATAGAACAAGGCTTTGAACAAACTAAGATTGAAACTTAGGACAAAGATTTAGAAAAGAAGTGGGTAAGCAGGATTAGGAACGAATTTGCACAAGGATATGGTCAGGAATATGGACATGGATTATTTGGAGTTTTGACAAGAAGACGGATAATTATTAGAACAAATATACAAATAAGGCTAAGAATGAAGACAATTTTGGGAACAAATTAAAGGTTAGGGACAAGAATAAGGACAAGTATAAAGGAAAAACTGTCACAACAAAATCTACGGATGTGTCAAAATTATTTTAAACTTTTCTTAGAGTTTTTCAATAAAAATAAAAAGAAAAGGAGAGAAAAATCGATTTTTGGATTTCGACCACAGGCAATACTAGTCTTTATTATTACTACACAAAAGAAGCATTGGGCGTAACTACGGCTTACATAATATATTCTGAACTTATAATTTTCGATAAGGGATTCGAATTGTATTTGGTGAATAACACAAGTAATTTGAGCTTTCAACTTCTCAAGCATAGCCGGTTTATCCGTATAGTCTTTAGACTTAACGAGGCTGCAAAGGGAAAAGGCTAGGGGTTTCCAATTCACCGTAAAAGACCCCATGAATCATTTCATCATTTCATCATGCATCTCTTTTTTCAGTGTTTTATATCTTCTATATAGCATCAATGCACTAATTTTAATTTTTCGTAATTGCTGGACAGAAAAGTTACCTTTTCACCTAGTGCAATTATTGTGTTTTTTTGTTCAATGGTTGATGAAGAAAAATTAATTTTCACACAAATGTTTTTCCGTCAGTACCCCGCTCATTATGTTCTCAAGCTGTGAGTTTCAGTCAAATCCCAAAAGCTTGTGCAATCAAGCTGCTTACTCTTTAGATAAAATAAGCTTCTTATCTCTCCAACATAATTATTCCATCACCATTTTAACTACCAGTGCTTTGGTGTACTCATCACTTTATACTGTACATCCTTTAATTTCCATTTTTATTCTGCTTTTTTACTACATTCACTTTTGCTTCTTGTTGACTCAATCTCATTCACTTAATCCCACATGTCTAATCATCTCATAATGCGTTGTGGCGGCGCATCCAGTCACAACTTTTGTGATATTAAAAATCAAGTGTGGAATGCTTAAAACTTGGCAAAGTTGGAAAAATGGGTGTGAAAGGGGGGGGGGGGGGGATGTATAGCAAATACGTGTTATTAGCAGACATTTTGATGTGCCTGTCAGTTGCGGATAAAATGCTGACGAAAAAACACAAACATGCCTACACGCGTCTGACAGATGATTCCGGCATGGAAAATTCTTTTTGACAGCTTGTCCTCCATTTACAGGCTAGGAGACCATGAACCTTACATTCACTTGCCTGCCAATGCCAACCGAAGGTAAACCTTGATAGACAAGTGCGGCCAGCATCGACTTACTTCGACGTCATGTTATATGTTATGTATTTCTACTCTGTCCATTCTGACATGACAATTCATGAAAGTGCGTTGTCAGCAAATCTTATGTAACGTGTATTTGGCAGTTGCCACAAAATACAAGACTCACGTTTTCCAAAATGGGTTGCTTTGGCCTGAAAAAAAAAAAAATAAAAATAAAAACTTTGTCAAGTGCGCAGCCAATCGATGGCATACATACACGTAATAAAACTGCTAGGATTGCCTTCGTGACACTTAAATACAATGATACTTGTAGATTCATTAACTTCAAAATAATGCAAGTTTTAGTGGCAAACAATGGGTACTCGTACTTTAAGTATTATTTTTGCAGTGTACATTATCATTTACAAAAGCTTCGAAGATGGACGCGCAGTAGAAGATGACATCCGGTTGAAGGTATAAGCTTCTGTCATCATCATGATTTAACTGCTTTTAATTTCTTATCTTATTTCGTTTTCTGTGTTACTCAAAACACATAAAAAATTCGAAAACATTAAAACATTACGACTGCACTTATCCCACCTCTGAGACACTGAGTGAACCTAATTAACGTTGCTTAAATACTGACTGGTTCTAATTAAGGCTCCTTAAATCTGAATGTCTTTAATATGAGTCCGTAAAATTATTGGTGAATAAAGCTTATGATCGTCAAACGTATCATAAATCTAACCAGTACGTATAAGTAATCTACACCTTCTTCTATTGACTCGTCTCCACCTGAGCTACAGAGTTTCATGAAGATGCTGAAAGTTTACACTTTCGTTATGCAGTAAAAATTCGTAATAATTGACGCTGACTGACGCGTCTTTGATGTTCTTTATGAATAAATAATGTTGCTTTTAGCAATTTTGACTTTAACAGCTTTCTGTAATCATGGCATTTTCGTAACCTGACTTTTAACTTCCAGTCCATTTTACGGTATGAAGGAAGATCGATGGCAATTTTGCGAAAAAAGATATAAAATCATTATTTTGCCATCAGCTATTAACCCACAAAAATTGATTATGAGAAGTTTCGGGGTGTCGAGAGTCGGACTTTCATACAAAAACACACATTTTTTTTTGCACTCCGGCTCAAATTTCGATACTAACTACGACAGACCGGTACTTGAGCATGGAGTCATTTGATTTCTTGCATCAAAATACAATTATGGTCAAAACGTCTATGATGGCAACTTTCATTTTTCGTTCTTACTGGAAAAATTTCCAAAATTACTACTACATGTAACTATTACAATGCCATGATATTACAATATTAGGGACAATTAATAGCAATTTGTTGAAAGAGGACAAAATTGTTGTTGTATTAATGAAAATAAACTTATAAGAATTAAGATGAATCTTAACAATGTATCGAATAGTTCTGTTCCAAATTTTATAGTGGAAGTTGTTCATCACATTGTTGTTTTTTGTTTTTTGGAAAGAGTTAACGGCAAATTCAAGAGATTGGCTGAGTTAAGAATAAGGATAGGCTGAGTTAAATTCTTGTTGTCACTTTTTGTCGTGTGAGGTGACGCGTGTCATTGTGACTTACATCCCTATTCTGGCGTTGAAGTGACAATAGACTGTCATTGAAATTTTGTCACTGACCATGTTATGCACCTGTTATGCATTCTTGTTATTTTATTCTACATCAAAGGTGACACGGAGAAAGCTTATGAAATTCACCACACGATGGTCAAAAGCTTTTTTACTTTATTAATATGTGCCAAAATATTTATTGTGAAAAATTTAAATTGTAGACAAACAGAATATTTCAACGAAAAAATGTTAAGTTAATAATTTCTTTAATTTTTGCATATTTTAGACATTTTCTTATAATTCAGGAGCAAAATATTCGAATGTACAACTGCAGAGCAACTGCAGTTTTATGTTCAATTCTGCAAGGAGCATCCCGAACTACTTTTTGCAACTGCAACTGATTGTTTATTTATTTTCAAAAAAGTCTTCTTAGCATCCGAAATGTTTTCGTAAACACCGATTCCTGCATACAAAAGGGATTGGTTGTATCTCTCAAATGCTTTAGCCTTCGGCTTTTTATTTTATTATTTCTTTCGGCAAGGATGGACGAATATATTATTATAAATTATTTTCTCATTGTTAATTTATTTATTTTTTGATTTTTCGCACAATTTAACAATTTATAGTTTTTAAGATTTTACAAAACACCGAATACTAAAGAAAAAGTGTTTCAAAAATTCGCTTGTCACCTGCTCCGTAGGTGATGACAGCTACCAATGACAAATTGAATTTTTGACGTAGAAGACGTCATTCTCGGAGGTAAGTAGGGTGGCTGATAGTGATCAGGTGTCGGTATTTATATAACTTTTTGAGCCTTTGGTGGGCCTAAAGTACTGATCGTACAATGTTGATGTTAGCACTTGTTGGTCTGCTTGATCCTCACTGGGAGAAAAATTCATGTTAGAACTCTCTAACTTATATAAATTTTACACAATTACATGAAATATAAAGCCAACATTTGATGTTTTTGTTTGCTTAAGTTTTCCACCTATTGATCGACAGTTTCCGGTTTTATCGACAAAACCATAAAATTTGTATGGGAGCCCCCCTAAGGAGTGGTCGGAGGGAATAGGTGTCAGACGCAAAAATATTCCTTTTGCAAAAATAATGGGGTCGGTAAGACATATTAAACCTCTCCGGCACTCTCTTAAAGGTCATATGCTCAAGTGTACGGAATAAATAAACAAAAATCATAAAATTTGTATGGGAGCCCTCTTAAGGCAAAACTGTTCCTTTTGCAAAAGTAATGGGGGTCGGTGATACATATTAACCCTTTCCGGCACAAACACAATAAAATTTGTATGGAAGCCCCCCGAAGGAGTGGTCGGAGGGAATAGGTGTCAAAGGCAAAAATATTCCTTTTGAAAAAATAATGGGGGTCGGTAAGACATATTAACCCTCTCCGGCACTCTCTTAAAGGTCATATGCTCAGGTGTAAGGCATAAATGTACAAAAACCATAAAATTTGTATGGGAGCCCCCCTAAGGAGTGGTCAGAGGGAATAGGTGTCAACGGCAAAAATGTTCCTTTTGCAAAAATAAAGGGGGTCAGTGATACATATTAACCCTTTCCGGCACAAAAACCATAAAATTTGTATGGGAGCCCCCCTAAGGAGTGGTCAGAGGGAATAGGTGTCAAGCGCAAAAATGTTCCTTTTGCAAAAGTAATGGGGGTCGGTGATACATATTAACCCTTTCCGGCACTCTTTTATAGGTCATATGCGCAGGTGTACGGAATAAATAAACAAAAACCATAAAATTTGTATGGGATCCCCCCTAAGGAGTGGTCAGAGGGAATAGGTGTCAAAGGCAAACATTTTCCTTTTGCAAAAGTAATGGGGGTCGGTGATACATATTAACCCTGTTCCGGCACAAAAACCATAAAATTTTTATGGGAGCCCCCTAAGGAGTGGTCGGCGAGAATAGGTTCCCAAGAAAAAAATGTTCCTTTTTCAAAAGTAATGGGGGTTGGTCATACATATTAACCCTCTCCGGCCATCCCTTAAAGCTGCCCTGTTCAGGTGTAGGGAATAAAAATTAACATGTGCCAGAAACACAGCTGTGTGGTGTATTGAGTTTTATGTTTGAGGAAAAAAAATAAAACTGGACAAACGATTTTTATTTTTGAACGTCACATAAAACTTGAGAAAAAATAAAGATAGCAAAACATTTTTTATAGTTATAATAAAACTCAAAAATAATTCTTATTCTTGAACAGAAAAATAAAAATAAAACAAATAACTTATATTTCTAACTATTAACAATAAAAATCGTAAGATAATTTTTATTGTTGAACATTAAAATAAAAATCTAAAAATAATAATAAAACTTTCAGTTTTTGGATATCGCTTATAAATAATAATTACGATCCCTAATTAAGGCATGTTGCTACTTAGCGCGCTCGGTAATCGAGTGAAAATTAAAAGTTTTTTTTTAAGGAAAGCGGTAAGAGACAATGGGAAAATTTTTTTGGGGTGAATAAATACACTAAAAAATTATTTACAAAAAATTTTTTTATTCATATTTAACATTTGTTATGTAAAATAAAAAAAAAAGAAATAACTGGACATTTCAGCCCTTGAAAGGCCCTAGGACTTTGTCCTAGGTTCTTATAATCAATTGTGTTGTGCGTGTTATTAAGTTTTTACACAATTGACCGAGAACCGGACCTACAGGTTTAACGACGACTCCAAACGGCGATGAACGGAATGTTCTTGTTTGTGGTATTTGATTACTCTCTGAGGTTTGCCATTATCTGCAGAGAGGTGGCGGCCGTACAGAAAAATCATTTTAATTCAAATAATTTTCTGTCGCTGCTGGGATTCGAACCCGGTTCTCCAGGTTCGTTGACATAGCGGCCACGCACTTTAACCAACTACGCCACGGACGCCACAACATTTTTTACGTATTTTTAATTTTACTTGCACTTTAATTTGAAGTTGACGTGTCGATATCGGAAAGAGCTGATGGTTACCATAATAACGGCAGCACCTAAAAAAAGAAAAATAAAAAATAATTCATAAATAATATGAGTATGGTTATCGTGTGAACTAAAATGTTTAAGTTTGGCAAAAAATTAAAAAAAATTATGAAGATTTGAAAAAAAATCGTAAAAAACGCAAGTCTTTTTCTTGATTTTGTGCAAAAAAATATAGAAAAAATAACAATTTTTGCAATATTTTAGTTCACACGGAAACAACACATTTGGTTAAAATTTGTGTTTAAAATTTAGATATAATCGGATGAGGTAATTTTATGTAACGATGGTAACCAGGTGTAAAATCTTAAAAAAATTTTACCTTAAAGTTTTATACTTCAAAAATGCTCAAAACTAATAAAATAAAAATTTTGTAAATATATTTTTGAGCAAATTAATTCCAAAAAAATTTTCCATTATATCTTACTGTTTTACTGCAAAAAAAAATTTTATTTTTCACTCGAATACCGAGCGCGCCAAGTAGCAACAGGCCTTAAAACAGATTTAATTTATTCTTGCCATTATGTGAAATGGGACTTAAGTATTTAGAAAGACTATATTAAATAGTAAATCAATTAATTTAAAAATCAACTTTTTTGGGTTAAAGTTTCACTTCTACCGTGCGTGGTGACCATACACATATTTTTGTATTTAAAATTTTTTCGTGGAATTTATGAATATGAGGATAAGTGGGCAAGTCTAGATTAAATAACATACATTGGGAATGGTATGGGTATAAAAACTTCATTGAAAACTAGTAGTCCTTTTTGGGCAAATTAATTAAAGTAAATCCTTTATACAGGAAAAACCAGTTTTTAAGACAAAATATTTTAAAAAATTGTAAAAACCTTTATTTTTTAAAAATCTGATAATTTATATTTATTTATTCATGTATCAAGGTATAACAAAAATGAAAAATTATAAATTGATTCTATATCAAAAATTGAAATTTTTGTAAAAATGTATACCAATAACATCATTATACCTAAGCTTTTTTTACTTTACGATGATGTAAATGGAGAACGATTTCATTAAATATCCCAATAAACCAAACGTATTCGTTTCGAATTCGAAATTCGTTCTACTTTCGTTTTCGACTCCGCGAGAGAAAGAAATTCACACTTCGTTTTCGAAACAAGATTTTTAGAATAATCGAATCGTTTTAGAAACGAGATTTTTAAAATAATCGCATCGTTTTCGAAACGAGATTTTTGGAACAATCGATTCATTTTCGAAACGAGACTTTTTTAAATTTTCTTATATTCTCAAATCCGTGTGGCGTCCGTGGTGTAGTTGGTTAAAGTGCGTGGCCGCTATGTCAACGAACTTTGGAGACCCAGGTTCGAACCCCAGCAGCGACAGAAAATTATTTGAATTAAAATAATTTGTCTGTACGGCCGCCACCTCTCTGCAGACAATGGCAAACCTCAGAGAGTAATCAAAATGCCATGTAAAGCTTCTTGAGAACAAGAACATTCCGTTCATCGCCGTTCGGAGTCGGCGTTAAACATGTAAGTCCGGTTCTCGGTCAATTGTGTACAAACTTAATAACACGCACAACACAATTGATCATAAGAAGCTAGGTCAAAGTCCTTTCAAGGGCTGAAATGGTCAGTTATTTATTTTTTTATTTTTTATATTCTCAAATCTTATGATTACAATATTTTTCTTATGAAACCAATGACTTTTTTAATAATTTTTATTTATTTTAAAAAATTTTGAATTATAACTTCATTGCAGCTTATGAAAATCTTTTTGTATTCTAAAATTTTTGTAAGAGAAGCCGTTCGGTAAAGGGAAAATTCCCTACTGCAGTTCACGGCCGTGACGGAAGGTGCTGGACAAAAAGTTTATCTAATTGCAAAGAAATATGTAGATATATCCTATCTCGTTGACATCTTCTTCATAAATTTTTTTTAAATTAATTTTCCTTTTGCTTCTGCAGAGGAACTTTTTGTGTCCAGCAGCTTCAGTCACGGCCGGGAACTTCAGTAAGAAATTTACCTCTCTACCGGATGGCTTCTCTTAACCTATTTAATCTATTTAAACTCTTTATTTATACTTTACCTGGCGTGGTTTAGCTCCCTGATGAGCAGAAATCACTTAAAATTCTCATACGTTTAATTATATTAACCCTCCTGTGTATACGAAGCTACCCGGGTAGCTTTTGCAATTTTAAAGTGAAAAAAGATAACTTTCGTCCAAGGAACTATATACTCAAATCGAAATTTAATTTTCGTTTCAATACAACTGTAATACTGAAAAGAAAATGTTATGGTAATTTTTTATTTTAGTTACTTTTTTTATTATAGTTATTTTAGTTTAAAGAAGATTTTTAGTTACTACCCCTTCGTCTTATACGAAGGTACCTGGGTACCTTCATATAAAATACATGTGAATTCTTACTTATACGGGTATTGTCTGTCGATTTTTTGCGTTTGGAATGTCAGTACTACTGTGTGAAATGTCATTCAGCTACATCAAATAAAATTTCCGATTGGGTTCGCAATGTCTGCTGACAGAATTCCACAAAAGTTCTTTCTTTCAATTCGATACAACACACGTCTCTAATATTCTCTCATTTCCCATTTTTCACGCCGTTTAGACGCGTGTGGTATATTCGATTGTCTTTAATATTGGTTGTGAAATAAAGGGAAATTACTCTGAAACAGCGTGGAATATGAATATACATCATTTAAATAATGAACACTTAACCGAATTGTGGAAGTCATAATTTTTAACAATTGGGCATTATGACTTCCACATGACCGCGCATCAATGGGAATCACTAGATTTTTGCAAATGAACCGGTTTTTGATATTCGACAACAATAAATCTCGCGTAATCAGCATGAAGGATGACAAGGCAGCGATCCCCATACGCGATTTGTGGGAAATTATGGATGCCAATCAGCACAACAACTGCAAGCCAAACGAAAGCATCACCATCGAGTGGGCATGGAACTCAAAAAGGTCATACCCATTAACAGGAGAAATTTACACCGCTAGAGCAGCTCGGGTATGGGCACCACTACATTTCAAGCTTCTGTGTTGTTTCTGTATTTGTCTTTTGTCTTTGATTTTTTGTTGCATTTTGTATTGCTACGTAAGCCTTTGTTCTCAATTCTTACTCTCAACGCTCACGGAGGGCTCACTGCCCATAGCTGACCATGATAAATCGATGTTAGGAGACGACCAGAAGCTGTTCGTCTTTATAACGAATCTTTATGTTCTATAATGGCATAAAAGAAGGGGTAGATGTAATGGATAAAATGTTGTCTCATTATACCACTGAACGCATTACCAAATGGTGGTCAGTTGCATTATTTTTCAACATCTTAAATGTTTGCGGATTGGCAGCTATATCATTCACAATGAGCAAAACTTTGAAACTGCACAAAAACCGATAGTCGCCGAAAACTTTTACAAGATTTGCGAAGACGATTCCCAATTACCAACAACGGAACCTCAGCGCAAAACACAAAAATGCTGATTTTTGTGTGGTGGAAAGCCGTAAACATGTGAATTTGAATCTGAGGCAAGTATTGTGTCTTCCCATCCACAAACTTCTCTACCACCAACTAGGTACGACTTCAAGTCGTAAATATTGATGAGTTTTTAATTTCAGTTAATATGAAATGAGGAAAGAAAATTGCAAATGCGAAAGGTTAAAGGGTGGTAGTCGAGCACGCTACCTACTCAACTACCGAGGCCGCTTAACATTGTTAGGAACATAATAATATATTCAATATGTAAGATTCATGTTCTCAAAACATTTAATTTATTCATATACTTGAATGACAATGTAATTAATAAAGAATAGCTTTAATGTCAATCTATATACATATGTATATATTTAATTAGTTTTTTTATAAAGTTTTTAATTACACGCAGTTTTTCTCATACAGATTGTATGAAGGTACCTGGGTACTTTCGTATACACGAAAGGGAGAAATTTTTCGGATACACATGAGGGTTAAAAATAAACTTAAAAAATGTCAAAATGCGAACGTTTTTGAAAGGTTATACAACGAGTAGCAAGTGATTTGTTTTTCTTTTGTTTTTTACATTTAAAACTATGGTTGCCACGGTTTCTTTTTTATTTTTTGGAAATTTGAGAAGTGCAATTTGAAAGTGCTTTTTAAATCGTGTAAATAAAGAAACAAAATTTAAAAATTGTTTTTATAAATATCCTCCACAAGATAGACAAATTTCATAAAATAAAATATTTGTTATTTTAATATTCTCGGAATCATCTCGAATTCTAATAAAAAGCGAGAACTCGGATCCGAAATCTCGGCTCCGTTTTGAATTCGAAACGTATGCGAGTCCGCTCTGTGGTTTATTAGGATGTGATATAATTGCTCAAACACATAGCATAAATATATTTAAACTTTTTTTTTCTTTTATTAATTTTTATAAATTTTGACTTTTGGCTAAATAATGAATTTCGTGGCCCAGTGTGCTTTATTGAATTCGCGAATAAATCAACAAAGAACTCACAAGTTCTAAGCATAAAAATTCGGGCCGGTTTCAAGACCGAATAAAGAAAACAACATTTTTAACACCGGATGTTGTCTTACTTTCATGTTGAATCAATATTTTTGCTGTTGCTTCAAAGTTCTCTCTCCAGCAGAATCATCAAAAGAATATGACAACAAAATGCACACAAAACAAAAAATCAAATAAACATGAACCGCCTGTTGCTTCAATTTGGGGGTCAGAACGTATGACTACTGCGGACTATACCGCAATTCAAAGAGAGGAGAATTGCTTCCAGCAAAAAACGAAGCAAGCATTGAAAGAGACTAAAAAGAGCTTCTGCTTTCCAGTAGTAACTTTGACCTAGGAGACAGTTGCTTGATGGGGATGCAAATTGTTGCTGCTTGCAGGCTGACAGCAACAACTGTTGCAGCTATCTAAGAACAGCACGAAAAGACGAAGCAACAAATGAGCTTTTGCAATGATAGGCAACGCTCTTTTTTCCAAAAAAGCTCTTCGGCAAGTATGCATGTGCTCTTTACATCCTGCTCTGTGCGGGTGTTTTCCAGGTTTTGGGACAAAGCCCTTATATTGCGTGCGTGAGTTTCTACATTCGTTTTTAGCTCGCCACCCACAGCACGCCTTCTCGATACTAGGTGGGTGTGCACATGTGTGTTTCTGTGTTAGTGTTGTAGTTCGTTGTGGCGTCTGCTCTTAAAGCTATTCTGGCTCTGTGCTGGCAACCTTCCCGAAGCGGGTCTTTTAGCCATCAGTCTGGGATAAACGCTTTAGACGGGCACAACAAGTGCACGCGTTCAAATTTAATTAGAAAAAAAAAAAACAAACGACGCGACGGTAAAAAAGAACCTTTTAAAGGTGTTTTTTCTTTCGGTTTCTTACTCACACCCCCACCACTAACCAAAAACCACTCTTGACTACCCTTCCAAAGTGATAGCAACTGACGAAAATTAAGCCAAAACGAGGTTTTGGTGTTTTGTGAAATTTGCCCAAAAGCCTGTGTGTGCGTGCGTGCGTGCGTGCAAATGTCTGTGCAAGTGTTTTTATTACTTTTGACATAAAAGCAAAAGTAACTGAGCCAGGATATGAGAAGCAGCATGAGTGCGCGGCGTTGACTTCAAGTGTTATTTCGGCTGTCAAATTTATTTGAAAATTTAAATTCGAGCACTGAACAAATCATTCAAGTGTCAAGGAGGCACAAGCATAATATTTACATTTCATTCAGGAAATAAAAAGCGGATGTTGTAAAGAGCGTGAAAATAGCTTACCAACAATTCCATAAAGTGTGTAAGAAGCTGTCGTTGAGCGGTGATAATTCAGAGGTGTAAATAAAAAAACAAAAAAAAAAAAAAAAAATAAAAAAAAATTTGTAACCAACAAAAAAGTTTACTTAAATATGTTGAAAAATAAGTGCCAATAACTTGGAAACTTCAAAATTTGGCATTTCCAAAATATATTGAAAACAAAACAAAAGAAACCTGAGGATTTTCAAAAATTTTTTTCCTAAATTAACTCCTGCTCCAGAGTTTACGTAAGACCAGCCGTGAGCAACTTCATATTTTTTATTGCAAAGCTATGAACCACCGAGATTTTTTTATTTCCAGTGCAGCGTAGAATTTTTCACCTTTTTTAAAAACAAAACTAAAAAAAAGAAAAAAAAGTAATCAAGTGAAGATAATCAATTGAAATTGTACCGCCAGTATTAAGCTGATTTTGTAAAATACGATATTTAAGAAGTCGTTATTTATTTCTTTTGGTAGAAACATCTATCAATAAATCTATCTGCCAGTTTCAGCATTAAAACAAAAACCAGAACACTCAAATATGGAAGGAATTTGGATATTAGTATTATTTCTAGGATTATACACGATAAAGCCAACAAGTAAGTAAAGGATATGGAAAGTTATGTTATTTATAAAAATGGTTGATTTTAATCTAAACATAAAAAAAACCAAAATTTAACAACTTAAGCCCTTGATGGATTGTCGGTGATTTAATAACACTGAACAACAAAAGTAATTTTTTTCAAAAATAACAATTTTTCGAAAATGGATTCTGGTAGAGGTGAGTTAAGGTTAAGTTTCCTCCTCTTTGAACATTCTTATAGTTAATCGGCATAGGAAATTATGGTATTCTTACGTTTTGGGTGTAGGATGTGTTCTGAGGATTTATGTTAAGTACTACAAGAAATATTTTTGTGTAACATTGTAACCCCCTAACTTCGCAATTTATGGGTCTTTTTTGACCCTTTCATGATAAAAGGCAAAAAAGAACCATAAAACAAGGATATAACGGGTTAAAATGTTCCACAAAAAAATTTGTCATAAAATTCTACTACACTAAGAGAAAAAATATTGAATTTAGCCAAAAACTTTTTAATTTATCCAAAAAGCGAGTCATTTTTTGCATTAATCGATGCATACATTTTGCATAACGCATTTGCATAAATCGACTACGTAAATATTTAAAATTTATTTAAATACTTTTTGAATTAAATAAAATATTAAAATATTAAAACAGAATTAATAAAAAATATATTAAAATTATGCACGAATTTTTCTAAATAACTTTCAAATATTTACTATTTGAAAATAAAACTATCGCATGTAAAGAAAATTTATATAAAAATATTTAAATTTTAAAATCAATATATTTAAATATTTCTCACGAGCTGTGTCCATCAAATACCATTTGCTTGTATATTTTATTTTCTTTTTTCGTTATCTAATTTATACTATATTTGACAGTTGGTGCAATATTATGGCACCAAATGTCAAAAATAGTATAAATCAGAGAAGAAAAAAGTAGAAAAGAAAATAAAAAGCAAAATATGCAGGCAAATGAGAATCGGTGCAAGATAATCGTGAGAAAATATCCGGTTGTCACTCTAACCCACTGATGTTAACGACACAGTTATTACTGTTTTCTACAGTAATTTGACTGCTGATACAGTACAACAGTAATTTTTTGAAATATCAAGTAATTTCAATGGCCGGCCAAATTCATAATTCTTTTTTAGAAAAAATTTGTTAAAATCACATTTGTACATCTCTGTTCTTCTTATAATTTTAACATCCCTGGAATTTAGTGCGAAATGAAACTATGCGTTGCTAATGCTATGTTCACACATAGAGTTTACAAAGTAAACTCAACTTGTACTGGAAACTCAAACTAAACTCTCTGTGTGAACATAGCATAACTTTGCAAATTATAGTTATAGGCTACCACTAACAACCATACAATTCCAAAGAAACCATTTTGCGCTTTTGGGAAGATTTATGAAGGATCATTTGGATGAATAATATCTAAATTCTTAATTTTTTAAATGTATTAAGTATTCAATATATTTGTTACGGTTGTATATTACATTTGTAACCACTGAAGACTCAGAAATACATTTAAGTTATATTATTTTTGATATATTCACGTTCTAAGAACTAATAATCAGTGTGCAAAATTATAAAGTTAAGTTATATTTACTAGGTCCTATTCATGAAAATGAAAACTGCAGTTGGAATTTATAACTGAATTACAATACTGCGTTAGGTCGGTCGTGCGCTGACCGTACGTTGGTCTCCGTTGTAAAAACTTTACGATATAAGCTGTCAAAACGGACGACCTCAAACTTTGCAAAACTAAATGTTGCGTTGACAGATCGTGCGTCTATCATTTTGGTGATGCCAATAAAAGCAGCTATACTAAAAATCCCACAAAACGTCCCTTTTTCCGAAATCATGAAATTATAATGTTAATCAATGAAAAATTAAAAGATATTGTCATAAAATCATTAAGAATAATCTGCGAAATAATGAAAAATGTCACAAATTAATGTGAAAATTCGGACTAGAAGCTTCAAAATAAATGAACGTTTTCCAATTTAATGATAAAATGTGAAATTAAATTAAAATTTAAAATGAAATTTCTGGAAACACATATCAGTTTTTATGGCAAAAAATTTTTCTTTGATTAATCGATAATTTTATACATATATATGTATATTGTACGTTGTTTTTTTATAAAATGTGATTGCTTTGTCATTATTTTTTTTGTTTTTGTCAAAATTACTGCTAATTATTATTATTATTACTGTTAATTTTTGTCGAGATTTTTGCAAATTTTGAGAACAAAATGTAGGAAATTTCGTCAACGAAAGCAAGTTGGAAATATGTATGGAAAATTCATGTAAATTTGTGTATAGAAGTTTTTTAGTACGGTGCGTGTTTTGGGGCAATTTCAATCAATTTTTATCCACCTTGAACACCAGAGGACGCTTAAGTACAAATTTTAAGAAAATCGGTATATAGTGGTTTGCATGTACGCTGAGTGTTTGGCTGCTATCTTTTTGGAACCATATTGAACACCAGATGGCGCTGTAGTACAATTAATGCCACACCCCCTTGACCAACGCCTGTCCAATTTTTTTAGTAGAAATGCATCACCAAAAGTTTGACTTATATGGGCGGTGCCATGCCCCCTTGTCCAATGCTCACTCCATTTTTCCAGTCAAAGGACAAGACTAAATAGTACATTCTTACCGAGTTTCATTGATGTTTGACTAATAGTTCGAAAGTTATACCCACAATTGGGCAGCCGAAAAAGTGACACGCTCTTTGCCCAACGCCCATAAAATTTTACCAGTGGAACGGCACATGTAAATCGAGGCCGAACACCTAATTCCAATGTTGTGCGACCTATAATTCCAAAGTTATTCGAAATTGCAGATTCGAGCTGCCACGCCCCCTTTTACAATGCTCGCTGAATCACTTGTAATTAGTGAGTACTTGGGTACAACTTTACAAAAACAAAATGAACTGCACAAGTGTTCACAGTTGAAAATTTTTTTCAAATAAAGAGTGATTTTTTAAGTGCCTGATAACTTTTTTTTTAAAAAAAACGCATAAAATTTGCAAAATCTCATCGGTTCTTTATTTGAAACGTTAGATTGGTCCATGACATTTACTTTTTGAAGATAATTTCATTTAAATGTTGACCGCGGCTGCGTCTTAGGTGGTCCATTCGGAAAGTCCAATTTTGGGCAACTTTTTCGAGCATTTCGGCCGGAATAGCCCGAATTTCTTCGGAAATGTTGTCTTCCAAAGCTGGAATAGTTGCTGGCTTATTTCTGTAGACTTTAGACTTGACGTAGCCCCACAAAAAATAGTCTAAAGGCGTCAAATCGCATGATCTTGGTGGCCAACTTACCGGTCCATTTCTTGAGATTAATTGTTCTCCGAAGTTTTCCCTCAAAATGGCCATAGAATCGCGAGATGTGTGGCATGTAGCGCCATCTTGTTGAAACCACATGTCAACCAAGTTCAGTTCTTCCATTTTTGGCAACAAAAAGTTTGTTAGCATCGAACGATAGCGATCACCATTCACCGTAACGTTGCGTCCAACAGCATCTTTGAAAAAATACGGTCCAATGATTCCACCAGCGTACAAACCACACCAAACAGTGCATTTTTCGGGATGCATGGCCAGTTCTTGAACGGCTTCTGGTTGCTCTTCACTCCAAATGCGGCAATTTTGCTTATTTACGTAGCCATTCAACCAGAAATGAGCCTCATCGCTGAACAAAATTTGTCGATAAAAAAGCGGATTTTCTGCCAACTTTTCTAGGGCCCATTCACTGAAAATTCGACGTTGTGGCAGATCGTTCGGCTTCAGTTCTTGCACGAGCTGTATTTTATACGGTTTTACACCAAGATCTTTGCGTAAAACCTTCCATGTGGTCGAATAACACAAACCCAATTGCTGCGAACGGCGACGAATCGACATTTCATGGTCTTCAGCAACACTCTCAGAAACAGACGCAATATTCTCTTCTGTACGCACTGTACGCATTCGTGTGGTTGGTTTAATGTCCAATAAAGTAAACTGAGTGCGAAACTTGGTCACAATCGCATTAATTGTTTGCTCACTTGGTCGATTATGTAGACCATAAATCGGACGTAAAGCGCGAAACACATTCCGAACCGAACACTGATTTTGGTAATAAAATTCAATGATTTGCAAGCGTTGCTCGTTAGTAAGTCTATTCATGATGAAATGTCAAAGCATACTGAGCATCTTTCTCTTTGACACCATGTCTCAAATCCCACGTGATCTGTCAAATACTAATGCATGAAAATCATAACCTCAAAAAAATCACCCTTTACATTCATGCACATGTCTAATATTTATCATTTCATTCTTATTATGCTTTTATATTTATCATTTGACATTTTGTGGGCAATTGCAAATCTTGCTAGCAGCAATAAATTTGCATATACTATTATTTTTTCAAAGTTAAAATACAACATTCCTTTGTGTGTTATATTATTCAAACAATGATATTAAGGGTATTCGTCCTCAACCAACCTCGTTACAATATATAATTGCCCAATATATAAGTTTGCCATTTTGCATGAATACCCTCATAATAGTATTTATAATATACTAAGAAATGTATAAATTTTAAAGGATATTCAATTGAATAATATTAATATCATGCTAAATTCATCAAAATCATTATTATACTACTTAAGCAGCATGTTAATTTAAAAAATTTTATCAATATAAAAAAAACTCGCATCAAAATATAAATTCCCACGATAATCCTATGAAAATCTTAGTTGTGCATCGGAATCCAAGAATACCTACATTTTAGCATTTCTCAACGAAAATGCAACCCAGCGTTAATATGGAATGTCAAAAGCACGAGCTAGTAGAGCATGTCGCTACTCATAGCGTTGATCGTACGTCACCCCCTCAAATTCATTTTTGCGGGATGAGGTCGACGCAATGCATGAGGTCATATTTTGTGTTGCTTCATAAGAACCCATTGTTTCTAGTCGAGCTGTCAAAGGCCGACCGACCTAACGCAGTATTGTAATTCAGCCATTAGTCATTTTGACATATGTTTACTAAGAAATGTTCCTAGTATCAGTTATATACATATCAGTGCCTAACACAGTAATTTCAACAAATTATATAAACATCACTGCTCAGTGGCGTTCCTAGGCGTGGTGACACCCGGGGCGGATACTCATGGTGACACCCCTATAAAAAATTTCTAAATGCAAAAAGAAACCAATTCGATGAGATTAAGTGTTTTTATTATTATCTTTATGTTTTACGAAAAAAAAAACACCATATGACAAACAATAAGAATTTGTAAAAAACAGAACAAAAATATTACATTTTCAGGTGTCTACATATTTAGATATGTAGGCTTAAGGTAAAAATAAAACTTATTAACTTCGCAGTCTTAAAAACTGTCGGAACAAAAACATTACATTTTCAGGTACATATTTGTATATGTAGGTATAAGGTTAAACAAAGAAATCTTATTAATGGCGTCGTCTTAAAAACTTACTTTTCTTACTTTAAGAGCTCCAAAATTTTGAAATGACCTTATCGAAATCAATATTGGGTCAATTGCAAAAAAAAAAACGTACACAAAGAGGTTTTCATGTTTTGTTTTTAATGATTTTTAAATTTTCCCGTTAGAGTAGTCAAATTAAGTGAAAGTTAATGGAGAATTTGAAGTTGTTTTTAGGCCCTGCAAGAAATAATTTTTTCTATGGTTTTTATACGATTTTTGTATTGAACGTCACACAGCAGATATACGGGAAAAATCACTAAAAACTTTAAAAATGTTTTAAATTAAAGCTTACTGTGATGTTTATTAAGTTATTTAATCAGTTAAATCAGCGTTTGCAAAAATCGCCATTTTAGTTACAGAAATAATAATTTTTTACCAAAACTACCTACATATTTTACAATTTTAACGGGAAAAAATTAAAATTTTTCTCTAAAAAGACATCAACATAGAGGTTATTTTCAAAGTATTAGACTTCCAGCAACAAAGAATAAAAAATTGTTAAATAATAAGCAATTTCAGAAAAAGCAACAGAGTGACGTTCAATACATTTTGTGACGTTCAATACATTTTGTTGTGCTTAACCAAATAATTTAAATCAAATTGGGAGTTTAACAAAAAACAGGTTTATTCTTTTACAAAAAAAAGTAAACATAAAGTATTTACTAAATTTTTTTTTCTTTATTTTTTTACAAAAAATTAATAAATTCAATAGCTAGTTGAATTTGTTTTGAAAATTTATTAAGACTTCACGTTTTACAATATAACTTCTAAACCCGTTAAGCCACATCTTCATTTTATATCATTGGAAAGGTATAACCTAACGTAAAAACGTAAAAAAATTAAAATTATAAAAAAAAAAAATTATAGCTCGTGTTGCTGGCATGGTATTGAACTTAAACAAATTAAGAATGAGTCAACTTATTGCGGCCTCGGTAGTCGAGTTGTTGGCGTGCTCGATTGCCACCCCAGAGGTCCCGGGTTCGATTCCCGGCCTGGCCATGGTCCTTCGCTTTAAAAAAAAACTTTTCTAAATTGTCTATCCTCATTTCTAATCAACTGAAATTTAAAATTCATCAATATTTACGACTTGAAGTTGTAGTTGTACTTGATGGTAGAGAAGTTTGTGGATGAGATTGCCTTATAACTTGAATTGACTGAGGTAAAGGCATAACACTTACCTCTGATTCAAATTCACATGTTTCTTTTGGCTTTCCACCACGCTTAGAACATTCTACACATGTTTCACTTGATTGCCCTTTCCTTCCCACTAATCTATCACCCCATTTCGAACCAAGCCAGACTTGACTGAATAGGTATTCCACCTGAAATCCTTGGTTCAAAGCTAAAAAAATAAAAAACAAGGTACCATTATTTTTGCTTTCGTTTATATTCTTCATTTCGTTCCTTATCTAGCTTTATTTTTTCCCGACATCTTCGTGCTCTTTCAGCAGGCGTTAACTTTGCTATTTTACTCTTAAATATACAAAAACGAAATACAAAATTAATACTTCAGCCGGTAGTGTGATATATCTTAAAGGTGACGTTCAATACATGTGCCACTTTTTAGTTTTTTTTTTCTTAGGAATTTTATTTTGCAAATATACGAAAACCAAGAAATTAATAAAAACCTATGAAACAATGATTTTAAACTTTGATTTTTTTGATTTACAATTTTTGCTTTAATAAAACTCCGCGTGACGTTCAATACATTTTTACACGTACTTATCATGATGAACTGAGAAAACACAAAAAAAATGTACTTTGATATTATTTAATCGTCTTAATTTTTCGAATTTCGTGAGAACTAATCTCTGCACTTTCTTAATATAACTTTCTTGTCATCTATACCACACCTAACTTAAAACTAACGAAGCTTAAAAAATGTGACGTTTTATACAATGCGTGGGGACTAAATGTAAATCGAAAGCCAAATTCGCGATGACAATGTTCTGCAAATAAGAACCAAATAACACATAAGAAATAAATGGTTTTATTAAAAAACAGCTAAGATTTGTTTAAGTTTTGCATTGTTTTCAACTTTTTTTTCACGGTTTTCATCAAAAAGTGTAACTGGGGACAATTGTTTTTGTATTAAGCGAGTACGAGAAAGCAATATAATATTCTTCAAAGCGAATATGCAAACAATTCTAGAATTCTGAAAAATATATTTTGTCAATAAATATTCTTCAGTCATCACTATCTCATGTTTTATTTGTTTTTTTTTTTTTGTTTTTACCTAAAAACAGAGTTAAAAGAGCGGGGACAAAAAAAAAAAAGGATTTTGTATGCAATTGACCCTATTACTTGCAAGCTCGTTTTCAATGGATAAAATAGCAAGATCGGAAAGCCTTGCCTGTCCCATGAAAGACCTTAAATAAGTCTTAATTATTTTTAGCTTTGAAAAACTCTTTTCGCATGAAGCTACTGATTCACAAATTGTTAGAAATAATTTCAATGCGACAAAATGGGACACATATTTTTTAACGTAATGTATTTGTACCTTTTTCTTTCTGTTTGAGAAATAAAAAAAAAACGAAATGATGTCACCCCTAAAATGGTGGTACCCGGGGCGGACCGAACCCCTCGTCCCCCCCTAGGAACGCCGCTGTCACTGCTCTAATCTTACATAATTGCACCATGCTATATAATAACATGGTGTCGACGTATATTCGAGCAGTAGGGGAACGATTTTTGCCTAGGAAATTGCTAATGACTTCTTGAATGCTTTTACATGCGGCAAACTCAATTGAGAACGTTCGGTCAAATTCATCGTTGTACATAAACTTTTTTATATCAGGACCAACAAAAACACCTGTTATTATGTAAAGAGACAAGTTTTTATATTTATTTGGTATAAAACCAATGACAAAAAGTTAAGTTTGAATCATATCATCTTTTATCTTTGCTACGCTAATTTTTGGAAACAATGTTTTCAAAAATTGAATGTCGATTCATTTCTGTCCAAACATTTAATAAAGTTTTTTACAACACCAAGATTTATATGGAGTGTTGGCGAAAGAATTTACTTTTTTACCATATCCCTCTGCAACTGACGTGCTCCAAATTTAACAATACACCTGACGTGGGGTCCAGCAGACCTCACTTTTAAACTGATTTCCTATGATGAAGTTTCTGACTGTAACTTTCTTGACCTTTTTCCATACAACAGCAAATACTTATGAGGCTAACATAAAAATATAATTTGTAATAAAATACGTTTCTTTGAAAGATAAAAACGAATTTCTTATCTTCGAATTATATGTCTTTACTCACGAAGTTTTGATTTTCGGTGTCTGTCAGATTACGATGTCAGCTGCAGAGGGATATTTACATCTGAACACGTAAAATGATGATTCTATAAATAAGGTTGATTTTCAATAGTTTTAAAAGATGCGATTATTTTTAAAAACGCAAAAAATTGTGAACACAATAATAAGTATATGGACATATGGTAACACGTTTTGGTACAATAAAATAATGGGAACCGGAGGAGGGGATTAATTTTAACTTTTGTTTTGAGTTTGCTTTTCAAAGTTTTTTATTTGAACCTAATGGATTTTATCAGTCAAAGTGCATCTGATTAGGTTCGTGTCTAATGATAAGTATGATGCGCCAAATGAGTAAAATACTTTTTTCATAGAAAGTTACCCCCTAAAACGAAGTTTTGTGCGACATTTTAGCATTAATTCTGAATAAGTACGAAATTAACCCTTAAACACATTTTAAGTTTTGACTTATTCCTGACGTTTAAGTTGAATTTTCAGCTTTGGGTCAAAAAATACCCATAAATTGAGAAGTTAAGGGGTAAAAATGTTCCATAAAAATATTCCTCGTAGTATTTAACATAAATCCTCAGAACACATCCTACATTCAAAATGTAAGAATAAGATTATTTCCTATGCCGATTCACTATAAGAATGTTCAAAAAGGGGGAAACTTAAATTCCCCCCAAAATAAGACTCGTACGTAAACTTTGAAAACGCCTATACACGTATATTTTTTGTTGCCCTTCTACCAGAATCCATTGTCGGAACCTTGTTATTTTTTTTTTCGTGTAGAACAGTGTAATGAGTGCATTTGATATATACCCAAACATTTCGGTTGAAAAAGCTTGTGAAAACTGTTGTAAAATGCTTATAATTAAAAAAATGTTTGCATACTGCTATCCTTAAAAAATGCAAAAGAAAAATATTCCTTTGCAATAAACGCAAAATAAAAGAAAAAAACAAACTAAAGCTAAGCTTAAGAAATTGCAGTTTTCAGCAACTTAGCAATCTTAGAAGTGCCATTGATTGGGAAGCTGAGCTTAATCTTTCAAATCCTGTTTGTTGCGAAACGTTTTTTTTACGTATGCGGTGTTCTAATGCATCCCACAAATGCTCTATTGGGTTGAGGTCGGGGGACTGGGGTGGCGAATGGAGTTGTTTTGCACGTTGTAAAGCAACTATTCCTTGAATGGGATGTGTGCTTTGAGTCACTGTCTTGTTGGAAATACCAGGTGCTACATAGATCTAACTTGTTGGCGGATTCTTTTAAACTACTTTTCAAAATATTCAAATAAACAAACTGGTCCATATTTGTTTCCACAAACTGTAGTTTTCCAACTCTTTTCGCCGACATACAGCCCCATACCATGACCGAACCTCCGCCATGCTTCTCAGATGAGGTTTTTCGGTTGCAGTTCTTCATTCTCTTTACGCCATATTTTTTGTTTACCATCACAACCGAATAAATTGAACTTAGGTACCCTCATCGCTGAACAACACATTCGTCCAGAAATCTGTCGATTTGTCGGTATATTGTAATGCCCTCGGCTATTGAATCCGTTGTCACTCAAAACACTTCGAATTGTTTCGGAATGCGCATTCATATTGTGGTTGGTTTTCAAGGAAATTAAAATTTCTACAGCTGTTATTTTCGGTTTTTTATCTACAACACTTTTAATGTACCGCTGAACTCAAGGAGAAATTTTAGGTGGACGACCACTTCTAGCTTTGCTAGCTAACGATTTTGAAACGTAAAAGTTTTTTTATTATTGTTTGCACTGTTGAGTTGGCCCGACTAATTGTTTTTGCAATAGAGTTCGAAGAGTTTCCCTCTTTTTTAATCCTATTATTTGCTCTCGAGTTTCAAGACAAACTTCCTTCGTTGTTGGGCTCATTTTCACTAAAAAATATTTTATTGTACTGACGACAACAAGCTTCTTTTATCAAAACACAAACGAAGACTGAAGCAATTCGTTGTTTTTTTTTTTTAAATCCAGCAAAATATGAAAAAATCCCGCTTCTTCGTTTGCATCGTACGTATACTTATCTGTGCTGCAATATGCGTTTCATTTGTTTGTACAAAACAAACGCGAAATTAACGGGACAATTTTTTGTTTGTTTGCACAGATGTGTCATTGCACTTGTAAATGCGTGGTTTGCTTATACATATTAGAAATGAATAGTTTGTTTAAAATTCCATATTTAGGAGGAGTACGTATTGTTTTCTGTGTGACTGTATATGAATTGGGAATTTTTAGTTATCACCTGCCTATCACAAAGAGAATCATTTGAACCAAACATGCCGACATAGTGGCCCGTATGGCCCGGGTGGCCCTTCATACAAATTTTTTTCTATCTTAATTTTGTCTTTGCGATGAGCCAAAATTAAAGAACGCCTGCAAAAAACAACAACACAAACCGCACTCGTTCAGTATTTAGCACATTTTCGAGCGAACTTTACAAAAACAAATGCATGCAAACCCAAAATAAAAAACGCACACTCGATGATGTCGATGCTTAAACTGAGTGTCCCGTTACTTATGTGTCGAGTAATTTTTCATGACATGTGATTTTATTGCATTGTAATTGTTTTTTGTTTTGTTTGATTTTTTTGCCAAACGCAACGATGAGCAACATTTTGTGTTTTTTTTTTTTTTTATTAACCCTGCAGTAGTCGCGTACCTAAATGTGACGAGAGTGGTCGCGCGGATTACATATGTAATCCGTTTTTTAAAGTTTAAAATAAGAGATGGCAATTTGAAAATGCTTAGTTATTTGATTTAATTTTTATTATTACTTTATTTTATATTATATTTATTTAAAAAAACAACATAAACATAATTCTTATAGTACGTAAAATCAATGAATATCGATTGCAGACAATTTTGAAATTCATAATTTTGCATGACTGGATTACATATGTAATCCGCGCGACTACTGCAGGGTTAAGCATTGGCTCGCGCATAAAATTTCTTGGGCCCCACTGATTTAAAAATTTCAGAATCTTCAATTTTTCAGGTATAAATTTGACTCATACTGTGCGTAGCCACATATACATCTATATATATAAAAATAAGTTGCATTGTGTATGAAATTGATGTTCTCTGTAATGCGTGAACCCATGAAAGGTGACGTCAACACGAAGGTTTTTTTGTATAAATGGTCTTTGTATGTGTCAATACACATGGTTCATGAATTATAGGCATTTTAGTCAACTTATCAACAATACAGCTGTGAAAAAATACAGGTTCGCACGGTATTTGCAAGGGTAATTGGAAATAAATGGAATATTGGAATAATTTGGCAAGTCTCACTTTAGTTTGCATTTGCGCGAAAAATAAAGGCATAGTAAAAATTTTCCATACCCTTTTTTTCCCATACCCCTTTTATCGCCTACCAATCAATAAAAATGCTATATTTAAGACGGGCTTGGTCGTATTAGACTAAAATTTGGTAAACAAGTTCGTATGGTTACTGTCGACGTAGTCTAACTATATATACGCCCACTTTTTAAAAATCATTATTATTTCTGAGTTGTACATGTTTTGATAGTGAAACTTGATATGTAGATGCTATGTAGATGCTATGGAGATGCTAAGAGGCCATTACTATATATTTGAACGAACATTAGACAAGGGGGAATTTTGCCACACAGGCCAAATTTATGATATCGAATTGCTTTGGAACTAAATGTCGTATGTAACTATGCAATAGACTCCTAAACTAAAATAAAAAATAAATAACTGGTCACTTCAGCCCTTGAAAGGACTTTGACCTAGCTTCTTATGATCAATTGTGTTGTGCATGTTATTAAGTTTGTACATAATTAACCGAGAACCGGACCTACATGTTTAACGCCGACTCCGAACGGCGATGAACAGAAATGTTCTTGTTCTCAAGACATGGCATTTGTCTGCAGAGAGGTGGCGGCCGTACAGAAAAATTATTTTAATTCAAATAATTTTCTGTCGCTGCTGGGATTCGAACCCGGGTCTCCAGGTTCGTTTGACATAGCGGCCACGCACTTTAACCAACTACGCCACGGACGCCACAGACTCCTAAACTACTCATCTGATTAGCAATTTGTGTATAGAAGTTTTTTGGTACGGTGCGTGTTTGTGGGCTATCAATTTTGATCCACCTTGAACACCAGAGGGCGCTGTAGTACAAATTTTTTACAAAACTGACTAAAACTCATAAACTGCTGATGCGATTAGAATGAAAAGTGATATACAGCGGGTTTCATGTACGTTGAGTGTTTTGCTGCTATCGTTTTTGACCTATCTTGAACACCAGAGGGCGCTATAGTACAAATTTTTTACAAAACCACCTAAAACTCCCAAACCGCCCATGCGATTAAAATAAAAATTGGTATATAGTAGTCTTCAGGTACGATGAGTTTTTTAGCACTATCTTCTTTGAACCACCTTGGACACCAGATGGTGCTGTAGTACAAATTTTTTACAAAATCGCATATTTTTAGTTGTTTTCTTAGGTTACATGTGCAAATATTTACAAAATATAAAATATTTCTTAAATTTGGTAAAATTAAAAAATTTCCGTTATTTTGATATCAAAAACATTAACATATCTTGAAAACTATGAAAAATTTTACCACAACAATATTTTTAATGCAACATCGTTACACAAAATTACGAAAAAAACAATCAGATATTCAATTTTGTGACTTTCGCCTCAAATATCTCCGCTGCTTTTTAATATATTGTGTTAAATTTTTTTTTTTGTCTTAAAGCTTCATCAAAATACTATGAAAACCTTATTGCAAAAATATCGTTAGTTGAGTAAATATATTTTAAATATTTTTTCAAAAAAGGTCTGAAATTTTGGAGTTTTCCTCACAAAAAGGCTCAAAATTTGTTTTTGTTGTAAAAATAATTTAAATTCAAATTCGAAAATTTTCAACTCTATTTAATAATTATAACATTTATAAGCAAAAATTATTTCAATTTTAGGCAAAAATTAAAAACCATTTTTGTGATTAAAAAAACAAGGCCCTGCCCCTAGATTTTTTCGAACAAAATGTTTTTTTCCAATATTGTGTTTTTATAATTTTGTAAAAATATAAAAGCTAAGAAATTGATTTAATAGAAAAAATTATCTGAGTATCTCTTACCAATCAAAAGTTATAGTCAATAATCTTTATCCAAAATATATATACAAAAAGTAAAACGCTGTCTGTGTGATGGCTGGAAACTTCAAAATTACTGGGCCGATAGAGCTGAAATTTTGGCAGTACATTTTTTTCAAGTACGAGATGGCTTAAATTTCTGTCACACCCCCTTTTACCGCCCAAAAATCAATAAAAATGCTATATTTCCTACGGTTTTCGTTGATTGGGCTACATTTTGGTAATTTAGTCTGTATGCTTACTGTCGGCAACTGTACTAAAACAGCGCAATGTCCATCTACTAGAAAACTAGGATGAGCATTATATAAGAGGGTGTGGCTCCGCCCATACAGTTAACATTTGTATTATCAATTAGCTCTGAAAGTAAAAGTAGCAATACTTACATACAAACTCAAAATGGAGTTACTATTTGGTGATCTCCTGCTACTGGGAAACTGTAACGGGCAGTGGAAAATAACGTTTAAGAAAAGTTTTGAATACACCTATTATGTTCCCATATAGTTGCAGGGTGCAGCAACGCGCGCCGGGAAAAGCTAGTTCTTTATAAAAAACGGAATTGCTGTTAAATATTACTAAGAAAAATTAAAAGTAGAATTGAAAAAATTCAGTAAAATTTTTAAATAAATTTGTATAAATTTGTGTTTGAGTAACAGTTAAATTGAATAAATTGAAGTAAATATTATCCAAAATTTATAAACAAAAAATAAATAAAACTTTCATTCCATGAAAATTATTAAAGCTTGATGTCAACTTTAAAAAATCAAGTCAAGACACAAATCATAAAAATATGCAGTGAAATTGGCTTGTGGCATAAAATCTATTTGTACTCAATCATATTCTATAGTATGTATGTGTTAGTATAGAAAGATGGCAACACATAAATTGTATCATGTTATTGACGGCATAGTGAATGTTTATGAAGAACATTATCGAACCGTACCAAATGAATTATTCATAAACAGAATGAAATGTTGGTCCGGCAGCCGCAAGGCGTTGGCAAACGTCAACTCAATGCCAACCCCCATAGCCCACCTACAAGCAATCCCAACAAATACTAAGCCACCAAACCATGTTTCGTTCTCGCCATTCAATAGCCGCAGGTCGTTCGCTCTCACCAAAGCCAAGCTAAGCATTGCGGCCAAAGTTTAGTTTGCTAGCTTTTGTTGGATTTACTAGCTGCAGGTTGTTGCTGCTATACTTCCTGTTGTTGGCGCAGTTTTCAAATAGTCCATTGGTTGACAATGCCCGAGTTAAACAATTAACTCAGTCTGATCGATAGCTATTTGAAATGTTGGGTGCATGGAATTCCATTCAAGAATTAGAAGTCACTCTATTGGTTTTAGTTAAAATTTCTGTTGAAAATGTAATGAAACACCATAGTTTGTTTAAGTTTAGGGCACAATGAAGTTGAGTATCGTTATAAAATACATCACGTTGCTAAAAACCAGAAAGTTTTAACGAGATTGTTGCTTATTTTGCGCTGCAATAATACCATGACTGGTTTAAGAAATAAGTAAGTTTAAAAAGGATTTAACTTTAAAGTGACAAAAATGAACGGCTTAGAATGTATCATAATTGGAAAAGAACTTAAGCACCCTTTGAACTTTCAATTGTGGGAGAATCATAAACTTAGCTAGAATTGATTTATCTCGAATTTCTCAAAAATTTCCTGCAGGCTCTGCGAGTTCCTTGAATTTTGAGGAATTTCATACAAAATAACACACTGATTCATAGTAATTTGATTATTTCGAGCACATAAACTGTGAAGCACATGAACTGTGTGCTGGATTGAGCACTCATTTTGGAAATAAACTTCAACAACTTGTCAACTTTGTTTCAACTGTGATTATTTGAGCATGAATTCTATGTCATACAGGCTGTTGGCTTGACAGCTGTCCCAGTTGGAAGACAATGTTGACGCTGTAAAAAATTGAAAAAAGAAATCTATGAATAGCTTTTAATAAGAAAATAAAGGATATGCCTGTTTTTGTCATTTATTGACATCAATGTGAAAAAACTCTATGAGCTGAGCTGTTTAGAAATTTCTTAAGAAATTGAGTGACTATATATAAACAGAAAACTATTGTTTATTATGTCAATGAACTTAGTTCAGAATGGATAAAAAATTTCACAAGACATTTCTTATTGGACAAGATATTTTTAAAAAAAAAAAACGAAAAACGAATTGGCCACTTCAGCCCTTGAAAGGACTATGATCGAGCTTCTTAAGATCGATCACATTGTGTTGTGCATGTTCAATAAATTAATGTACACAAATGAACGAGTACTGAACCTACTGCCAACTCCGAACGGTTAATTTCCATGTTCTCAAGAAGCTTTACATGACATTATTTTACTCTCTGAGGTTTGTCATTATTTGCAGAGGGGAGACGACCGATCAGAAAAACTAGTTTCAATTGAAAAAACTTTTCTGGTTTTTCAGCTGGGTTCCGAAGCTGGTTTCGAATTGGTACCGAGTGGTTCACGCACTTTTGAAAGCACTAGGCCACAGCCGACAAAAAAATTTGTTGAAGTTGGATTCCACATTATTTAACAATCGCTCAAAAAAAGGGATCGTGTCGATTGATGCAAAGAAACGCTCAAGAAATAAAATTCCGATGTTTTAAAAGACATATATAAAGGTTGTTTTTTTTAGAGGTATAGAACTTCGAATTGAAATAAAACACAAGAAAATCGTTTTAATGTCCATCAATTTGGCTTTATTGGAAGGATAATTTTATGCCATTAATGTTTAAATATGATTTCGGGCATGTGGCCGCCGCGGCTGGCTCGAATAAAGCCAATTCTACAGGTCCAATTTTCAACCACTTTTTCGAGCATATGGGGTCGTATGTCGGCAATCACGCCACGAATGTTGGCCTCCAAGTCCCCTAACGTTTCTGGTTTGTTGGCGTAGACGAGCGACTTCACATATCCCCAAAGAAAATAATCCAATGGTGTCAAATCACACGATCTTGGTGGCCAATTGACAGGTCCATTTCGCGAAATTATGCGCTCATCGAATGTTTCCTTCAATAAATCGATTGTGACGTGCGCTGTGTGGCATGTAGCGCCGTCTTGTTGGAACCACAACTCATCCACATTCATGCCATCTGATTTGGGATCAAAATAGTCGGTTATCATGGCTCTATACCGGTCTCCATTAACGGTAACTGACTCTCCAGCATTATTTCGGAAGAAGTATGGCCCAATGACTCCACCAGCCCATAGAGCACACCAAACAGTCAGTATTTGTGGATGTAATGGCGTCTCAAGGATCTCATGTGGATTCTCTTTACTCCAAATGCCGCAATTTTGCTTGTTGACGTAGCTATTCAACCAAAAATGAGCCTCATCACTGAACAAAATTTTGCGATGAAAATCAGCATCGAGATCAATCTCATTTTCGGCCAATACACCAAAATCACGACGCATTGCATGGTCTCGCGGCTTTAATTCTTGCACAAGCTGGATCTTGTAAGGTCGCAAGCCAAGATCTTTGCGCAAAATCTTACATAAAGTTGATGGACAAAGCTCCAATTGCTGTGCACGGTGGCGAATCGATTCATTCGGGTCCTCTTCAACATTTTGCTCTACAGCGGCAATTGTTTCTTCGGTGCGCACTGTTCGACGTCTCTGCGGATGCGTATTATCACATAGAGTAAACGTAGTGCGAAAACGACCCATGGTTAACCGAATTAATTGCTCTGATGGACGATTATGTCGACCATAAAATGGACGGAGCTTGCGGTAAACTTCGCGAACTGAACCATTATTTTCGAAATAAATTTGCACGATTTGCAAGCGTTGTTCTTTTGTCAACCTGTTCATGATGAAATGGCAAACCAAACTGAACATAAATGACATTAGAGTTGCCAGATTTGACCACAAAATGCCAGTTTTATCTCTATTCGAAAAACAAACCCCTAAAAAAAACACCCATTAGATTAAAACTCAAAGCTCTATTTGTATCGTGGGGAAATTCAAAGTTGAAAAGAAAAAAAAATTGCATCTGTCACAGAATAAGTATTGAACAATGTGAAGGACAATATTGAGTGATTGTTTAGTAAACAAATAAAATTGCTCAATGAACTACTCGATAGTTAGGATGGATCACAAATTTGTTCTTCCAGGCCGGTAACGGGATAGGTCCAAGCTGACGCAGCAGGTGGCAATTGACCCCTCACAATGACAACACTGTGTAAAAGTGACCGGTCGGTTTCATATATTGATGGTAGAATTGGGACTGATCCCTCTCCCTTGGGGACCTATCACTTGATAGGCTTAGAACCTGTTCTTTTCTCCGTAGGTTTATATCATAGATAGTAAGATATTCCTTTTTCTTATCTGTTGGTTATCAAAATCTTTTTCCTGGCTACTATATTGATGTGGAGAGGAAAAATCACTTTAAGCTTTTTAGAATAAGCTGCTTTAGTATTTGGACAAGTCATTTACATTGGACATTAGCATTAAGTGGAGAAATTATTATTACTGTAGAGATGAAGTTGCTTTTTGTTCATTAAGGCAGAACAGAAGCTATTATACGATTAATAAAATAATTATATAAAATTTTTCTAATATTTTAATCTCGGGATTACGAAAACAAAATTTCGGTAATTCAATGGCTTGAAATTTAAGGGGACTCTCTAGTGTTACAGTATACGTTCAACGAATTATAACCGAAGAGTACACTCGTATTCGATACATTAAATTCCAGAAGTTAAAAAATTTTATTACATACTGTAACAGAACTATGCAAACTTTTGCTAGTTATAATGTGTTAGATGAATATTTTTAAGGGATTTCAAGATGAAAGGTCGTTTCATCGAACTGGCCATTTCAGCCCTTGAAAGGACTTTGACCTAGCTTCTTATGATATTACCATGTTCTAAAAAAATGTTAGATAATATATGAAAAATTTGTATATTGCAATCATGGAACTGATACAAGTAACTCCCACAGAAATATAATGATATTAATATCTTGGGGGATACAAAATTGAATCGATCACTTCAAATATTTGATATTCCCTCTGGGAAAAATTGGAAAGCTTCCATATGGAAGTGACTTGTAAACATTCCTCATCGTATCTTTTATCTTTTAGAAACTTATGTTAAGTTTTAAATTAATGTTGTTCCCAAACCGCATCTTACGGAATGCATGTGGAAACTTTTGCTTGTTTTGGCTGCAATTTCAATTTATTTCGAACAAATAAATCTCAATAAGACAACCTCGGTAGTCGAGCGTGCTTGACTGCCATCGATTTAGCATTTAAGAATCACATTCAGAAGTGATTTTTAGCATTGAAGCACCCTATGAATGTCATTAAGTTTCAAACTTGGCACTAAAATTGTATTCTTTGGCTCAGAAAAATTTAACAATATTCGTATTTTTGTGAATTTTGTACTAAAGTGCCTTCTCACAATAATCAAAACTAAAATTATCGTTGAACTTATAAATATAACCACAAAATACCAAAAACAAGTTGAATTTTGATTAAAACCGAACAATAGCCTCCATACAATTTTAATATCATCACATCATTAAAATTGCTAACCTGTGAAAACAATTCTCTAAAAATACCGTCACAGTGCAGCACCCTGATTAAAAACGTCACAATCGGGGAGCATTTCTCTAACACTTTCGTGTGATTAGTGATTTAATTAATTTTGTTCTACTACACGAGCAGAGTTTTGAAGAGAAGAGTGGAAAATTTCAAAGAATTTTAGAGAGAATTACTGTTAAAAATTTTAAAATTTTATTGATACTTAAAATTCAACAATAACGAATTAATTCTAGCTAACAATTCCTTCTCCCGAACTATTCTTCAAAGTACATATTTACGCGTCAGCTTGTTCACAGTAATTTTGTTCAGCTGCTGTATACCCTCTATTCCCTTGCTTTGCTCACTTTTTCCGCATTTCATTTCCCTGCATTTCAGCACATAAAATAACTCAAAACATAAAAGAAATTCTTCATTTAAATGCAAAAGAATTCAGAAATGAAATTTCACTTGCGGCAGCTGCTGCCCCTCACCAGTACAGTAGCAGTGCCAAAGAAATATCTACATTTTGCCACTGCAGAGCGCAGCAAATAGCAGCTGAATCCACTGCGTTTAAAGCAAATGACCAGTAAAACAAAACTAGTCGGCAACAACAAATAACTTGATGTTCATCTATGTTCTGAAATCTGCTTGCAATAAAAAGCTTGCTCTGCAAATTTTAGCCTTATTGCTAGCACAGACAATAATTGCTTTTATGGACACAATCTAGGAACAACCTAATAAAATTTGCAACTTGACGGTCTGTGCAGGCTGCAGATATTTGATGCGATGCAACTTCATCGACTAACATCATCGTCCTGCAAATTCGTTCGATTGACTGGCTTTGTTCTACTTGATGATGCACTGAACTAACTTTTCATGGCGAGTGTATTAAAACAATTATCCTTTTCGGCGTTGATGAAATAGTTGTCATGTTTATTATTGCTTTTATTAATTTCAAGTAGCTGCGCGCTGTTGAAAACTTGTTGCGTGTTTAACATGCGACACGCTTTTCTGTTTTTCTTTCATAAGTCCTTTATATATGTTGTCAACGTATGCCTTATGCGTGTGTAATATTCGGGCACAATTTGTAGCAATAAATTATGGCAACAACAAAAACAGAAGGAAACAAAAAAACAAAAAAAAAAAAAATAAATAAATAAAGCTGCTGTTCTCAGTCCTAATTCGTCATAAAAATTTATGCAGAATTGAGTAGTAGGAGAAGGAACACTTGACAGGCATACACATAACCTATACAGGGTGGGCCAAATACAAGTTTGCCTTTTTTTTTAAATGCAATAAAATGAACAAAATTAAACTTTTTCCATGTATTATGGCTTTATTAGCAAACATTCCCATTAATTATGGAACACCACGTCGCACAGTGGTTGAGCCCCATACAAAAAAATGTCAAAGAATAGAAGTAGTCGTCGTAAATCAATAAAATTAGGCCCACGAGTTCAGTTTGACTGTATCACGATAAAAACAAAAAATTGCTGATATCCGCCCACGGCTCTTTGCAAAATCGCCCAAAAAAATAATGAAAAATCACCCAATTTTTTTCTATACGAATTTGGGTAATTTTTCATATGAAAAAACACCCAAAAAAATTTGGCGATTTTGCATTTTTGTTGGGTAAAATTTCGTTTTTTTGCTTTTGGGCGAAATTTCACCCAAATATGTTGAGCGAAATTTCACTTTTCGTTTTTGGGTGATTTTTCGTTTATTTTGGGCGATCTTTCGTTTTCAATATTAAATAAGAAACGTCAATCAGTTCTTAAAGATAACGGTATTTAAACTAAAAGCAGCGGTTCTTCTTTTGTTTTTCTTTTGTATTTGCATCATTTGCTTGAGTTTGCTTGGCCAAGTCAAAGGAAATATTTAGTACCGTGCCCTTGTATCGCGGCGCGGCGGATTACGCGTAGTGTGATGGATCGCACGCGCCTCCCGTCGCCCCGCCCTGCTCCCCCCCACCACCTCCGCCGACGGTTTTTTTTTTAAATTTTTTGATAACCAAAGAAACTTGTTGTTTTGAAAAAGAATCAGTATTTTTCCATTGTACGAAATGTTTTTATAGATTTTTAAGTATGGGATTATATAAAATTAAAATGAATTAAATTTTTAAATTTAACGCACTTTCTACACAATCAGTGGTGGATCTACATACGGGCTGAAAGGGCTTTAGCCTCCCCCTTGAAGAATTTTTTGTATGGAAAAAAATGAAAATGTCAATTTAAAAATCAGTTTACCCAGTACCTTCTATCGTTGTAATAATAGTTCTAATAATAGTTTTTGTGCTAATAACAGTGGTTAATAAATAACTATATTAATAAAAAATAAATAAATAGTATTTATCTCATCAAATGATTGAATTAAAATAGACTTTAAACAAAAATACTGGCCTTGAAAATGCTCATTTCGTGTCTCGTGTGGGAAAACAATGTAAAATATTGGGCGATTTTTCATTTTTTGGGGTGCATTTTCGCTTTTGTTTTTAAGTAATTTTTCCAAAAATTTTTGGGCTTTTTTTCGTTTTCGTGGGTAAAATTTCGTTTTTTCGTTTTGGGCGATTTTTCATAAATTTTTTGGTCATTTTTCATTTGTGTGTTTTTTTTTTGGGCGTTTTTTTTGGGCGTCTTTTTTGGGCGATTTTGCGGAGAGCCTCCGCCCACAACCACGCCTACCTCCCATATAACATAAAAGTTTTCAACGCTATATTTATACCCCTACGTTTAAAACACGTAAACGGGGTATATTAATTTTGTCATTCCGTTTGTAACGCCCATAAGAAGGCGTGGCAGGTATAAAAAAGTATATATATTCTTAATCAGCATCAGCACCCGAATCGATTTAGCAAAGTGACTTCATTAAAAAAGTGACTTCATAAAAAAATTTTTCTGTTAAAACTATGACAAAAATGGTTTTACAAATAAACATTTTATGGACTGCTTAAGACTTTGAATATACGTGGGGGTATTTTAACTTCGGCCCAGTCGAAGATCATTTCTTACAAGTTTTTCTATGACTTATCCTATGATGAAACCACATTGTCAGAAATCTTAAATTAAAGTGTTTAATAAAAAAACATTTTTTTCACCATGCAAACCTCCCCCAAAAAATTGTTCACTCCACTTGTTTTCCAAATTTTAAACTTTAAGGTGAGGTAAGGTAGCATCTAATCCGTTAAAATAAGGTGTTCATGTTACTGTAAGATATTATTTTAAAATTATTTTGTAAGACAATGAAAAAAAAATTTTCAAGATAAAGCTGCCCGTTTCGCTATTATTTAAAAAAATTTGAATGAACCTTTTCCATTCTGCAATAAATTAATAATTATTGCAGAATCGCTGATAGCAACTTTCAAAATGTACTTGAGTATGCTTTTAGGAATAATATAAAACCTGCTATTAATCTTCATATCCGTAGTTCATGTTGTAGCTTTTTATGCGTATAAACACAAGCTAATCTTTCAGAAAGATTTTCATCTTTTTTTATAGTTTTTTATAGTCGCAAAAAAATATAAAATTTCGTTTGTGAGCTTTAAATGGGCAATAAGACTGCAATATTGCTGGTACCATAACAAACAAGATAAAGTACGTGACACTTTTGAACGAAGAGTTTGGCTTAACAAGGCAAGCCTGAAAGGATACTAAGGATAATTGCTAAAGAACTAAACCTTGAGACTGAGCAACTCTATATTTTTCTCAAAACAGTTTTAGTTGTGGTCATATCTTGTGAAAAAAGCTCAAAAGAGCTCACTTTTATTATTTGAAACATTTGCGTAAAAGATCAATAAATACATTCCGTTGAAAATTTTTTTGGCGCAAGTTGGAGCTCACAAAGTAACATTCTGCTAAAAAATAAATTTACGTTTTTTTTTGTTTTTCATATCCACGTTAAATTTGAGTTTTTTTAAAAAAGAAAGGTACACAATATATTTCAAATTATTTATTTTCACCTTTCAACCACTGTGCGTCGTTCAAGTGGCTGCCTAGGCTGGCTTCGCAGTAGCGCATTGTGTCACTCCAATTTTCCAAGACCTTGTTGATGGTTTCGGCTTTGATGATATTGGCCTTAAGTGTTTGAATCGTTTCCGGATTCTTGGCATAACATCGATAGTCATTCACGGTTTCCCACAAAAAAAGACCACAGGGGTCAAATCGCAGCTCCGAGGCGGCCAATTGACATCACCAATACGGCTGATAACACGATTTGGGAATTTGGTGCGCAAAAGATCGATTGTGGCATGTGCTGTGCGGCATGGCGCACCAAACTGCATGAACCATAGGTTGTCCAAATGCATGGCTGTGCAACGGCCAGCGTTGACCGAAACGTTGTTCCCAGCCTTATTTTCGAAGAAAATGGTCCAATGATGCCACCACTTCAAAATTCGACCCAATTATCACTCTCTATGGATGCGTCGGCTTCTCGACAATAACGTGCGGGTTTTTAGAGCCCCAGGTGCGACAATTTTGTTTGTTAACTTTAGTCGCCTCGTCAGAAAAGATAACGCGTAAGCGACTCATTTCTTTCCGCGGAGGTATGATACTGAGTTTATGTGAAGACTTCGAGAGCGGAAAACAGTTGTCAGTGTCAAAATAACCTATGATTTAAAAAGAAACCACTAGATGGCCCACCCTGTATAGCTGTCAAGTATTAATAATTCAATCAGCAATTGTTGCTAAGTATTTGGCAATCATAATGGCACCAATGTTGTCATATATTTCAAAAGTACTCTTATGTCATGATTGCGTGTGCGTGTGTGTGTGTGTGTGTGATATGTTGTTCTCGGTTCCTTTGATACGTGTTTAAATTTTTAATGCATTATATTGTGCTTCAAACATTTTTCTTGTTTTTTTTTCTATCTGCTATTAAACATTAGCACTCGTTGTCATTGACATTTGTTCGCTTTAAAACACATGCTGCTAACACAGCACCAGCAACAGCAACAGCAACAGCAGCAGTGAAAACAGCAACACCAACATTTATGTTGCTGCCACTTGGCATCATTCGCTACTGTTCTTTCCAATGCTGTGCCATGTTGTGCTGCTGTGCTCTGCTGTGCTGTACAGTTACATCGCTCAATAAGGGTTCATTTAATTTAATGACTTGAAATTGATTTTGCTGCTGCATCCATAAACGTGGCAGACATAAAATTGCTGATACGTGTCTGTTACCATAAAGTTATTGCTGCTGTTGTTGTTGTTGTTGTTGCTATTGTTGCTGTTTCCCTCTGCTGTTGGTTTATGCATGTCGGGGAAATGTTGATAAAAAACTGCTGGAACAAGTTTTTGATTACCTATTAATATGTAGAGCAATAAAATTTCATTTCTGTGGCATACTTTTAGGCATAATTAAAATTTCTTCAAGCTAAAATATTTGCATGAATAAACGATTATATCGTTGCAAATTGTGAAAACAAGATAGTGTGTAGGAAGATGTGTGAGAAGAGTGTGTGTGTGGGAAGAATGTGTGTGTGGGAAGAGTGTGTGTGGGAAGAGTGTGTGTGGGAAGAGTGTATGTTGGAAGAGTGTGTATGGGGGATACCTGAATGTAAGCTACAAAAAGTAATCATTTTAAAAGTATGAATTTAGATAAGAATGTAATGGGTGTTTTTTTAGCTGCATGAGAAGTTTCGATGGTTGTGGTCTATGGTTTGACAGATGAGAGTGTCAAACTGTGTTGACTTTTCTGTTTAGTAAGATTTGACAATTCACCATGAATCGTTTATCGTCAGAAAAACGCTTTCAAATTGTGGAAATTTACTTTAAAAAAAATAAATCTGTGGACTTCGTCCATTTTACGGTCAGCCATTTCTGGTTAAAGTGTTTTTGGTGAGTGTTTGGTGCGGTTTACACGCTGGCGGCATCATCGCCCCATATTTTTTTAAAAATGAGAAAGGAGCTGTTGTTACAATGACTGGCGAATGTTATCGAGCCATCCTGACTGATTTTTTGTTTCAAAAAATTAATCAGCTAAACATCGACGAAATTTCGTTCCAACAAGATGGCGCAACTTGCCATACAGCGTGCTTAACCATTAATTTATTGCAAAATCAATTTGGTGACAACTTTATTTCCAGAAGTCGTCCTGTTAACTGGCCCCCTCATTCGTGCGACTTAACGCCTGTCGATTACTTTTTATGGGGCTATGTTAAGTCATTGGTTTATGCCGACAAACCAGCAACTCTTGAATTATTGAAAGCCAATATTTAAGTCACCTTTGACGATATACGGCCAGATTTATTGGAAAAAGTAATTAAATATTGGACTGATCGAATAAACTATGTAATTCGTTGCTACTTCCAACAATATTTCTGTCTTGTATTATTATTTAAAGTTCTCAAGCTCTAAAAAAACACCCAAAAAACACCCATGATGTTCTATCTAACATGAAGCTATATTTGAAGATAAATCTTTGGGGAAAGGGAAAAATACCAAAAATTTTAAACAAGTAAAAAATATTCAAATTAAAACAGTTTTTATCTGAAACCCAAAGTTTCCAAAATAAGGATCTCTCGAAAATTGCGCTTTTATGTACTGCACTTTTTACTTATCTCAGTTAGACTTTATTTGAATTTTATAAGTTAGTCGTTACGGTTCGTTTGCGCCTGTTGATTCGAAAATATCGACCCCTTCATATACAAGGGACCGCATAAAATTTGTGCACACATTTGTGAATAATAAAAAACTATTTACAAAACAATAAAAATCTAGCTAGGAAGTATCTTAGTTTGGCCGAAGTTTAAACACCACACCACAGCCATGTTGAAGGAAAGGGTTATCAATTTTAAAGTAAAGTTTAAAAAAACACACTAAAAATAAATATGTATTTCGATTAAATTTCGTTATAATATCATGCAAGGGTCCTCCACGGGAGTTTTTATAGGGCTCAAACCTTTTGAGATGATTTTCGATGTTTTCTATTTGCACAACTCGGGCACTATTTCGGGCATGACTTGACGAATATTGGGTTTTAATTGCTCAAAATGGCCGGAGAGAGTTAATATGTATGACTCTCATTATTTTTGAAAAAGAACCTATTCCCTCCGACCACTCCTTGGGGGGCTCCCATACAGATATTATGATTTTTGTATATGTATTCCGTACATCTGAACAAGGTGCTTTAAGGGAGGGCTAGAGAGGGTTAATATGTATCATAAAATTATGTGATATGTAGAATTTTGTATCAAAAACATTAAGATATAAGGAAAATAAATGCAATACAGAAATAAACACTGTATACTCTTTTGTTACTCTCAAAAGTTTTAAATGTACTTGAAAATGTTGTACATTTCAACTCTGTTACTTAGCAGCAGTCAGTGTTTGTCTTTTTGTTTAAGGTTGATGTTTTCAATATGAATATCAAAGACATGCTCCATATGCTTCGAATTACTCGATGTATGAACCATGCAGTTGGAACATACAACCATAGCTATCATAATTGACTGTAACGGTTGCTGTTTGATCTTTTGCATAAAAATACGGACAAATGACACAACCTGACCATAGTGCCAGGGCCGGCCCTAGAGCCGAGCCAGTAAGGCCAGGGCTCGGGGCGCATACAGATAGGGGCGCATACAGATAGGGGCGCCTTACATATTTAAAAAAAAATATATCAATCAATATATATGGAAACGTATATGGCGACCGTGGCATACATGTTAAGTGTGTAGCTTGCATGCCTGGAGCGAGAAATTGATTCCCACTCACGGCAAATTTTTTTTAATAAAAAATTTTCTGATCGGTCACCACCTCTTTGCAGACAATGTCAAACCTCAGAGAGTAAACCATGCCATGAAAAGCTTCTTGAGAACATGAGCCGTGAGGAGTTGGCATAAAACATGTAGGTTCAGTCCTCGATCAATTGTGTACAAACATTTTATAACACACACAAAACGACTGTTTGAACGATGATGAGCAACTTAATATTACGACAGCCACAGCAGCGAAAAATAAGTCAGAAGCCACAGCTATATTGCACAAAATTGAAAAATATAAATGTATCTGCTCTTTAATTGTATGGTATGATATTTTATTTGAAATAAATGTAACTAGCAAAGTATTTCAGGCAGTTAGTTTAAACCTCAGCCAAGCAGTAACGTGGTTATCAAAGAGTATAATGTTCCTTGAAGACTATAGAACAGATGCCAAATTTTTTTTGTATTTTGGAGGAGGCTAAAATAATTGCAATTGATTTAGATATTGATGTACAGTCTGAACGCGCACGAGTTCGCCTAATAAGGAGACAGGAGTTAATTCCAGTTTATGTAACGCAGACACCTGCCGTATAGACTTAATTCCACGTTGCCCCATGGCAGTGGGGTCGAGGTTCAAGAAATTGATGCCTAGGAGATAAATATTCAGGACGTCAGTGCTATGCTAATATCTATACGACGGCCATCATACCTCTCCTAGGCGTCACTTCCATGACTCCAGACGCGACCAACGCCCTGTCATAGTAGTTTCAACACCGGTCGCACACCATACTTAAGTGTATATTTAAATTAATATATATACTGTATGGATAGCACCAATGCTGGAACGCAACTGTACCAATTATGGATAATTAGTTGGGTCATCATCCACATTTATTGGTGGAAATCGAGACCCATCTAACATCTCTGACAATTTGAGGGCATTGCCACCCGGTTGATTAAGCGCAACTCCACGCCGATCTCACAGACCTGTTCGCGACATTGAACTAGTTAAACCGTCCACCTACTTCGCAGATTGGGCGACTAACTCCAGGATCTGGGTAGTCCCTTCTCATTTACACAGGATAGAGCGAACCCGTTGCCTGCGACCATCCTCCTTTTATCTGGATTTGGACAGGTTGCTCGTGAGAACAGGCGGAGTTGAACAGGCGGAGTTGAATAAGGAGACAATTTGATTATGAACAACGTGACAATGCAAAACTTTAAAGTAAATTTTTGTAACAAGATCTTGAACAACGCGATGCAATCATTACGTGATCGTTTTCAACTTATTCATGAACACTACAGTAAATTCGAAATGCTATATAACTTTGACAATATCACCAACATAACGGATGATGAAATTCGAAAATATTGCATGGATTTAGAACTTCTCTTAACTGACGGTGATCAAAATGATATTTCCGGCTTGGATTTATTTGACGAATTAAAATACCTTAAAAATCATTTGTCTTCAGATCGCTGTGATTCTCCTATTGAAATTATCATTAATTTATTAGAAAATAATTTAACAACCGCATTTCTAAATATATACATATATTGCATTCCGATCGTCTTGATGGTCGATCGTCAAGATCGTCTTGAAGGTTTAGCTACCTTTTCCATCGAACGCGATATAGTAGGGAAATTGGAACTGGATGATCTTATCAACAATTTTGCTCGGAAAAAACTGTTGGTGTAAGTTAAAATAAAATTATTTATGGATAATATAAGTTCTCTCTTTTTTATGTAGATAAAAAAACTCCGCCAACATAATGAAGGGCATAATTGAGAAAGCGGTTTGAGATATGTTAATTTTCTTATTTTGATTTAAAGAAAGTTTTATATATTTAATTGTATGCCTTACTTGTTGTACTTAAAGTTCGAAAAATACCGACCAAAGCCCAATTTTATCAAATATTGAATTTTATATAAAAATAAAGTTGGGAGTTTTATACATAACATTTATTACTCTAAATTTAACTTAAGTCCTTGTTTATGTGCTCGTGACTGACGCTTTAAATGTTAAAGTTATTTAATAATCTTGTAGCGTAAGGATTAACATTGAAGAAATAAATAAAACAATAAATAAATAAAATTAAAAAGAGGTTTCTTACTCTTTTTTTTTTGCTTGTTAAAAAATATGGGGCGCAATTTAGGCCCTTGGCCTAGGGTGCCACAAATTCTCGGGGCGGCCCTGCATAGTGCACTCCAAAAAGTCACTTTTTTTCGAATGCAATGGTTTTTTTACAATTGATTGAGGATTTTCAGAGCCCCATATACTACAATTTTGCTTATCCAGGAATCCACTTATTGCGAAATAAGCCTCATTTGCTTCGAAAAATCCGCATTTTTTATTGTTAGAATAATTTAACAATTTTAACGCATTCGGTGGCAAAACTTTTCATATTAAAAAATAAAAAATAAAAAACGTTTATTTATATCAAAACCAATTTGGAGGACATGAACATTTAACAAGTACCAAGTGCCAGGGATGCACTTTCCGAAACCCGAAAAGTATAGCCCTTTATAAATATTTGACGTTTTGAAAGTTCTATTATTATGATGACGTCACTTTGTATGTGAGGCAGGTGGTGTTCGCAGTTATTGTAAATATCAAAATTTATGTGTAAATTTACAGTCAAAACATTGATTTCGGTTGAGTTTAGGAAGGCTCTGCTATATTAGGTATTTCTTTTATGTCGTCACTTTGTATGAAAGGTACCCGATCTTTTGATTTTTTTGTTTTTTTGCGAAACTTATAACTTGAACTGAATTTAGAAATCAAAGCTTATGAACAAAATTTAAAGTTATTAGACAAATTCTTATGGAATTTTTAGAGATCTTACCATTTTGATAAGTTCAGTTTGCCATAGTGGGTTGACGTGGTTTTCACTTTTTTTTTGCTCATTTTCGAATGTATCTTTGAATTAGTTGAAAAAATAGGATTTTTTGTTGAAAAAAATCGTGTCTAAAAAATATTAGGTACAAAAGTTACAACATTTTGAAATTTTGCACCGTAACAAAATTGTTGTTCTGTTTATAAGTTACACTTCTCGAAAGTTGAAAAAAATATTTAAATAAATACTTTAAAAAGTAAAAAATTATTTGAAATTATTTTTCCTATTAATTTCTTGGTAAAATTTGATAATTTATTTATGTTTATTATTATACAGTAGACTCTCACAAATTAGAACTACTTTGTTCCACGGGTGGTTCTAATTTCTGAAAAGTTCTTATATCTAGACGTTTTTTTTTTCACAGAAATTTAGAAGAAAAGAATGAAACTGGTTTAAAAAAAATGTATGTGAACACAAAAGAATTTTTATTTATTAATATTTAATGTTTTTTTTTTTAACATAAAACTCATATAATTCCCCTATTTATATTTATATCAGTGATAATTTATTGAGTGAGCAAAGATCACTTATGCATTTAATAAATATGGAAACGTCCAGAAATTAGGACCAGAGCTTAAAATATTGAAATGGCAGGTTCTAATTTCTGGACAGTTCGAATTTGTGAGATTTCTATTTTGTGAGATTGTTCTGTATTGAAAACATTATTATTTTAATTTTTTCTAATTTGTTTTACTATCATCAATATATTAATTTCTTTCAATACATATACAATCAATATATTAATATTATATGGCAACCGTATTGTTAAACTTATAGTAAAACCAATGGTTTTTGTTAGCCTATTTACGACTCTTTAATACTGTTCACTTATGGACATAATTCTTAAAAATATAATATTATGTGGCAACCCTATGGTTAGAAATAAGAAAATTTTCAGATAAGACTATTGTAAAAAATGACAAAATTTTGAAATTCTGACAACGGATTCGAATTCAGCGACCCATTTGTACCTAATGTTAGCCCCAGTACCAAATTCGTAAAAATAAAAAAAATAGGTGGCAACCCTATCAGCCATCTTAAATTTTAAAATTCTGACATTAGGTTCGAAATCAGCGACCCCCTAAAACTGTGGGATAATGTTTAAAACCCTTAAAAAAGCATATTTTTAGGTCGCAGCCCTATAGGGTTAAAAATTTCACAATTTTGAAATTCTGACAACGGATTCGGATTTAGCGACCCATTTTTACCTAGTGGTCGCTTCAGTGCCAAATTCGTAAAAATAAAAAAAAAATTGGGTGGCAACTCTATGGTAAAAAATGACAAAATTTTGAAATTCTGAAATTCTTGTGTTAGCCCCAGCACCAAATTCGTAAAACTAGAATCATCAATTATTGTCCAAGGATTGCACAGAATCCTAAAAAGTCCTAATACGCTTAAGCGTTTCCACACAAGCTTATTGAATTATTTGGACACTTGATTTAATTGGATCTTGCTTTCAATTTCAAACTTTTCAAGCTTTTTTCCGAACACAACAAGTTTTTCTTTTACTAGGGACTTCGTGTCGTTCGCTTTTACTAAATTAGCATAGTTGCAAGTCGGAAGCTGTCGTGGGCTTACTTATATTTAAGTACAAATCATACCTGATAAGCTTCAAGTCATATTTTAAGCATCTACTTGAAATAGATGCAGTTCTCTGGTATATCTATACTATTATATAAAAGGGTTCTCTCTTATTTTTATCATTTAATCACGGGGTAACCGCTGAACCGATTTTAATAATTCTTTGACAATTCAATTGCTATAAGAAGCGACCCTGCTACTGGGTATTACGTTTTTGGTATAAATTTTTATTTAATTATTTAAGAATTCATGCATTTTAATCCATGCTGCCATTGTATAAGCAGCACAAAATAACAGCAAACAATAGCTTAAGCTCTTTGTTGAGCGAGAAAGGTGAGAGTCTACAACTCACCGCGCTGCCATCTTGAGTGGATAGTTGCACTCAGTTAATTTCTGCTGCAGTGCTGCCATAAGACCAATATATTGTAGTGATATGAAAATATGTTTTTATATCATATTTATACCCCCAAGCAACACGGGAACGGGTATGCTAGTAAAATGTATATTATAAAAAAAAAAAAAAAAACCAACGAACTTGAGAACCTTTTCCTATTTCATGTCGGTTAAAAATAATTATGAACCCGAAAATTTTAATTTTTTTCTTAAACAAAGTACGCTTTATAAAAAACTGCATCATTTCATGTTTGATGCAGTGAAATGTGAAAAATGATTTTTGGTCCCCCAAATTTTGGTCGCCCTTTGTGCGATGATGATATTTTTAAGCAATATAATACTTGAAAACGTATGAAGACGTTCAGAATGAAATCTTCAGTTGATAGTCGCGATATTCGCTAACTTAGATATTAGAACAATCACATAATCAAAGCGATTGTCGACCGAAGACCCTCTCGTCTTATCACCAATAGCTGAGAAAAAAATCGAAATTGAAATCTGAACACGTCATTAGTTAAATGATGATTGCTTGCGTATCGTTGCAAACTCACAAATACGCACCAAATAAGCAACTTTGACATCTTTTTCTTATGCACACACAGACACACACACACACATATGCATATACATATGTATATTTTGATTTAGTTTTTTATATTCCAACACCTGCGTGCGCATCTGAAAAAATTGGCAACTTCAGAGATAACGACTTTTTGAACTCTCACCTCGTAAATACCTTCAAATATCTAGCAGATTACAAGGGCAACATTTTTTTGCAAAGTTTTGACAAGCGTTTCTTTTTTTTTTGTTTTGTTTTGACAAAAATATGTTATCCGTTTTTTGAGGATTCTATTCGGCAACTTAATGCCTTGTTTGTGGCAGCATGCGCTAAATTGTGAAATATCGTGCCGAAGAATGTTTTATAACTTTTTGATTGTCTTTGTTTAATTTTCTAAATGTTTGCAAAACATTTTTGGTTTTGTTGCTGTGGTGTTGAACGCCGCCAATTTGTGGTGTGCCGTTAATGTGCGGTTGAAGAGATAACGCATATTTGTAGCTATTTACTTTCGATTGCCGTGAGTTGTGTTTGGGTATATTTTGTAATATTATATTTCATTATTTATGAAGTTTTCAGTCTAATCGGATTGTTGGATGCAAACTTTTTCATCTTCTAAGGTGTGATTTTTGCGATTTTTTTTTCAATGTACAAAGTTACACAAAAAAAAAAAACAAAAATGCGTTCAAAAGATTTTTTTCCGGAAAGTTTAACATGTTATATTTTAGCTGAATTTAACTTACAAACAATTGAAAGAAAAGTTGCAGATTTTATACCGGAAAAATGAAGCAACAAAAGATATAAATAATTTGCTTGTTTGTCTGGACAGACAAAAAAGTTCCTTATCGAGAGGAAATTATGTGCCTGTTAAAATATACCCATAAAGGCATTAATCAAGCTTGCATGAAAAACATTTTCTGTGAGATGAAAGAAGACTTTACAAAAGTAGAATATTTATAATTTTTCGATAATTATCAAAAACTTAATTAGAAAGTAAGGGAACAGTATTTTGTTTAGTTAGGCGGGTTTATTTTTGAATGTTGACCTTTTTAAAAAAATGCCTTTTTAATTTTTCTTAATATATATATTGAAGCAAAATAAGAAATATTGCTTTCTAATCAAGATTAATGGTTATTTTTAATGATCAGATGGTTAAGAACAAAAGAAAAATTCTCTCATGCAAGATTTTTAAAATGAAAACTAGTAGGCAAAATAACTCGCTGTCATTATTCTGCAGCGTGCGGTACTAGTATAGAAATACCTATTTCACTAGTTCGTAGGGGACACAAACTAGTTGCTTGCTAATCTCAGAAACTGGAAACTAGTAACTAGTATGTATTCTGCCTACTCAGGGATAGTTAAGTTACTAGTGAGGTTTCTGTCTTCTCAGGGGTAGTTAACTTATTAGTAAGATTTTTGTCTTCTCAGGGATAGTTAAAATATATCATATATGTTTTAGTAAGTAGTGCTTTTATTATTTCTTTTCTTTGGATCAATTTTTACTTTCACTTTAAAGAAAAAAAACGTTTCTTTCAAATCAAAGCCTGGATGGCTTTGTGCAGCAACTTTTCGGATTCCCCGTCAGATGTTATCCAAATAGAAGCTGTGGAAAACCAGATTAATTTTTAATAAAAAGAAAAATAAAGAAACATTGCAAGTATTACTAAGAAGTGCTTCGTAAAAGTTCTTTAAATTTTTAAGTGAGCGTTTTCCATGGATACCATAAATTTTATACTCGTTGTTCAGGTATTTTTTGAAATTTTTCACGATTCCGCCACTCACAAATAACTGCTTAATTTTTTTCTTACTTACTTACTTACTTATCTGGCGCTTACAACCGTTGGCCGGTTTTGGCCTCGTATAAGAAATTGCGCCAACCATTTCTGTTTTGCGCTTGCTGGCGCCAGTTGGAAACACCAAGCGTAGTCGGGTTATCGAACTCTTGATCCTTCCAACGAAGATGTGGGCGTCCTCTTCTGCGTTGACCACCACGGGGCATCTAATAAAATGTTCTTTTTCATTGTTTTCATCTGAAGAAAAAAGACATCGACATTTTAGGGCTGACAACATATGTTGTCATAGATAGTAATGTAAGTTACCTGTGTACATATTAACACACATATTTATAAACTATAAACTATAAACTATAAGCTATAAACCATAAACTTTAAACTATAAACTATGAACCATAAACTATAAACTATAAACTTTAAACTATAAACTCTAAACTATAAACTATAAACTATAAACTATAAACTATAAACTATAAATTATAAACTATAAACTATACACTATAAACTAAAAACTAAAAACTATAAACTATAAACTATAAACCATAAACTATAAACTATAAACTATAAACTATAAACTATAAACTATAAACTATAAACAATAAACTATAAACTATAAACTATAAACTATAAACTATAAAATATAAAATATAAAATATAAAATATAAAATATAAAATATAAAATATAAAATATAAAATATAAAATATAAAATATAAAATATAAAATATAAAATATAAAATATAAAATATAAAATATAAAATATAAAATATAAAATATAAAATATAAAATATAAAATATAAAATATAAAATATAAAATATAAAATATAAAATATAAAATATAAAATATAAAATATAAAATATAAAATATAAAATATAAAATATAAAATATAAAATATAAAATATAAAATATAAAATATAAAATATAAAATATAAAATATAAAATATAAAATATAAAATATAAAATATAAAATATAAAATATAAAATATAAAATATAAAATATAAAATATAAAATATAAAATATTGTAAGAATTGCAGTTGATTTAGTTATTGTTACAGTTAATTATTTAATTTTTCTTTTAATTAATTTTTCTTTTAAGTTATGGCAACGGTCCGGTTTACCCGTCCTCGTTGCATTGGGTTTTTTCTTTTTATTTGTTACTAGCCGCAAGAGCCAACATGTGTCTACATGCGTCTAAGTATTCTTTTTTTTTTATGTAATAGGTTTTTTATTTTAAAATAATAAGACGAGTGTTTTCTATAAAGTTCTTTATTCGCCGACTTCTGGATGAGAAAGAATGCTAATCTTTCGTTTGTTCAACATTAAATACTTTTTCAAGTGCTCAATTGAGCATTTTATCAATTGAGCCTATCTTACTTGACTCGATATAAATCTAGAGAGGCTTAAACATACAATATATTAGCGATAATGTGAGCAATTACATGAGCAATAATATGAGCGAACTTAAGTGAGCGCAACTAATTAAAACGATAATGATAACCTGTTTTGAGTAAATACAGTGATGGCAAAAGAAATTAGTATTTAATTAAACTTCAATTTTAAATAATAAATTTCTAATTCACAAAAATATAAACAGATTGATAATTTTTAAAATAAAATAAGTACTATTATTATATATTATATAATTTCATTAATCCTTCAATGGATGTCCGCTACAATATAAAATATAAAATATAAAATATAAAATATAAAATATAAAATATAAAATATAAAATATAAAATATAAAATATAAAATATAAAATATAAAATATAAAATATAAAATATAAAATATAAAATATAAAATATAAAATATAAAATATAAAATATAAAATATAAAATATAAAATATAAAATATAAAATATAAAATATAAAATATAAAATATAAAATATAAAATATAAAATATAAAATATAAAATATAAAATATAAAATATAAAATATAAAATATAAAATATAAAATATAAAATATAAAATATAAAATATAAAATATAAAATATAAAATATAAAATATAAAATATAAAATATAAAATATAAAATATAAAATATAAAATATAAAATATAAAATATAAAATATAAAATATAAAATATAAAATATAAAATATAAAATATAAAATATAAAATATAAAATATAAAATATAAAATATAAAATATAAAATATAAAATATAAAATATAAAATATAAAATATAATATATAAAATATAAAATATAAAATATAAAATATAAAATATAAAATATAAAATATAAAATATAAAATATAAAATATAAAATATAAAATATAAAATATAAAATATGAAATATAAAATATAAAATATAAAATATAAAATATAAAATATAAAATATAAAATATAAAATATAAAATATAAAATATAAAATATAAAATATAAAATATAAAATATAAAATATAAAATATAAAATATAAAATATAAAATATAAAACATAAAATATAAAATATAAAATATAAAATATAAAATATAAAATATAAACTATAAACTTTTAACTATATTTAAATATATCTATATGTGTATGTATTTATATATATATCTATATAATATTTATATATTTATATATAAATATATATGCATATATATTATTGTAAGCTAGAAATAAGAGATATATATGTATATAAATATATATACATATATATTATTGTAAGCTAGAAATAAAAGAAATTAGAATATGAGTATTAGTAAGAGAAATTAGAAGTAAGCTAACGACTCATTAAGTGAATTTAAAATCAAATAAAGAAGTTGAGTTCTTTCCAAGACACAGAAGACTGTGTTTGGTTTTTTAAGAACGTTAATATATACAAAATATTCTCACATAGATTTGTTTATTTTTGGATGTTATTTCCTCATTGCTCCTCATCAAGTCCTCCTTGGTGAGTATCAGGAATTTTGAAAGTAAAGGCAGCTCTTCTGCTCTGCTGCTTGCTGTTCTGCTTGCAGCTTCTTAATTAAAACGCTTGCTCTGCCAGTACCTTAACCACCAGTTTAAATTGACCTTTATAAAAATGGAAAGAATTATTGAAACAGTTTTAGTTTGGAGGAAGAACCTCTTACTTTAAAGCGCATCTAGTTTCCGATCGAGAGATGCGCATCTATAGACGTCCAGCACTGTTAAGTATTATTTTTCGACTAATTGCAATAAGCTAGCTGCGCACGCAGACAAAACAGTCGTGAAAGTAACGGCTTTTACCATTAAGCATCATGCGATACTAGGCAACGCAATTGATACCTTTGCAGCACTTTGTTGTAGAAAACATGACAGTTGACGTAGCTTTGCAGTACTTAATTATCTCCGGCTAGGCTGCAGGGAAGCATTACATTTTTTCTCTTATATTCTCTCAACCGCTAATTAATCATGCCATCAAATACTCTTCACAAATACATATCAAATTAATTCTCTTCAAGCGTGACAAAAACGGATTCTCACTTAAGCGAATTGAAACGAATTTTCAAGAGTAACAAGAGCTTCTCAATCATTTTGTGATACGGTCATATACACAAAGTGGAAAGGAAGTAAGTTCGGCCCACTACATCAAAATCAACTGAGACTTTAAATCGACGAAATAACAACTTTAAAGAGAACAATTGAAAGATTTTCACCCTGGGGCACATGTAGAGGTGGTGGGATCGCCTTAATTTCATTAATATTCAATTTTATATTTGTCTAAGGTAATGTGAACACAATCGATTTCCTGTATTTGGGAATGGCATGGCTCAGAGAATTTTGATGCTTGATTATCTGATAAAAATATTAACTTTGTTATGGAATCGAATGAAGATTTTTATTTTAAGCCACGCATGAATCACTTCATATAATTATTTTTTGAATACTTGGATATTCTGCTATTGTAAGCTGAAGCTATGCACTATGCAAATACTTCGCCACTCTTTCCATACCCTTTATTTTCAACACAGCCTACTTTTCTCTTTTTCACATTCTAAATATTTAAAAAAAATCCAAATTAATTGGTTGAAAAAAAAAAAATAACTAGCCACAACTATGTAAGTTAAATGAACATAAAGCAAAGTGTTTTTCGTTAATCAAGTACACGACTTTGTAATGAAATTTTGCTCTATACGCCAATTGAATGGCATATGGAGCAAGAGGTCACCAAAAATTTCTGCATAAAGGGATATAGAGCAAAATGGACACAAAATATCTCAGTTTCTGCAAGAGATAGCAAAAAACGGATTGCAGATTTGAAAAATTTGGTATCATAAACTCGGGATGGTACCATTAACTCAAAATTGTCAAAATGACTTATGGAGCAAATGAATCCCCGGACGACGATATGTTAAGGAGCGCAGAAACTGGATCTGCAAATTTAAAAACACCTTAGCATGTCTTAGTCTATAATTTTATATAAAACTCTATCAGACTTTGTTTGCGTGTCTCACTAAAAAATATAAAATATATTCCTGCATGATAAAAAAATGCGTAAATAGTAAATGCCTGATGTGGGGTATATAGTGTCTGATAGGACATTGAGGAACGCATGTAGCAATGTATTCAATATATGAATTCAATATATTTATATCCAATATTTTAGTGTTGAATGACTGTCGAATGAAGTAAATAAAAGAATTGATTTGACTGCTTAAATGTTTATTTGTAATATTACAATATATGCACATTAGCGTTCTTTTGTATACATACTTCACATTACTAAGTTATTTTTGTTTCATGTGACCTTTTCAGTTATTTTTCTTTATTCTATCAATGTCAAATCTTAATGCCATGTCGTTCCAGCCACTAGCAGAGTCAATAAAATTAATATTAAATATTAATTGGTAAATACAATATGTTGACTTGTTCATTGTATATGTATATGGAATAAATATTTTTTTTTTGAGTGAGTACTTGTGCACATTCTACTGAACAGTTACACATGTTTGTAAATATAGACGTTGTTATTACACCAGCATTTTTTTTTATATATTCATGTCATGATGCGGTTATTTAAATAAACCATCATAATTTTGAGAGAATTTTGCAAGTATTCTGTGGTAATAGCCATGGGCCAACGAAATACCTTCTGATCAAAAAATATTCGTAGCTCTACTATAAAACGAAAAATCTTCAATTATTCAGCGCTATTCATTTTATTTCCTCCAAAGTAATCTCCATTGCAAGCAATACACATATTTCAATGATTCCTCCAATCTTGAAAACAATTTTCATGGGCTGATTTTGGAATGGTCTTTAGCTCTTTCTGCGAATTCTCCTTTATCGGCTCAATGATCTCGAAATGTTTTCCGTGAAATGGTAACTTTAGTTATGGGCATAACAAAAAAAAGGACTGTAAGTAGGTGTATGTTGTTTTTGGTTTTGTATGTTGTTTTTGGTCAAATAGTGGCATACAAGATGAGATGTGTGAGCCGGTGCGTTGTCGTGGTGATGAAACCACGAGTTATTTTTTCACAATTCCGATATTTCTCAAAAATGGTCCAGATGTTATTTTGTAAGAAACAAAGAATTTCAGACAAACTCTTTGCTCAACTTAATTGGACATTGCGAAATTCGCAGAACACAACAAACACTGACTTGTTTACAAAGTCATCACAGACAAACTGCCGACAAATGGTGCTGAAACAGATATTTGAGTCCCAGATTACAGATGTACCAAACCAGAAAAAAATATTTTTTTTGAAAATTCCGATATGACAAAAAAAATAATACGATAAACAAAAAATTTAAAAAATTTCCCTACGTTTTGCAAAAATAAAAAAAAAAATTCGTTTTTAAAAAAATGTTAGGAAGATTAGGAGTCTTGAACTTGGCAAATTTTTAAAAATTCAATAATATGTTTCTATGTATTTTATAGAATTTTATATTTTACATAAATTATAAAAAAATTGTTTTAAATTTTTTATTTGAAGGCATATTTGGATTTATAAATTATTTTCAGAGTGTGAATTCAGTCGGCGCAGAATAGCTTATCAACAACTTCCCAGAAGGAAATGGTCACATAGGAATGTGTTTTAGAATGTATCGCCCCTATGGAGTATACATTCCAGAACGCGTGATTTTTTACACGGCGATGTCATAGGAAAATCATGTATCCTTTTTGCATTCCTAAAGAATGTGTGAAATATTACATGATTTTAAAATGAACGAAATCTTTGTGAAAAAATTATGTATTTTTTCTTACATGAATAAAGAATGTATGAAGAAGTCAATGTTTTTTATCATTCGTTCAAAATAAGAAAAACGTTTGCATTCAAAGATACTTTACTTGGTCATGTATCTTTTTTTTTCTCTTTTTCGACGAAGAATTCATGCATTCTTAAAGTCATACATTCCACACTTTCCTTCTGGGTTTTAATGCGATTTTCTCGAAACCACGTTCTTGGGTTAATCGCAATGAGATTTAAAAAACTCTCAATAGATTGTTTCGTTTTTTAATATGTTGTTGTATACATTTGTGGCTTTCGAAAAAACTCGGAACAAAAACTTAGATAGGGAATCGTTTTTTCGAAAAAGTCCGCCATTTTAATATTTTAGGGTGTATACAGTAGAGTGGAACGAAACGTATGGAGCCAAAAAAGAGAATTATCTGATCTACAATTTTGTTCTAAGAATATTTTCTATCCGAAAAAAAGGAGCAGAGATATTGACGAATGATCGGTTTCGGTGAACTTTGAACACGAATATCTTCTAGCGCGTACATGGTATCATAGTGAACTCCGGATAGGTTGTTGGTTATGTCTTAATTAAGAGGCTTACATCAAACAAATTGGAACCTAATATTCTCGATTTCATATTAAAAAAAAGTTATGTCGCAGAAAAAACTAAAGATGTACACAATATTTTTTAGATGCTGACTTTTCAAAAATCATGAAACCCTTGAGGTTAAAAATTAATTCCACCCTAATATACAGTTTGTTCTAATTCATACTTTAGCTTATCCGTCACCAAATAATTTTACATTTTTATACTTCCACGCGTACGGCGCACAGTGCGCTTTTTCGATTTTAGGATGACATTTGGGTGTTTAATTTTATAAAAAAATAATTTCATTCGTCAGATTATAAAACATATATTATGAATGTGATATTGGAAACTTGATGTATTGTATGTTTTTTTTTTTTTATAAAATTCGTCAAAGTCAAACATTTTTAACAAAAGTAAGCTCAATAAAACCCAACAAAAGAGAGTCATTTTTATATAATAATAACTTCGAGCACAAAGTATATTTCAAGATTTTGTTTCTTGGACTTTTTTATGTCTTAACCGGTATTTAATTTATTATAAATACAATAAAAAATATTAATAAATAAAAAAAAAAAATCGTAGAAACATGACTGCAAATTTTTCAAGAAATGAAATTTTAAGTAAAATTTAGTAGAAAATATCTAGCAAATATAGCATTATTAAAGTCAAAGACTTTAGCTATCATAAAATATAGTACTTTAACCTTCTGTTTCTATAGAAACCTGCTGCTTCTAGCTGCCACCAAGAAAAACAAATTAATTTGAAACTAGTAAGAAATGATCTTCGACTGGGCCGAAGTTAAAATACCCCCACGGCCGAACCAAAGTATATTCAAAGTCTTAAGCAATCAATAAAATGTTTATCTGTAAAAACGTTATGTTATATTTTTAACAGAAAATATTCGCTTTTGTTTTTTGATAAAGTCGCTTTGTATGGGAGGTGGGCGTGGTTTTCACTCAATTTGGTTGAATTTCATACACATAGTACACGTTATATATCAAAGTGTATATGCAAAATTTCAAGTCCATACATTAATTTTTGTGGATTTTAGAGAAATTTTACCTTTTTGATAAAGTCACTTTGTATGGGAGGTAGGCGTGGTTTTCATCCGAATTGGTTGAATTTCATACTTAGAGTGTATCTTGAACATCAAAACTCATATGCAAAATTGCAAGTCCATATATTCATTTTTGTTGAATTCTAAGAGATTTTACCGTTTTGATAAAGTAACTTTGTATGGGAGGTAGGCGTGGTTTTCATCCGATTTGGCTCATTTACGAACTTGACCTTCATTTTTTAGGTAAAAGCTTTAATATTGAATTTCGTGATGATAGCTTTAAAATTACGGCTGTAATCGTGATCACAGACAGACGGACAGACGGACAGACAGACGGACATGGCTAGATCAACTCGGGTGGTGATGCTGATCAAGAATAAATATACTTTTCTATACCTACCACGCCTCCTTACGGGCGTTACAAACGGAGTGACAAAATTAATATTCCCCCATTTACGTTTTTTAAACGTGGGGGTATAAAAAAGTCTTATAAATCAATTTTTGCCCCAAAACGGACTTGTTTTCAAGACGATTACATCCGTAATTTTCAAGCTATCATCACGAAATTCAAAATTTAGTTTGTATATAAAAAGTAAAGGTTAAGTTGAAAAATGAGCCAACCCAGATAAAAACCACACTTACCTCCCATATAAAGTGACTTTATCAAAACGGTAAAATCTCTTAGAATTCCACAAAAAATAATATATGGACTTGAAATTTTAAATATGAGCTTAGATATTTAATATATACTCTGAGGATGAAATTCAACCAAATCGAATATAAACAACGCCTACCTTCCATACAAAGTGACTTTATCAAAACGGTAAAATCTCTTTAAATTCCACAAAAATTAATGGGTGTCCCAACAAGAACGCAATTTTTAAATGTGGAAACACTGGAAGTGTCATTGTTTGACATTTGAACAATTGTTACTGTTTGCTAGTAGAAGGTACGAGGTTAGTAATAAAAACTTTTTAACAAAAAAAAAACCAACTTCAAAATCACTACAAAGTAAAAAATCATTTTAAATAGCTTTTCCCATTCATTTCTTGGTCATATTTTAAAAGCTATTTATATGTATTATAATATTGGAAATCTTATCATTTTCATTTTTTTCATTTTGTTTTAGTATCATAATATATTAATTGCTTTATGTATATAAAAGCTTTGAAGTCTGCGCTTATCTTACTATTCGACATCTTTTTATTTTAATTTTTTTTAATTTGTTTTATCATAAAAATATTATTAACTTTATGAGTATAAAAGCTTCTTAGCGATTTTTTTCTTTCAGTTGGCAATTTTTGAGTACCCTGAATGTAACCAATGTGTTCCATGCATTATTTGTGCAGCTGTTACACACTATGTCATATTCAATATGAGCTTTACAAGCTCACCGAAACCAGTTTAGTGAGAAATTTAATGTGTACAAAGCTTTTAAAATTACTACAGGGTCACCAAGGCACCAAATAGTGCACGGATGGTAAAAGATCATGATTGCGTATAAAAGATGAGCGCCGACTTCAAAGCTTTTATGTTCATAAAGCAATTAATATATTGATAATAAAACAAAATAAAAAAAATGAAAATGATAAGATTTCCAATATTATAACACGTATAAAAAGCTTTTAAAATATGACCAAGAAATGAATGGGAAAAGCTATTTAAAATTATTTTTTACTTTGTAGTGATTTTGAAGTTGGTTTTTTTTTTTGTTAAATAGTTTTTATTTCTTCCTTTTTAGAGAATATGAAATATTTTATGTAATTGTATTCTTGAGGAAAATTTCAAACATGAAACTTTGTTCTTGAAAAATTTGTTTTATTAATTCCTGAAAGTTTGTTGGGTATTTTCCATTTCTGTTTCTTTACAATTAGTGCCACGCCCTTTATCTAATTCCGCCCACTTTATTTACCGTACCTTATAATGATTATACCTAGCCCTGTGCCAAATTTCAGTTACCAAGTATCAATATTAACCGTAATATAGTACTTTCCTTAAAGTGCCACACCCTGTGTACAATCCCGCCCACTCTTTTAATGATTCTACCTACCCACCTACCTGCACACCAAATATTAGTACGCTAATGTCAATATTAACTAAGATATAGTATTTTTATAATATTTACACGCCCCCTTGTTGAATAACGCCCACTTTTTGGTCGTAATTTGTAGTAACTGTACCTACCCATGTACTAAATTTCAGCACCCTAGTGTCAATATTATTTGATATATAGTATGTTTCTAATATTGCCACACCCATTTGTCGAATAACGCCCACTTTCTTTACAGTAATTTTTAAAAATTTTGTCTACCCCTGTACTAAATTTCAGTACCCTAGTGTCAATACTATTCGAGATACAGTGTTTTCCCAATATTGCCACACCCCTTTGTCAAATAACGCCCACTTTATTGACTGTAATTTGTAATAACTATGCCTACCCATGCACTAAATTTCAGCATCCAAGTGTTAATATTATTCGATATATAGTGTGTTCTAATATTGCCACACCCCTTTGTCGAATAACGCCCACTTTCTTTACAGTAATTTTTTAAAATTTTGTCTACCCCTGTACTAAATTTCAGTACCCTAGTGTCAATACTATTTGAGATACAGTGTTTTTTAATATGGCCACACCCCTTTGTCAAATAACGCCCACTTTATTGATCGTAATTTGTAATAATTGTGTCTACCCCAGTATTTTTACTGTAAATTTCAGTACCCTACTGTCAATATTAACTGAAATACAGTGTTTTTCTTAAATTTACACGCCCCTTTGTCGAATATCGCCCACTTTTTTAAAAAAGGACCTCCGCGTTCATGGTATCTATATGTTGACAAAAAATTACGGAAATCGGGCAAGTGCTTTAGGAGTTATCGATGTACATACATTTAAAAAAAAAAAAAAAAAAAAAAGCGGACAAACCAACGAACTTGAGAACCTCCTCCTTTTTGAAGTCGGTTAAAAATGGAGCGCTACACGAATGAACAACGCATTCTCATTGTGAAATTGTTTTTCCAAAATGGTGAAAGTTTTGCGGCTACAGTTCGCAAATTGCGATCAATTTGGGGTCACAATAATGCTCCAAAAGATTCAACTGTAAAGAGATTAATGGATAAATTTGCCGAAACTGGGTCTGTTAGTGATGTAAAGACAACAACGCGCCTTCGACCAGGTCGATCGACCGAAAATGTCGCAGCTGTACGTAATGATGTCACTCAAACTCCATCCACCTCAATTCGACACCGAGCTCAACAAATTGGTGTCTCCAAATCCACTATGCAGCGAATTTTGACGAAAGTATTGCATCTTCATGCATACAAAGTTCAATTGACTCAGGAACTGAAGCCAGCTGACCATGGACAGCTGACCATGTCATACAGCCAGAGAAACAATTCAATTGCTGCATCAGTCATTTCCCGGTCGTGTTATTTGGCGTTTTGGAAATCAGAATTGGCCGCCTAGATCGTGCGATTTAACAGCATTAGATTTTTTTCTTTGGGGTTTTTTAAAGTCGATGGTTTACGCGAATAAGCCAACGACGACTCGAGCCTTAAAAGAGGAAATTGGACGCTGCATTAATGAAATACCGCAGCATTTATGCAAAACGGTCATTGAAAATTTCATTTAAAGATCGCGTGCATGCCAGCAAAGCCGCGGTGGCCATCTGCACGATATATTGTTCCATACATAACCTCATTCTGTCTACTTTACGATATAATAAAGTTTCATGATTTTTTTTTTAAATATCTGTGTTTTATATAAAATTTAAAAATTGCGTTCTTGTTGGGACACCCTTTACATGGAAGAATACATACTTCCCATATAAAGAGGCCTTGTATCGGAAGAGGGCGTAGCAGTTGACCTATAATTATAATTTTTGGTCAAATTACTTTATTTGGTGAAGTTTAGAAAAACATTACATATTTGAAAATAAGGACCATTTAAATCGACTGATTTAAAAAAAAAACAAAAATGGTTGATGGCAGGGTAAAATAAATAAAGGAGGTTGTCTCGTTTTAGACAAAAGTGAGTTAAATGTCAAAGCTGTTCGAATTAGGTTAACTTTAATTGTTGTTGTTGTTACCTTTACTTTTGACGTTTATGGCACTCACGCCTTTGTTGTTGCAAATTTGACAACTTTGTTATTGTATCGTGGTTAATGGCTTCATTAGTTCTTTCTTAGAAAGCTTCTATAGATATCTCATCCCGAATAATTTACTGATCTTAGAACAGTAACCGCAAAAAACCGAAAATAAAGGTCAAAAACATTTTAAACGCTGCATTCTTTGAGAATAAGTTTGGAAAGTTTCTTTTTCAGTCTTGGTGATGTCTTTTTGATCTTAAAACAATAGAGTCGAAACACTTTAGTGACTAGGTGCTAGGTTCGTGTGGAGCATGCCGAAATTTTTTTACATTTTTAATGTCATCGTCTAGAGTTTCGCTTTTTGGGCCAACTTTCTTTTATTGTTTTCTCTTTATACGTTATCTTTGCGAACCGGATATGCAGCCATTGAATTGCTTCTGAATTGCTGCTTGCTTTGTCATCAAGCACCAATGAACGAAGAAGTACTCAAAAAAACTCTCAAACTCCACAGAGACAACTACTTAAATTTAGGAAGAGGAGATTGTTTTAACGATGTGGAAAAAAGAAATGCGATTTCAAGACAGTGAAAGCAAAATAAAAGAAAAAAAAAACACACGTAATAATAAAAACAATAAAAGTTTTCCGTGGTGCCCTTTTTTGGAGACTTCCTAAGCATTTATAATGTTATTGCCAAATATTGTCTTATTATGACGGCCATTGTTGCATGAGAGTTGGTGCGGTGAGGTGAGCTGGGTGCGGAGAGGTGGTGGCAAAGTTAAGCTAGAATTATGGCATGGAGGATTAATAAATAACAAAGGAAAAGAAATCGATTCAAAAATCCTTAAGCAGATTTATGTATTTATTGAATGGCTATTGCGGGTTAAACATGGATATTCCTTGGGGTGTCTTTTGGACATGTATAAATAACGCATAAGCAGATTAAGTAATGAGCAAGGATGTTTTATTGCTTTTGTATGTTTATTTGTGCATAACAAATATTCTAAGGTCGCCATGCTAAGGATATGGCAGAAGCCAAATATGTAGAAGGAGTAAAGAAAGCCTTTGTATCAATCATTTGCACGCATTCTTGCCTTAAATATGTTTACTTTTTGCGTGTAAATCTCTTCATTAGTTATAATAAATTTCAATAATCCATTCGAACACGCTTTATCACATGGCACATGGCAAGGCATGTGGGCGTTTTAACCAATCTAGTCCTTCCGGCGGAAGTTGAGCGTTTCTAACATGAGTCCCAGAACCAGAGCCAGAACCACAATAAATTTTAATGAAATACAATGCTTATTCATGCACATAAAACCAGTAACAAAAACAACAACAACAACAACATCAACAAGCTTAAAGAAGCAAAAATGGCAACCACAGCATAAAATAAAATGAAAAAAAAAAATAAACAAAAAACATATCGATAAAAGCCAGAAAAAGAGAATCACAAATCTGATAACTGAAAATGAACGGATTCCACACTGATTGCATAACAGCCCAAGCCAGCGAGTTAGCCAACCAACCGTTAATTATTTCAAATATTTTCAATGTCAGTGTGCTCCGACAGGGACCGGGTTAATTCAGTGGGTGCGTTGCGTGCGTTGAAGACCAATCCAGTTACCACGGAACATAACAGAGCAGAACAGAACCGAACCGAACCGTACAGAACTCTCTAAAATAAATGTTAAACCAGTGTGCGCTGTTGTTGTTGTTGTCATTGTTGTTGTTTTGTATGCTTCATAAACCCCGCTTAATGTTTGACAGCTGAAATGGGCCTAAAGGCTAACGTATGACATGTTGTTGTTTGCTTGATTTTTGCTGCTGCTGGTGTTCTTAATGGTGGCAATTTATTGCTCAGATTTGTGGCAATGAAGTGGATTTGTAAATGAAGTCGAAAAAAAAGATAACGAAAAATAACACTCTTCCTTCGGAAAAGCAAAAAATAAAGAAAAACAGAACAAAATGAAACAACACTGAGCTACAAAAGTATGTTTACGTCGTTATATGTACGAGTTTATGTTTGCTTGCGCAAGGATATGTTTATTTTGCTCAAGATTTAAAGCAAAACGATGGAAGGATAATCGAGAGATTATTACGGTTATCATCCTAGAACCATCCACAATAATAGAAAACTGTTTTTCTTGGGAATAAGCTAAAAATTGGCCATTTGCAAAATTTTCAAATCAAAATAGTTTCATTAACGTTGTTATCGTGTGTCCATAAGCCATACAAAATATTTTCAATATTATTAAATCTTGGCAAAAATGTTTAATATTTATTGGCAAAAACTTATCACGGTATACAATATATTTCTCTTTCTTATCCTTTCTTTTAATCCTGTAGAACAAATAATAAGAAATTCAACATAGAAACCAAGAATACACTTTCTTTGAATAGAAATACAAACATTCTGTCATCTGGCTGTTATTTGCTTTTAGCAAAATATATAAGTACAGTATAAATTCTTAGAGTATAGGAAAGACTCAATGTTGGCCGTAATATACAGGACTTTTACCTTTGATAATTTTAAGAGTGCTATAGAATTTAAGGGATTCAGTTTGGACATTGCTATACCATATAATCATTTTGCCTTTCCTACATGAGCGAATAATAAAGTTTAATTTTTAAACTTTAAGGTTTGTAAAATTATTCTGAGTTTTAAAAGGTCAAGGATTAATACCCCACAGCTTTAAATAATACATAAAAAATTTCATATTCATCTTTAAAAACCTCAAGTTTACTTCTAAGACTATTGTGTTCATTTTTAATATTCGTTTAACCCTTTGACGACCTTTGGGACACCGGTGACCCTTTTACTTTAAAATTTTTCCTGGCAAAACTATGTAAACGATTTTTTTTTACAAGATATCATTCAACAGGGAATGCATGTGGTTTTCAGAAATTACTTAAGTTTTAAGGGTAGATTCATCCCTTTGTCTACCAGACCAACCCAAAGTCGACATATTTTTACTTTTTCTCCCCCTTCTTCTTGCTGCAATATTTTGGGGTTTGGATGAGCTATATGTACAAAAGTTTTGGAGTAGTTGCGGGTTACTTTTCACCGGGTAACTTTTGCGGGTAAAGATAGTCCACTTTGACTATCCACGCGACCACCAAATCTGAGGAGACCTCTATGTCCCAATGGTCTTAAAAAGTAAAAATCTATGACATATTTCATTTTGTTGAAGAGTTGATTTATTTGAAATAAAAATAAATTTTTATATAAAAGTAAGTAATAATACCTACTTATTTATTTTATATAAATAAGTTTAAATTTTTGATTAATGCATTCAAAATTATTTGTTTTTTTCTTTTTTTTTTTTGATGAGTTTCGAAGAAATTTCGATCATTGGCGAAATAAAATGGTTTTTTGCAAAAGGCGCAAATAGCATTGGTTCGATGGTCTTTGTGTTGTTTGGAGCAGAAAATACATCCCTATGTCCGTTTCACTTTTGCGGAGATAATGATGGGACAGAATAGTGACCTCCGCCAGCCTCTTAGGTCCCTGTCTTACAACAACGCGAGGTGGTCTCTTGCGGTTGGTGAAGTAATCGATAATTTGAGTAGCTATACTCAAATACTTCCAATGTCAATAGTAGATGAATCAGTATTCGACGTAGAGATATGGACGTAGAGATCGCTCAAATCAAAGCGATCGCAGAAAAGATCAAATAGAATTTGGTCTTTAATCTGCGATCGTGTTCGTAGTAAGACTGAAATAAAATAACGAAATCAAAAACAGTTTACTTTTATTTCCAATCGTGGTTCTTTGACCTCTCTATGACTTTTGTTTCAGAAGATATATTTTTTTTTTTGAAGTGAAACTTCTTTAGCATCTGTTGGGAGTAAAACCGACGAATCAATTCGCCGATGAAACACTTCGCCTTGATACGCATCTGCGTGTTTTCAACATAATGTTACGCAAAATTAAATAATTATAATATAGTATCGATACAGTAGTTTTTCAACGGCATGGTTCATACATCGAATAATTCGATGCATATGGAGCATGTCTTTGATATTCATATTGAAAACATCAACCTTAAACAAAAAGACAAACACTGACTGCTGCTAAGTAACAGAGTTCTAATGTACAACATTTTCAAGTATATTTCAAACTTTTGAGAGTAACAAATGAGTACACATAATATATTTCTGTATTCCATTTACTATCCTTACATCTTTATGTTTTGATACAAAATTTTACATATCACATAGTTTTATGATACAAATTAACCCTCTTCAGCCCTCCCTTAAAGCACCCCTGTTCAGGTGTAGGGAATAAATGCATAAAAAATCATAAAATTTGTATGAGAGGCCCCATAAGAAGTGGTCAGAGGGAATAAGTCCCAAAGGGAAAAAATATTGCTTTTGCAAAAGTAGTGGGGGTCGGTCATACATATTAACCCTCTCCGGCCCTCCCTTAAAGCTCCCATGTTCAGGTGTAGGGAAAAAATATACAAAAAATCATAAAATTTTTATCGGAGCCCCCATAAAGGAGCCCAGGGAATAGGTCCCCAAGAGAAAAATGTTCCTTTTGCAAAACTAGTGGGGGGTCGGTCATACATATAAACCCTCTCCGGCCCTCCCTTAAAGCTCCCATGTTCAGATGTAGGGCAAAAATATACAAAAAATCATAAAATTTTTATCGGAGCCCCCATAACGGAGCCCAGGGAATGGGTCCCCAAGAGAAAAATTTTCCTTTTGCAAAAGTAATGGGGGTCGGCCATACATATTAACCCTCTGCGCTCTTCCCTTAAAGCCCCATCCTTTCAGGTGTAGGGAATAAATATACAAAAATCATAAAATTTGTATGGGATCCCCCCTAAGGAGTGGTCGGAGGGAATAGGTTCCTAATGGAAAAATTTTCCTTTTGCAAAAGTAATGGGGGTCGATCATACATATTAACCCTCTCCGGCCCTTTCTTAAAGCTCCCATGTTCAGGTGTAGGGAATAAATAGGGGGTTTTCCATTAAGGACTTGACAACTTTTTTTTAAATAAAACGCAAACCATTTGAGATATTTAAAAAACTTTATTATCGGCTTGAAGTACAATCAAAACATTTATGAATGGAACTCGACTTCGTTCATATGGCCACCGCGGGCACGTATGCAGCGGTCGATTCGTTGTACCCAATTTTCGATGACTCGGCCACACATTTCGGCCGAAACGGCCGCTATTTCGCGTTCAATGTTGACTCTGAGCTCTTCCAACATCGTCGGTTTGTTGGCATAGACCAATGACTTGACGTAGCCCCAAAGAGAATAGTATAGAGGCGTTAAATCGAACGACCGAGGCAGCCAATCGACTGGCCCATTTCTTGAGATAGCACGCTCATCAAACTTACTCTTCAATAAATTGATTGTCACGTGTGCTTTGTTTATTTTGTCAGAGAGAATGCTTTTACATTAGGATATAAAAATTAGTACCCGGAAGTTTATTTTGACAGAGAGAACGCTTTTGCATTAGTATGTAAAAATTAGTTTGTAAAAGCGTTCTCTCTGTTAAAATAAACTTCCGGGTAACTTTGTCCGCATATTGGCAGTATAAGTAGGATCTTAGTAGCTTGATTGGATCACAGTGAAAAGTCATGCAAGACTACTGATGAGTTGGTGTAGCGGCCAATGAAACAGTCTGTCTAGTCTGATGTGTTAATTGTTCTATTCGCGGTTCGAAGCTGAGACGTACCTTTTTTTATTTAAAAATGTAAAGTTATGTAAATTTAATTAAAAATCTATTAAATGCTGAGAGAGATTCGGGTTTTTATATTTTTTTTTCAGCAATCGCTGAAGCTTCTTTATAAAAAACCTTTCTTTTTTGTCCCAAATTCACTAATTTCCCAATTCTTTCCAAAATTCGTCGCTCAGACAAAGTGCATGGAAACAAGCAAAATAAAAAAAAAGAACAAACAATTTATTAAAGAATAAAACAAAGAACAAAGAACAGTGAAGAACTTAACAATAAAGGTAAGCAAAAATAAGCGAAAAGACAATTATTCTAATAGAAAGCAATTATAAATGAACTCTGTTCGGTGCTGTCCCATGAGCAGAATTGAAAATGGCAGCGCATGTCCAGAGGCAGGACATAATCCCCAAGTTACCACTTGGCCATGCCAAAGCTATGATGGCATGAAGTGCAAAAAGCAATACAACTTAATGGCAACCACTTACATGGATAAAAAGCACGAGCGCACTTCGTACTGGCTTTCCCTCCACACACACACACAACATACCACGTGCATGTGTGGAGGAGTCAATAATGGTCGGTGGTCTGAACGAAGTGAACTTAAATTAATTCAGCTTTAATATGAAATTAATTCGAGCAAAGCTAACGAGTAACGATTGTCAGCAAATTGTTAATGCTTAGCTGCAAAGGATGTTAAGAAAAAAAAAAAAGAGAAGGATAACAATGAGCAATTGATAAAGTTGTTTTAATGGACACACGTGCATTTTTCAGGGATATAAGTGCATATAACGTAGAGGAATTTGAGAAAAGTTAATCTTAGGTACTGGGAAAAGTTTCTTAACGTCTAAAAATTTCAAAAGATAAGTTTAGAATTATTTTCCAACAATTTCGAATTTTCAGTAAGACGTGCTTATGTTGCTTTTAACGAATTTAAAAAAAAATGTTTTTTTTTTTTTAAACTCTTCAATAAACGATAGAACTATGTATTTTTGTTTTAAATCAAAATGAAGTTCGTAGTTTTTTATAAGCACAGTCAATGTGGGATTTCGCCCTGTCAAATGTGGATGCAAATAATTTTTTTGATATGGGCTTAAGATAGGGAACGATATTCAATACAAATTCCCGACCTTGGTGTTGCTTCACTCGAGCTGCCATCTTAAGGTATAATATACGTGTAAATATTTCGAAAAAAAAAATTTTTTTTTTGTTTAATGTGTTCTTTATAGTTTTAAGAATATATATACACATTTTTAAATCAATATTTAAAAAAAAACAGAAGTTATAACGGTTTTCGATAACCTACGTCTAAGCTCCAACAAATAAAAAACTTTAAACGCGATTTCGTCGAAACTAGTTTTTTTAAAACGGTTCAATTTCAATGATTTTTTTTGCATGTTGTTTTCTATTTTGTCCTTTAAGCATCCCTTCTAAATTCAAGCATCTATTTTTTTTGTTTTTTTTTTATATAAACAAAAAACCGCACGAAAATTTATCTATTTTTCGAACTTTTTACTTCAACTTCCGCCATAATTAAAAAAAAGACCCCGGGGGGGTCTTGCGTAGGGAGGATGCTTAATATATGGTATATGCTTTAAAATGTCATTTGAATTTTTTATTTCCGATACATGGGAAAGGCCATATCCATCGAACCGTTTTGGATGTTTTTTTTTCGATGCCATTTCTATCGCCCTCTATATAAAAGCCAGAACTGTATTTAAAAAAAAGAAATATTTTTATAAAGTATTTTTTATGTACAATAACCTGTATAAATTTAAAAAAAAAAATAATAACTCCTTATATCTAAAAAAATTTTTTGAAAACAGCTCCTGTTTTTGATTGTTACACGTATATTATACCTTAAATACGAAGTGCAAATAAATGGTTTTTAAGGCATAACTCTGCTATCGTGAGCAATATGAGAAAAAGGTTTGAACAAAAGTTGTAAAGTATAAAATTTCAAAACTTTTTTCTAAGTATATTCCTGGTTTTGTTCGTAAGTCCAACAGGTACTTACACAGTATTTTTATTTATAGCAGCATATTTTTATTTTTTCCTCATAACACCTATTAATATTATACGCGCTTATGTTGTAGCACTCTCGGGGGGTTAAAAAAAAAAATACAAAAATATAACAAAAATTAATCGCTCTTGTACATGAGGTCTAATTAAATTAGGTCTAATACCGTGTTCCTACCAAAACGTACACGCTCATAGATGTGAACGCATTTGAGATATTTAATGCTCATGAGACTGCTTATGAACAAGAAAAATTTAGCTTCCATCTGATTCATTGCAACTTTTATGATTTGTGTGAACTTCTTGGACAAAAATCTGTGATTTTATGCCATATGTGTTCCACTAGAACAGTGTTAAACAGCTTTGCCCCACAAATACATTCTCATTTTGCTTTAATACTAGCGAGCTTTTAAGCTTTCACTGAAAGAAAATTGCGTGTTATTTTTGTTTAATTGTAATAACATTTTCGTCATATTTTTAACAGAAAATATTCGCTTTTGTTTTTTGACATATCACTTTGTATGGGAGGTGGGTGTGGTTTTCGTTAGATTTCGTTGAATTTCATACACAGAGTACATGTTATATATCAAAGTTCATATGCAAAATTTCAAGTCCATATATTATTTTTTGTGGGATTTAAAGAGATTTTACCGTTTTCATAAAGGCACTTGGTATGGGAGGTAGGCGTGGTTTTCATCCGATTTGGCTCATTTTCGAACTTGACCTTTATTTTTTAGATAAAAGCTTAAATATTGAATTTCGTGATGATAGCTATAAAATTACGGCTGAAATCGTGATCACAGACGGACAGACAGACGGACATGGCTAAATCAACTCGGGTGGTGATGCTGATCAATAATATATATACTTTTCTATACCTGCCACTCCTCCTTATAGGCGTTACAAACGGAATGACAAAATTAATATACCCCCATTTACGTTTTTTAAACGTGGGGGTATAAAGATACGGACTAAGAAGAAATAAATGAAGAGTATGGAAACGACTAGGTAAAGACAAGTATAAATTTAATAAGATAAATGCAGTCTTCTGATTTCTTTTAATTACTTATTTCAATTAAAAATAATGGATGAATAAATAAAAGAAAATTATTACAAAGACAAACATATGTGTTAAAATAAAGTAAAGTATTGAGAAATTAAATTACTTGATTAAAAAATTATGTTCGAATTAGTGAAAATTAAATTTTACATATATTAAAAAGAAAATAAAATTTTATTCAGTGTGAGAAGACGATCTGATAAAATTGAGCGCATAAGTAGACGAGCAGCATAGATGCTAACTGCTCGACGGAGAACAAGATTGATAGAAACAAGATTACGCATTCCGCAGTCTCGTTATATTGCTCTCTTTCTCAATAGAGTGCATAACGTCACACAGTACTTTTGTTTGACTAAAACGTATGCAAATGTGCGATCGCTACGGCAAATTGATGAAATTGAAAATAAATTCTTTAGGAAAAGTAAAGTAAAAATTTCTACTCTTCTGTATAAAAATATGAATATTTTCGTATACGCAAAATATCAATTATTTAAACTTTTAAGATTTTTATCTCCTAAATCATTCGAGACCTACAAAATTTTATTGCGCCAATAGGCTTAGGAGGTCCATAAACATATTATAAAAATAAGTTAAAAAAAATATTTAGGCGTGGGCCCCAAAGTAAAATTATTCCAAAGTCTAACAATATCGCTTGTGACGTCCTGCTTTCTCTCTCTCAGTTGCGGAATGCGTAATCTTGTTTCTATCATTTTTGGACGGAGAATTTCAAACTAAAGCTTTCGTCATGCTGTATGTGAAATATATTTGTGGTTTTGCTTTTGTGAATGTATTTCGGGGCAAAGCTGTTTAACAGTGCAGAGTGATATATGGAGTGATATATGGCTTTAGTTGGGCCATTCAACTTGTTTGTGGTTCTGTTTATTTATTGCACACAAATCTATTATTTGATGTCCAATTTGATGTTTGAGGCACAATCTATATAACTTATTTTATGATAATCAGTCAAATAGATTCCACTGGCATACTTTAAGGAAGTAGTTGAATTATTGGAACTTTTATGAAATTCTTAAAATTAAAATCTAGGCTTTTCTGATGAATAGTTTCTGGTGTAGTCTTTGGAACTATTTGACTTATTTTAACTTTTTTGAATTTTTTAAACCATGAAACCCTGTATGATGTATAATCAGGGTTTTCCAATAGGGACTTGACAACTTTCAATTAAATTTCTGAACGCACTTTTCGCTAATCATCGAACTGTCACTGTCAATTTAACATTATCATCATGGTAAAGAACATGAACGAACAACTTCTGCAAATTATTAAAATTTACTACCGAAATTCGGAGTCGGTGATCCCAACTTTAAGACCGTTAACTGCAATGTTCGATCGTAATTCTCGCCCTCGTAGACAGACAATAACAAGTTTAGTGCAAAAATTTGGGTCTACATATTCGTTGTGTGATGTTGCCATGCCAGTGAGACAACGAGTTGATCGAAGTGTCGAAAATATCGTGTCGAAAAATATAAATTTCTCGGTGGCATCATTGGACCATTTTTCTTCGAAAATGAGCTTGGGAACAACGTTTCGGTCAACGGTGGGCGTTACAGAGCCATGTTAACCGAGTTTTTTTTACAAAAATTGGAGACATGAATTTAGACGACCTCTGGTTCATGCAGGATGGCGCGCCATGCCACATTCTATCTTTTGCGCATCAAATTCCCAAATCGTGTTATCAGCCGTCTTGGCGATGTTCATTGGCCGCCTCGGATCTGCGATTTGAACCTTTTGGACTTTTTTTGGGTAACAGTGAAGGTCCGATGTTTTGTCAACAATCCGAAAACGATTGAAGCACTTAAGGCCTGTTATTAGCCCCGTTAGGCCAATACCATCCAAGCAATCCGTGAGCTACAGCAAGACGATGGCAAACCTCAGAGAGTAATTAATGCCATGTATAGCATGGTCTAAGCATATGGTCTCATGCACACGTACACATTTATTCATATAAAAATTCCACTCAAAATAAAAAAAAGTTAATTCGTTTCATAGTAACTTTTATATTTTTCAAAGATATATATTGCAATGATCTAGATGTATGTTGCTCATAATTCTTTCCAATGAGCTAAAGATGACCAAAATCGGTTGAGATTTGACAAAATGAGAGCACTTTGTATGATAGCAAACATATGCATGGAAATCAGTGTTTGATGACGAAAAAAAAACCTAAAAACTGCCGCCATTTTGCGAATTCTCAACCGATATTGATGGTTTTGGATTCAATGAAAAGGTATTTTTACGTGCATTTTGTAAAAAAAAGATGTCATTCATGCAGCATTATATCATTAAAATTCATAGAAACAGTATTTTTTTTTTATGAAATTAAAGAAAAATAAAATAATTTGCTTTGCTATAAGCTTCATTTTGTATTTTATCGTATTTCTTTTTATACAGTCTTATTCTTGGTGAAATTCTACTGAAAAGAAGTGGAATTTGTTTTTCATTTCCAACAAGGCAAATAGCTGTAAAAATTCAATGAATGTCGGTACAAAAAAATTCGAATACTTCAACTTTAAAAAAGAATTAAAAAAAAAATTGTGACTACATTGCGAGGTCAGACCATGTGCGATGGACTCACAACATGTCCCTCTTAAAGAATTTCTATAAAGTTTGGTTGTGCTTTTTTAGTCGTCACACTGTGTAATTATAACACAATTCTTGTTTAATACCAGCACAACAATTTTCGCAGAGAGCGAGAGAGCTACAAACGCAAGCTCAAAAGTCGAAAATTGTAGCAGAATGCGTGTGAACACCGCTGATCTAAGGTATTTACATTTTCACCATGCGTAATGAACTTTAACAACTTTTTACAGCCCTATTCTGGCAGCTTAACTAAGCTCACCACATTAACAAAATAGTTAATATTAACAAATTGTTAAAATTTCGTATTCTGGTGCTAATTTAAAAGCTCCTTTCTTAACTACTTTGTTAATGGCAAAAAATACCTTAACAACGAAAGATAGTTCAGTGTTAAGGGCCAAACTAAAGTTTTTTAAGCAAAAAAAAAAAGAGTTGGCTGTGCCGTGGACACATCTGTAGGTTTTGACGTGACGAAGTTTCTTGTTGTTGTTGTTAATGTTGATGTTGATGTTGATGTTGATGTTGATGTTGATGTTGCTGTTGATGTTGATGTTGATGTTGATGTTGATGTTGATGTTGATGTTGATGTTGATGTTGATGTTGATGTTGATGTTGATGTTGATGTTGATGTTGATGTTGATGTTGATGTTGATGTTGATGTTGATGTTGATGTTGATGTTGATGTTGATGTTGATGTTGATGTTGATGTTGATGTTGATGTTGATGTTGATGTTGATGTTGATGTTGATGTTGATGTTGATGTTGATGTTGATGTTGATGTTGATGTTGATGTTGATGTTGATGTTGATGTTGATGTTGACGTTGATGTTGATGTTGCTATTGATGTTGATGTTGATGTTGGTGTTGGTGTTGATGTTGATGTTGATGTCGATGTTGATGTTAATGTTGATGTTGATGTTGATGTTGATGTTGATGTTGATGTAGATGTTGATGTTGATGTTGATGTTGATGTTGATGTTGATGTTGATGTTGATGTTGATGTTGATGTTGGTGTTGAGGTTGGTGTTGAGGTTGGTGTTGGTGCTGGTGTTGGTGTTGGTGTTGGTGTTGGTGTTGGTGTTGGAGTTGAAGTTGTTGTTGGATTTGGAGTTGGTGCTTTTTTTTTAGCTATTTTTTTTGCTTCCCCATTGGTTGTGCTCTAATTTCAATTAATCCAGCAAAAGTGATGCATATGCGTCACATTAGGCGGTTCCCTTAGGGTCTTTGACAAGCCGTCAATTTTTTTTTTATTTTTGTCATATGTCCGAAGACCTTACCTTCGTTTTCGTTCCTTAAAATTTACCGTTGCACTAGTAGTCACAGAGTTAAAAGTCCATGCAACGTTTTTTCATGGCTGTAGCATTTTTACTGCATTATGTGATTGCATCCCTGAAATCATGACAACAAGAATTTTTTTTGTAATTTAGTTATGAAGCGTAATAACACATCCCTGCTGTCGTAAGACAAAATGTACCGTAGCACTCCTCCTGAGTGAGTAATAATTCCATGCAACGATATTACATTTCTGTTACACAAGCTGCTATATTCACGACCTGACGATGCCGGAATTTTTTTTTTTATTTTTGTCGTAAAGCCATTTATAAAACCATCTTTTTCCTTTTTAAACTTTTATCGTAGGTTATATACTCATTGAGTAAAAATTCAATGTAACGCCGCTGCATGAATGTTGCGTTATCGATCTTTGAGCGGCTCTCTCAGCGTCCCCATGGCGACAGAAATTTTTTGTCTAATTTTGTTGTGAGGGCTTACAGTAGACCTTTATTGTCGTATCGTATTTTTAATCCTAGCACGAATACTCAGCGAGTAATAATTCCATGTAACAAATTTAAAATAGATAGATGCCGCCAAGATGGAAAAAACACTTGGTGGTTAGAAGGTTTTATTTAAATTTGCTCAAGATGCACCTTAAAAAATCCGTAAAAAGATTTTAAAAATAGTTGTGAGCAAAGCCTTCAAGTGTGAATACCGGTTTCTGCGAAAACCGCATCTATGCTAGAAAAAAGATGGCTGTGTTTAGGTTCCCATCTTTTGGAACCTAAATATCGCCAGTCTGCACCGCTGGTTGGCGTTCAGTTCATTCTGAACAGTGATCAATTTTTGAAATTTTCCATAACCAAATCGCAAAGTGGCCCCTATGTACTCGATAACCTCACGAATTCCATCTTTGAGGTCTTCAATCGATGCTGGGCTGAAAGGAAGAAGTCGCAAGGTGTTTTTCAAGGTCGCAGCTCGAATTTTTTCAACAATTTCTGTATTGCTGTCCGACGAGGTGCTTCACGGCTTTAGTTCTACGATCTGTGACTGCAAGATTTTCACCATTTTTGTAGTGAATTTTAATAATTTCAATGCGTTGTTGAAGCGTGTATCGTTCCATTTTTAGTAATGGCGTAGTTTCTACTTGTCAAATGTCAAAGAATAAAATCATTAAAAGTGAGCGATTCACAATAGCGGGCGATTCACAATAACAGCTCTTATTGGAAAACCCTGTATATATGTTGATATGACAAATTTCTTATTATAAAAACTTAACCTTTCATTAAAAAAGTTCGATATCTCTGTAAAAAGGTTCTTTTACCTGAATAGTTGATTAATTCTAAGCGGAAAAGTTCTGCAGTACAAAAGCTTTATTTGATATATTGTTCCTTAAGCCTTAGGGCTACAAAAACTCTTTAGCATAAAATTTAATAAATTTTCAAAAGCCAAACTGACACTTAAAAACAAAAGAAATTTTAAACACAGATCCCATAAATCTACAAAACTTCTCGAACCAGCTTTTATCCAGAATAGCACAAAATTGCATTTGTTAAGGGAAAAATAAATTATCTAGACTTACCTGTAGTATATAAGCCTAAACTGATTATCATTAACGTTATTAATAACAATTTAATTAAACGCTACCGCTTTAGTGAGTAAAGAATTACCAGCTTAACGCTAATGGGCTCCAGTTAAAGAAGAAAAACACATGGCAATACAAGAAACTGGAGTCAAACTCCGGATATTTATGATAAATAAATTTTATCTGAGAACACAACAATGGGTACCAAACCCCTAAACAAACAAACAAACAAATAAGCAAACATACTTATAATTAAAGCATCTCCCTTTCAATTATTTATACTTACATTTTATGTAATGTTGCCACCTTGCAAAAAACAAATGGAATTGAATTTATTTGTTTTTCTAGAGTCTTTCACTACGTCTGGCAACATTCCACAAAGAATAACCCAAGAAGAGACGCTGAAACAACAACAACATTCGGTTAAAATTGGGTTTTCATGAAAATTTATGAACCTTTGTTCTATACTTAACTGATTCACATACGTTACGAATTTGTATAAGTGTGTGTGTTTGTGTGTATGTGTGTGAAGTTTTTATGTTGCCTCAGTTGGCGTCAATGATGCGTCACTTTTAATTAATCTGCGTCGCTGCTAAATGGAACCAGTGACGGCAGCAGCTGTCTGTCAACGGTACCTGTAAGAGCAGCCGTCTTAACGGTCTTAATGTGAGCACTTAATTTTTGGCTGTCGGCGTGTGTGTTTAACTCAGTGCGGTTTTGTTTTGTATACGTGTTAGTGCCTTATTTTTTGCATGGGTTTTACAGCTGAAAATTATTTATATAGATGTATGCCACACATTCATTCCTACATTTACACCGAGTGATGCCGTTATGTCGGTATGTTTAAATTATATCATGCATAAAATTACATATGAATTCTTTATTTAAGAGTTTACTAAATGAAGTTCTTTATTCAACTTGTGTGTGCGTATGTATACGTTATGGGTATTCATGTGTTTATATGAAAGGCGGTTTTTTGAATGAAGGCAATTTTTTTTTTTTGCCTTTCTCATAACACAAAAAGGAAAACGAAAACGTGGAAAAAACGATTGTATGGATACCTTAGAGAAACATGTTCAAAGTTTTTTGCACTATGGTCATTCAGGTTTCCTAATTGAATCATTAAAATTATGAATGTCATTAAAAGTTATGAGACCGTAAAGTTTTACTAAAAACTCAACATAAAAAAAACCACAAACTATGAATTTTTCATAAAAGCTGAAAATCATACATATTTTATTTATTTTGTTTTTTTTTTTTGTTTGCTTTTATATGACCATTAAAAAAATGTCGATGAATTTTTCCAATGCCGGAGTTTTCATCGAGAATTCTCTCTCACTTAGTGATAAAAGTCTAAATCATAGAGTCCTTTGCTGGCCCAAAGTTTTTCAAATGATGCAATAAATTTCCGTGAGCGGAAAAAAACTCGGAACAACTTTTTACACAACTCAACGACTTTGAAAGAATTTCAAGAATACGTAGGTGGCTACATATACATATATATTTCGGGAATAAATATAAATAGCGAATGTTTTTCTTTATTGTTTTTCGTAATATTCTCCTATATGATTCATACATTTCTGCATGCATTCGAACCATTTGTCATAACATTTATCCCATTCCGCTTAAGACACCTACAAAACATGGTTTTTGAGCGCATCAATGGCTTATTCTGGCGTCGAAAATTGTTGTCCATGCAGTTTGTCCTTGATGTGGGGTAACAAAAATAAGCCATTGGGCGCCAAATCAGGACTGTATGGCGGATAACCTCATAATTTGATGTTTTGAGTGCTCAAAAAGGCATTGCCCTGATGAAGAATAATTTTTTGGTCTCTTCTCTTCATCACCTCTGAAGGGTGCCACTGCTATTTTGATTCGGACACTACTTTTGTTATTACAATCGTATAGTCCGAAGTCTATGACAGCTGTCACAAGCAAACATGAAGGCTTAGTTATGGTGAAATTACTGGTCGAGCAACGCATACAAATTGTGAAAATCACTTTGCGTCGTGGTTACGTTCCAAAAAATCGCAACTCAAATTGAAACGGCGCAAAGTGAGTTATGATTTTCTATAGCAAGCCATGTAAAGATCGAAGATAGGTTCCAGGGTTACGAAAATACTACTTTTTAAAAAGAAAATTGAGCAAAGTAAACATTTAAAAAATAAAAATAATATAAAGTTTTATTAAATACATACAAAAAACAAAAAAAAAAAACAAATTCAATTAAAACAAAATAAAATCTTCAATTAATTTATAAAAAACAAAATAAAAATTAATTACTGTCTGATGAGTCCATAGTGGCTGTTGTCGTAAGTCGGCTTTCTTTCACAAAAAATTGGTCCAATGTTTGCTGAACAGCTTTTTTTTTTCAACGTAAAATAAATTTCCTTGTAGCAATTGATATTCGTAGCTACCACCTGGGACACTTTAAAACTCCTTCCGCTGTCAGGATCGTTTTTTAAAAAAATCTCCAATCAAACACATCGCTTCTTCAATTAAACACATCGCTTTGGAAATTTGTTTGGAAGTTAAATTTTGTTCTTCGGAGATTTCTATGGAACTGTCACTGTCATCTTCTTCATTAGAAAATTGCAATTCCAGTTGCAATAGTTCTTCATTAGACAATTTTTGGTTGTGTGAGGTTAGCAATTAATTTATGTCAGTCTCCTCCATACCTTCAAAATTAGACATTATAGATAAATTAAAAATTTCATGATGAAAAGCTGGTGTACCATCAACTACTGCAGCGCATATTCTGTGAACACATTCAGGCCATATTTTGCGCCAAACACCATTCATGCAAGATGGTATCACCTCCTCCCACGAATCGGAAATAATTTCTATGGCTTTCATTATGTTGAACTTTTTCCAAAACTCTAGCATGGTAGGCTTATCTTGTCCATCAGTCTAACTTAAAAGAAGTTTAAATGTTCGTCGAAGGTAATAACTTTTAAAAGTCGATATTACTCCCTGATCCATCGGTTGAATACTGATGTCGTATTAGGCGGCAAAAATACAAATTTCACGTTTTCTGACAACTCATTAACATAAACTGGGTGGCCAGGAGCATTGTCTACTAGGACCAAAGCCTTGAAGTTTAAGTTTTCCCTGTTGCAATAAGCTTTAATTTCTGGAATAGCACAAGTTTTTAAAATAATGATCATCCATGCTTTTTTGTTTGCTCGCCAGTGGACAGGAAGCAGATTCTTTGAACAACCTTTCATAGCTCTTGGATTTTCTGATTGATAAATGAGAAATGGTTTAAATTTGAAATCACTATTTGCATTACCACCAAGCAGAAGAGTCAGTCTATCCTTGCTAGCTTTCAATCCTGGCGCAGATTTTTCTGTTTTAGATATGAAAGTTTTGTTAGGTAGACGTTTCCAAAATAACCCAGTCTCGTCAACATTAAAGAATTGTTTCGGATCATAGCCACCTTCATGAATTAACGCTTTTAACTCTGTCAGGTTAGCTGCTTGGCCTTTAAGAGCAATGCTGTGCAGATTTGCTCGAACCTTGAATCTCTCAAACCAGCCCTGACTAGCTTCAAATGTTTCATTCTTGAATTCATTCTGTATTACTACCACTAGCATTATCGTTGGATACTGCTTTACTTTTTATGTCATCAAATTAGCTTTTTGCTTTCGTCTGAATTACCATTTTACTTAATGGTATTCTCTGCGCAACTTGATTTTCAATCCAAATAGAAAGCAAGGTCTCCATTTTGATCATCAAAGCATTCCTTGTATAGGTCATCGTTTTAGCATCTAATGATGTTGCAGATTTTGCAGCCTTTCTTATTTTATCCCCATCTCGATCTCTTAAAGTTCTGACAGTAATTGCAGCCAGACCAACAGCCTTCTCTCCCTTATTAGATCGTCGCAGAATATCTAATTTTCTCTCCAAGCTGATAGTTTTTTTTTTTTTTGGTAATTCTACCAGCAGCGCCCTTTCCACTCATTTGGCTAAAAAAATTACAAGTGTATTTAAAAAAAAAAAGAATATAACTGTGCCAATAAATAAATTGTAAAAATATTTACCTTTTTTGTAACCAGAAACAACCCGTAAAAATTTATAAAAAGTTATTATTCTCTTTAAAAAAAAGCACAACACACTAATTGAAACTGAACTGAAAGTGAAAAGAAAACTATTAAAATTACGTTGATATTCAGTTGGAAAGGGAATCACCGAGTTTTGATGGCATGGCGTAATTAGAAAAAAAAGTCGTGCCAAAACAAAGCAACTACGAAAATCTAACGACGCACAGTGAAAATTAGTACTAATTCAGCAGCGACGCAACATCGAAAAAACGCAAAACGAAACGACGCAAAGCGCAATACCTCGTTGTATTCGCACACTTTTCGGTCATCATAAAATAAATAAATAACTGGCCATTTCAGCGCTTTGTCTTTGACCTTTGACTTTGACCTAGCTTCTAATGATCAATTGTGTTCTTTGATCAGTTTGTACACAATTGACCGAGAACCGGACCTACATGTTTAACGCCGACTCCGAACGGCGATGAACGGAATGTTCTTGTTCTCAAGAAGCTTTACATGGCATTTTGATTACTGTCTAAGGTTTGCCATTGTCTGCAGAGAGGTGGCGGCCGTACAGAAAAATAATTTTAATTCAAATAACTTTCTGTCGCTGCTGGGATTCGAACCGGGCTCTCCAGGCCACGGACGCCACAGTCATCATGGAAATGGAAAATTTTATGAAAAGGGATCGCGTGTGCGAGCAAGGTCGACGCGGCCATTTGAACAATATTATATTTCTTCAATAACCTCCATGTATCTTCTACTTTATAATTCAATAGAAACAATTCAGAGACATTTCAACAAAATAATGAATTTTATTAAAAATTTAAAATGTCAGTGACTTTTGGGACTCACTTTATTTTTCCCATAAACTGGACTCGAAGTTGAAAGAAATGTGTCGACAAGAACATAAAATAACATTACACAAAATAATTCTTATTTGAAGACACAATTAAAGTCTCTGGTTTCACCGAAATAACAAAATTTAATGCATAGTTTTTTTTTTTGGGTTGATACCTCTTATCTACTGGTGATCGAATATCTGTTTGAACGTGAGTCAAAAAAGTTTAAATACACCCTAAAATTTTAGAAAATTATCAATAAAAACTCCATTATATAACTTTAAAAAAAATTATTCTTTAAATCAGGTATGCTTCTAGATTAAGGAACACAAAATAAGTCTATTCGTGGTTTAATAACTTAAAATGTAGGAACAGAAACAAAGGAGCGAAAAAAAGCCATGACTTCACGCCAAAAATGCTTACGTACACATAACTTAAGAAATTAAATAATTCTAAAATTTCTTATAATTTAAATATTATTAGTATTTCATTGTCCCTCCTCCGGCATCGATAACTGCTTGTAAGCGTCGACGCATGCTATTTACTAACACTCCGGTATCATTTTTTGTTATTTTCATCCACTCAGTCGATAAAGCGTTCTTTAGGGATTCCTTAGAAGTAATTGTGTGCTTACACATCTTTTTTTCCAGCAGATCCCAGAAGTTCTCGATAGGATTAATATCCGGGAACTGTGGTGGTGTATGCAGTTGTTTGCAGTTATATAGAAGCCACTTTTTGACCATATATGACGTATGTTTCGGGTCATTGTCTTGTTGAAACAAGAACGCATTTTTTTGAAAACCCAATTTCATCGCACTCCATTATTATCAATAAACTATTCGTGCTTATCAATAAAAAATATTATTATTTTTTCAATAAACACAAGCTTTCCCACTCCAGCTTCTGCCATACAGCCCCAAACCATGATGTTACCGCCACCGTGTTTAATTGTAGGCACCAAATTTTTCATTTTCATCTCTTCATTTGCTTTTCTCCAAACTTTTACGGCTCCATCTAGGCCAAACAAGTTATATTTAGACCAGTGGTGCTCACTACATCGTTTCTCATAGCCCGCGGATATCGTGTGTTGTTGAGCTTTTGCACACGAAGTAGCAATCGGCTCACTATGTTTGTACACTAGAGTGTCCCTTATTTTGCGATTTTTGGAAATGTCAATGGGCTGAAAGGTTTTTTTATGCGTTTTTATATTCTAAGAACGAAACTAAAAAAATTTTTTTTTTGCGACAACGTTTACCCGTGCCAATCGGGCCCGAAAGTTTCGGAAAAAGGTCCATATTAGACCATATTTGCACATATTAAAAAAAAAATCTTTTCTCTGCTTTTTATAAATGTTTTGCATTTTTTGGAACACATACATAAGAAATATGATATCTGCAAAGTTTTTTTATGGTGGGCGTGGTTACCGCCCCTGCTGCATCGACATTCTCCCGCAGCCTTTTCCCACTTTTTCATGAAATTAGTGCAATTTAGATATTAAAATCAACAATAAATAAATACATTTTTATTATGCTAAAAGTATTATTAAATTTCATTAAATTCATATTATGTATTTACAAAAATTAACAATAAATTAAAAAACTAGTATTTTACCCTGCGGCGGGCGCGCAACAAGCTAATACCTTCAAGCAGTCTTATTGCGGCTTTTCAACCGAAATCATAGTTTTTTTTTTATAAATAAAAAATATCAAAAACCAAAAATGTATGCCCCCTGGAGGGTTAAATTATAATTAATATGCAATACAAATTAATTCTAAGTTTTTTTTTAAGAGTACAGTAGACTCTCACAAATTATAACCACTTTGTTCCACGCGTGGTTCTAATTTCTTAAATGTTCTAATTTCTGGACTTTTTTTCACAGAAATGTAAAAGAAAATAATGAAACTGATTAAAAAAATTTGTGTAACACAAAAGAATTTTTATTTATTAATATTTAACGTTTTTTTTAACATAAATTTCATATAATTCCCCTATTTATATTTATATCAATGAGCAAAGATCACTTTTGAATTAAATAAATAAAGAAACGTCCAGAAATTAGAACCAGGTTCTGATTTCAGAGCGTTCAATATTGAAATGACAGGTTCTAAGTTCTGGAAAGTTCGGATTTGTGAGAGTTCTAATTTGTGAGAGTGTACTGTATTTTTTTTGATAGTTCGAGAATATTTTTCGAGTATTTTGGGCCACAATAAGTAGGTTTTGTAGCTGCGCTTCTGATTTTGTAAGCTCGAGAAATTCTTGAGCAAGTTGTACCCCACGCTCCGCAATATCATTTAAAACACAAAGATCTTTAAAATAATTTTTTAGTCTCTGGTATTCTTCATCTTTTTCTCATTCGTCAGGATCATATTTTAAAAAATTGCATGTCAAACTAAACCTACGAAATAGATTTGTTATTCGACAAGATGCAAAACAATCTCAATCTTTTTTTGTCCATTCATTTAAAGAATTTGGGTTTGCGATTGGATGATTACATGGAAACTTGCAATGCTGTCACCATACTGCGTTTTCTCTAAATAGAAACCGCATCATCGAAAAAAGCGAGTGCTACAAGTTCTTCGCCAAGGTACCAAAGATACCGACCAAATTTTTGACTTGCAGCAATTGATATTTTTTTGTTAAATGTCTTGTATGCGACCAAATCTTTTAAAAAAGACAGATCCTGATTTGGAGCTTTTATGCTATTAGTAGCTTCAAACCAGACTTTGATGTATAGTAGAACTACAAAAATACAGACTTAACGGATTCCGATAATAATGAATAGCATAAAAGCTCCAAATAAGCATCAGTCTTTTTTTAATTAATTTGTATTTCTTATTATAATTTAACCCTCCAGGGGCATACATTTTTGGTTTTTGATATTTTTTTATTTATAAAAAAAAACTATGATTTCGGTTGAAAAGCTTATTGCGGCTTGTAGGTATTAGCTTGTTGCGCGCCCGCCGCAGGGTAAAATACTAGTTTTTTAATTTATTGTTAATTTTTTTAAACACATAATGTGAATTTAATGAAATGTAGTAATACTTTTAGCATAATAAAAATGTATTTATTTATTGTTGATCTTAATACCTAGATTGCACTAATTTCATGAAAAAGTGGGAAAAGGCTGCGGGAGAAATTTCGACGCAGCTGGGGCGGTAACCACGCCCACCATAAAAAAACTTTGTAGATATCATATTTCTTATGTATGTGTTCCAAAAAATGCAAAACATTTATAAAAAGCAGAGAAAATATTTTTTTTTAATATGTGCAAGTATGGTCTAATATGGACCTTTTTTCGAAACTTTCGGGCCTGATTGGCACGGGTAAACGTTGTCGTAAAAAAAAATTTTTTTAGTTTCGTTCTTAGAATATAAAAACGCATAAAAAAACCTTTCAGCCCCTTGACATTTCCAAAAATCGCAAAATAAGGGACACTCTATTGTACACTGCGTTAAAGTTTATTTTCTGCTGTGCTTGAAATTTTATGTCAGTATGCTTTGAGCGTTCATGTGGTGAGGGTGTCGCTCGCTGTTTCATTTATGAATATATGTAAATATATTGCAATGCTTCAGGATAAGCATTAATACATTTTTGCTTGATGTTTTCTTTGTTAAAAAAGGGAAAAACAAACACAAAAATAAAAAAGAAATGATTATATTGAAAATCCAACACTCGACAAGAGTTCCTTGCACCAAATGTTGTAAGAGCTTTTAACAACTTATTGTTTCAGTGTAAAGCTGTGCACTCGGAAAGCTCTCTTTGTTGTTGTCTGAACATTGCTTTGATCACCACTGATTTAGACTCATCACTAAATATTACGTTGCTCCAAAATGATTCCGGTTTGTTCAAGTAATTGTTAGCGAAGGCCCAGCTTCCTTTCTTTATTTACTTTATATATTAAAGGCTTTCTTCGCGGTGTTCGAACAGTGTACCCAGCCTTATGAAGTACATTTCGAACAGTTTGTGGGTGGACGTTTATTCCCGAGCACCTCTTTCTTTATTTTGATAGCAGATTTCCTGGGATTAGCCATTATTGAATCCAAGATTCGGCGCTCGTCTCTCTGCAAGAGTTTTCTTGGACGACCGGATCACGGCTTTGAACAAATATTGCCGGGGGTAATATAAGAATTAATTACTCCTTGCACGTTGAAATATGATTTTTCCGATAATTCTGCCAATTTCATGCAAATATTTCTGTTCTAAATACAATTTTATAATCACTTTACGTAAATCGACTGATATTTCACATACGCGACTCATCTTAAACGTTTACTGTCACCATTCACGCAAAACTATTAATAGGTATGATGATTTGACCGATAACACCAAGTTAACGCGAAATAACTGTAAGTTTTGCAAAAAAAAAAAACGGCGAACAAAGAAAAACGCACGTACATTTTTTTGACTATTTGCGCTCTCTCCCTCTCCCTTACGACGGTTATTCCGCTGCTCACAACAGTGAGAGAGGTGAAATGAGTGAAACTGAACTCACAATATTCTCTATTTACACTACATCCTAAAAGTTTATGTATATAATTTACAATAACAAGTATTTTGACATATTTTTGCAAAAAATGTAAGTGTACTTAAACTTTTTTGATTCACTTCACATACAAAGTGTGACAGCTTTGTGAGCATATCCAAGTGTGAACAGCCGATCTTGGTGTCTCGTTCGGATCGATATGACTGATTTTTTGAGCATGAGACGAGTTGAGCTCACACATCTCATCTTGTACGCGAATGTTTGACTAAAAACAACGTTCATACCGCTCCGTATTCACCAGACATGGCCTTGAGACTTGTTTCTATTCCCATAACTCAACTTACCACTTCACTGAAAGCGTTTTCAGACGATTGAGCCGATAAAGTAGAATTCGCAGAAAGAGCTGAAGGCGATTCCAAAGTCGGCCTATGAGAAGTGTTTTCAAGACTGGAGGAAGCATGGGAATATGTGTATTGCTTTCACTGAAGATTTCTGTGAAGGAAATAAAATTAATATCGATGAACATTTGAATGGTTTTCTTTGTATTCTAGCAATCGGTTGTTTTGTTTTATGTTAGATGCACACGTTTTACTTAACAACCGTCCTTGTGACGTATTGACATTTTTTTGTGTGTACCCAATAAGCACAAAAACTGATTTTCTCCAATGTTAGAGAAAATCTAAGTTTCTCGGTGAGATATCCAGTTTAATTCTCCAGCTCTTTTCCAACGATGGAGAATATCTAAGTTTACGGTCTGTAATATTCAATATTTTTCTCCAAATTCACTCAAACAATACATTTTTTTGAAAACGCCGTAATTTTAGTACTTTTGTTTTCCAATGCTGGAGAAAATGTAAGTTATCGGTCTGATATCCAATATTTTTCTCCAAGTTTATTAAAACAATAAGTTTTTTGTCAACGCCGTAATTTTAGTACTTTTGAGACATAGTTGGCCATGAAAAACATGTACACAAAATTCGAAAACAAATGAGGAATTGAGGCAGGTGTTGGAGTTGCTTGCGGTTCGAGGAGGCAGTGAAGAAGGCAGCAAACTTACAGTTGATGATTTTGCTAGATCTTTTGCTGGTTCTGGTACTACCACTGCTGCTGGATCACAAATCTTTAAGTCCTCAACTACACTGGCAAGTGCACTGAATCGCGAATACTCCTTTTATATTGCCTCAAAATGAGGTAACAAAAGGTACATTTTGAATATTATTTAAGTATTTTTGAGAACATCGTTATTTGTTTATATTATCTATGTGCAAAAAATTAAAAAAAAAATAAATAGAAGAAAAAAAATAATTTCAGACTGTTTTATAGACAGACTGTCTCAACATAAGTTGAGAAAAAGTGGAGAAAAACTGAGAAAATGTTGGAAAACCAATTTTCTAAAATGGAGAATCAAATTAAAATTCAAAACGATATCAACGTTGAGAGTAAATGGCGATCTCACTGAGAAAGTATTGGATAACTAATGTACTAAAATGGAGAATAACTGGTGAAATCCAATGGAGGTCAAGTAGATAACATGTTGAAGAACTAACGAACCTTTTTCCTGGAAAATGCCTTGATTCTCAGACTGAGATCAAATGAATATCTACTCTGGAGATTGGAGAAAAATGCTGGAGATCTGTTTGAATTCTATTGGATATCAAGTAAAATGGCTTATTGGGTAGTAATATTCCTATTTTCAAATATACTAATACAAACAACAAAAATCTTATATAGGCTACCTCTCTTTGATTTCGTAGTTGAAATTAATTGAAAATGTTGCTTGCTGCCAATATAGAAGTATTACATATATGTGACCCGGTCTACGAAAAGGGACCTTCGGTGTGAAAATATCATTTTTCACTTTTTTGGCGATTCGGATAGACTAATGTGTGCTCTTTCTAATGGCGCAAAGCAGAAGTTTCCAACTCGTAAAGAAGTTTGTCAGGAAGCTGAAATAAATGAAAAGACGCCATTCAGTGTGCGACAATTAAACGTTTACAAACAGCTGTTTTCTCGAAAACTTGTTTTTACACCGAAGGTCCCTTTTCGTAGACCGGGTCACATATGGTTTTTTATTTTCCTTAGTACACTTTGTGGCTCAATAGCATGATTACTTATCACATTTTTTATTCTACAATTGCTCAAGATACGTCATATTACTAAGATTAAAGGATTAGAATCAGCGAATATGACCAAAACATCTTGAGTAAATGGTTTTCCAGATCTTATTCCGGCTATTAAGGATCTGAAATTATAAATTCTGAAGTTTTTCTGAAATTTGCAATATGTCAAAATTTTTTTTTTTTAAATTTTTATTTACAACAAATTTTGGTCGTCATAATCATATAAAAATCCTACCCTCAGTTATTAAGATTCAATATAACCACGAAATAAGATCTTAGCGCTTAGGAAGGGACACACAAAAAAGGTGTTAACTAATTATTACTATTAAGTACCTCAAAGAGCTAAGAGGAATAAAGAAATTCCAAACTTTCAGGCCTTAAAAGTATTTTATTTCATAAATAAAATATGCAGGCGTTGGTTGATTTAAGAAAAATTGCCCCACATATGTATTTTTGCTTTTCCGAACGTTATCATTTCAAAATGAATTAAATTAATAAACAGAGTATATATTTATATATATATATATATTTGTAGGTATTATAATTGCTGAATGCTAAACATTTCCCCCCCTTTAAAACAGTATAAATAAAAATAAATAAAAAAAAATATCAAATAAAAATAAGAAAACTCGAGTTTTCTGAAAGTAATTTATGCTGACACCTTTTCTGGCTGTAACACTCTTTTATGAACAAAATTTGTCTCTTGAACATTTTTCGTTGCTAAATATAAATATTTAACATTCCAGTTAAATCGTAGTCGACGCAAAAGGGACATTGATATGGTTTTTAAAGCCCACATTTATGTCTCCTTCAAAGTTTAATATTTTTAAAAGCAGGCCGAAAACCAGTCTCTTTGAAATAGGATTTATGGTTTATATTTTCTCCCACACTCAAAAATCGTTATGCTCTGTACCGTAATTTACACAATATGCCATATAAACTTTCATAAAATTCTTAAACAAAGGCAGCAGCAACAACTGAGCCTGCTTTCTAAAAATGGTCATAAAAAACAAAAACAATTCTGTGTTTAAAGGATGAAGTGGCTTCTGTTTATGCACGAAGAGATAGAAGTCTAAGATGCCAAAATATGTGCTTCATAATTTCAATATTTTTATGCTATGTGTGTGTATATGTGCTGTACAAATAGCGATGTGCTAGCTGCTCTGGGCTGCCACCAATTTGCCACATAGAAAAATCGCGAACACTTGCGGTTCCTTTAGGAAGAGAAAGTAAAGACAAGATGCGTAGATTATATAAGAGATGTTTTGGGGGCTAATAGAAAAAAAATCTACAACAAGAAAAGGTATTTGTAACAACAAGAGCAGCACAACAACGTGTAGTGTAAATATTTGTCTAGCCATACTGTGATTACCCTACAGCAGTGGTGTTCACACGCATACTACAACATTTTTCGACTTTTGTGCTTGTGTTTGTAGTTCTCTCGCTCTCTGCACTGACAAAAATTGTTGTGTAGGTATTAAACAAGAATTGTGTTGTAATTATCATTGTCATCATCATTATCATTATCAGTATCGTTATCATTACCACGATCATTATCATTGTCACTATCATCATCATTATTAATATTATAGTTCCGCAAATAAGGCGTTTTTATATGCCTCAAACATTTTGTACAGTGCAAAACACTCGACTAAGGCTGCGAACATAGTAGACGCGAGTTGCTGATCCGAGCCGATTGAAACTCAAAAACGCATTCGGGTAAAAGAGATGCAACAACAAAGCTGTATGAGCTACAAACTTCAAACGACAAAAGCAACAACAACAATTGGAAAAACTCAAAATTACCAGCTGATTTTGACAACTAGCACACCCTGCTCTCCAATATGAGCCTACCTTGTAATTGTATCATGCGTGAGCATCGATGCCCTACAGGCAGTCGACATTTTTTTGTTAGTATGTGTGTGTGTGTGCATATGATATATTCTCTACAGTTTGGTTACACTTGTTTAAAACCAGTCTGCATACTAGTTGAAAGCTCTGCAGTACTAGTACAGTGTTAAACAACTTTGCCCCGAAATACATTCACAAGAGCAAAAACGCGAATATATCTGACATATAGCACGACGAAAGCTTCAGTTTAAAATTATCCATCGAGCAGTCAATATCTATGCTGCTCGTCTGCTTATGCACTCAGTTTTATCAGATCATCTTCTTACACTGAATAAAATTTCATTTTATTTAATTTACGTAATTTATTTAATTTCCACTAATTTACACATAATTTTTTAATCAAGTAATTTAATTTCTCAATACTTTACTCTATTTTAACACATATGTTTGACTTTGAAATAATTTTCTTTTATTAATTCATCCATTATTTTTAATTGAAATAGTAATTAAAAGAAATCAGAAGACTGCATTTATCTCATTGAGTTTATACTTGTCTTTACCTAGTCGTTTCCATTCTCTTCATTTATTTTTTCTTAACTCGTATCTTTTTTTTATATTTTCTCTAACTTTTATCAATTTCTCTTTTCTTAGCTATTATTATTATTAGATTTTCTAGGTTTGATTTACCTTCATATCGCTTTTACCTTATCAATCTCTGTGAATTCCATAAATAAACTTGATATAATATAAACTGTGTGCACTAACAAGTCAACTTGCTTAAGTTTTTTTGCAAAATAACACGCAAATTTCTTTCAGTGAAAGCTTAAAAGCTCGCTAGTTTTAAAGCAATATGAGAATGTATTTGTGGGGCAAAGCTGTTTAACACTGTACTAGTTCAAGATCGTCTTTTTTTCATATACCTAACTGGTATTTTAAACATGGCGATGTCTTAGGAAATATCAATTGTCCTATTCTGAACACATGAACACTAATTTACAACTGGGTGATAAAAATTTAGTATGTTCTAGTAAATTAAATTCTAGTGTGTTGTGAACAGTTGCAAACACATCATATATTGCAAAATTTAAACTAGTTTCTAGTTTAATCTGAGTGGTTGGCAAATAGTCATAATTAGCTTACAACTAGTCATATCAAACCAATGATTACACCAGTTCTTTATTTGGCGATTTATTTCTGAAAGTGGAGCTTTTACTTTTTTGAAAAGTGGAATTTTACAACTTTTGAAAAATATTTTGTGAATCTTTGGATAGCAAATATGCACTGAGGAGCATAATTGAGTTAATAAATAAAAAAGTTCGAAAAAAGTTGTTTTTCAACACTATTTTAATAAGAATATATTTTGTTATTTTTGTTTTATGTTTCTTCTATATTAAACTAAGATCAAAACAGAAAACCATATGAAAATCCGTTACAAAACCAGTTTAAAAAACAAAAACCTTCAACTCTAATCATTGGTAATCACTTATCACTTATTGTTTATGTACTTGAGCAATTTGCGGTCTTAAAGTTTTATTGTAGAAGTTTTCTTGCTAATGAGTGGTCACTTTACAGTAATAGATAGGCTTGGGTAGTTCATGAACGAACTAGTTCAATTGAACGATTCCCACTCATGAACTATGTGAACTAGTTCAGTGTTTGTAGTTCTTTTAGTTCATTTTAGTTCAATTGATTTTGCAGCGAGTAAGAACAAAACGAACGAGAGCAAAAAGAACTAAATTTACCAAGCTATGGTTTTAGTCTTTGATTTGAAACATTTTTTGTGTCTGCACTGTGGAAATGATGGAGTTGTCATTGGGACATTTCTATCTCTCAGTTAAGCGTGTGATGCACTGTACATGTTTTTTGTTAGATGGTTTAAAAATAGCTAAAATTGAATTTAAAATATAAATGTAATATTAATTTGAATACAACCAAGTTTGTTTCATTTTACATACCTAGACATGAACGATTAAACGAAACGAACTAAAAGACCCAACGAGCAAAAGCTGGGAGTTTATTCACTGCATTTGCATATACGTCCCTCTACTCGCTGAACGCAATGCAATAGAAATGTGTAAAAGCTTAGGAGAAAGAGTTTAATGCCAACGTGCATAAAGCGGGATGTTCATTCACTGCATTTGCATATGCGTTCGTCTACGCGTTGAATGCAATGCAATAAAAACATGTGAAAGCTTACAAATGAAAGTTCATTTACTGTATTTGCATATGCGTTCGTTTACTCGCTACGCAAGCAAAGTCGAAAATGTTTCAACTTTTCTTGCGTAATTTGCTTTTTTTTACAGCTCGTTACTTGTAACGAACAGAGAGAAGAAATAAAAGAAACGAGTCAGAAACTCATTACTTTTAGGGATGGCTCTTCTAAATAAATCTTTAAAAATTAAAAATGTCTATAATTTATTCATTGTTAATTTCTCAAAAGAAATTTTTTTTTACTCAGGATTTAAGATTTTTTAATAATAAATGAAGAAATTTTAAGTATTTTGTGTAAATACGATAAAAAAATTCCCCTTTAAGAGCATACCAAATATTTTGCAAGTTTGTAGCCCTGCTTAGTCTGAACGTAAAACGCAATCATTGAACTCTGCCATAATTTTCTTGCGTAAATTGTGCCAGCGAGTAGACGGACGCATATGTATATGCAGTGAAGAACTTCCAGTTTTAGTAACGAGCTGTAAAAAAAACAAATTACGCAATAAAAGTTGAAATATTTTCGAGTATGAAAAAGTTCTTTTGAGAAATTAACAATAACAAAATTAAAGACATTTTAATTTTTAAGATTTATTTAGAAGAGTCATCCCTAAAAGTAATGAGTTTCTGACTCGTTTCTTTTATTTCATCTCTCTGTTCGTTATAAGTAACGAGCTGTCAAAAAACGCAATTTACGCAAGAAAAGTTGAATTATTTTCGACTCTGCTTGCGTAGCGAGTAAACGGACGCATATGCAAATGCAGTAAATGAACTTTCATCTGTAAGCTTTCACATAAATCTATTGCATTGCGTTCAGCTAAGAGACGCATATGCAAATGCAGTGAATTAACGTCCCGCTTAAGCTGGGAGTAGAATGATTGCATATGCGTTTGCGTCCGTCTACTCGTTGGCGCAATTAGATTCGAAATGCACGAAAGCTTATGGTAGTGAGAATGCTGACAGTCACAAATTTTGTCAGCGCAATTAACGCAACAAAACTTGAAAATATTTCAACTATTTGACAGCTCGTTACAAATAATAAACAACGAGAACAAAGAAAAGAAACGAGTTTATTCTTTGAAATTTTCAGGGATGACCCTTTATCATGAATTTCAATAAATAAATATTTAAATAAGTTATTACTTGTTATTTTATTAACATGCCTTATATTATGTTCATGGTTAGTAATTTATATTGCTAAACATCAAAATATTTTCAAGATCTTAGAGTTAATACACCTAAAATTGAATTTCAAGAATAAGGAAAACGTTCAATCATTTTGTATCCTTGCTCTAAGCGCAAACTCTAAGCGCAATAACATATTTCATTGTACGCCCAACATATTTTGTTGCGTAAATTGTGCCAGCGAGTAGACGGAAGCAAGCGCATACGCAGTCATTCTACTCCCGGCTTTAGAAGAGAAATGCCAACGAATGCCTACTTGCGTAACGTTGAAAAAATGCAATTTGCGTTTTTTGACAACTCGTTACTTATAACGAACAAAGAAAAGAAATTAAACGAGTCAGAAGCTCATTACTTTTACGGATGGTTCTTGTAAATAAATCTTAAAAATTTAAAATGTCTATAATTTTTTATTGTTAATTTCTTAACAGAACTTTTTATATATTTCTTAAAACAACTTTTTTATACTAAGGGCTTAAGATTTTTGTAATTATAAATGAAGACATTTTAGTATTTTTGTGTAATTACGATAAAAACTCAACATTAAGAACATATCAAAGGTTTTATTATCTTGTAGCCCTGCGTAAAACGTAAAATGCAATCATTGAACTCTGCCATAATTTTCTTGTGAAAATTGCGCCAGCGAGTAAACGGATGCATATGCAAATGCACTGAATGAACTTAAAAGAATGAACGAACTAAAACAATTAAGGAACTAAAAGAACGAGTGAAGTAAAACAAGCTGCGAACAAAAATAATGAACGAACTAAAAGAACTAAATGAACGAATGAACCAAATTACATACGATTGAACCAAAAGAGCGATCTTTGTGGTGAACTAAAATGCCCAAGCCTAGTAGTAGATTAGTTAAGATAAAATATTAACATAATGATAGCTGTTTCGGAACAATTAAAAAATTAGATTATTGAAAAAGGCAAATCAGGTCTTTCTACAAGGGAGATCGCAAAGGTCTTTAAAGTCAGCCAAAGTTCGGTGCGCCGAATTTTAAGGAATGGTTTGAAGCCAATCGTTTCAAACTAGAAATTGGGCAGACCTCCAAAAATAACCGAAAAAGATGGGCAAAAAATTTGACGCATATTGATATCTGGCCAAACAAACACGGCAAAAGAAGCAGACAGAAATCCTTGGAAAAGATGTGAACTTGCTCAGAGTGTTGAACAATAATAGTTTAAAGGCAATAGCAAGAAAAAAAGGAAACCCTTTTTGTCCACCATGAATATAAAACTGCGAAAAGATTTTGCTGAAAGGCATACATTTTAAACTGAAAATAGGTATTGAGATAAGTTAATGATTAAAAAGAATACAATTATTTTAATTTTTTTGAATTTCGTAGGTTTTATGGTCTGATGAGACCAAAATCAACCGGTTTCAAACAGGCGGACGTTCCTGGTACTGGAATAAGGTTACACAAGCAACACAACCTAGCCACGTTCGACAAACAGTTAAACGTAGGCAAGGTTCGATAATGGTTTGGGGGTATATTACACCTCATGGTGTGGGGCAGATAGTGCGCATGGATGGCATTATGCGTAAGAAGCAATATTTAGAAATTTTAAGGACGAATTTGCCAATAGCAATGTATATGATGCTTGAAAATAATATTATATTTTAACATGACAATGATCCAAAGCACACCGTCAAAGATTGGTTAAAGCGTCAAGATTTTCAAGTATTGCAATGGCCACCCCAAAAAACGGGCTTGAACCCAATCGAAAACCTCTGGGCAAGCCTTAAAAGGCAGCTGGCTAAGCAAATTGTCTAAACGAGCTTTGGAGTATAGCGAAAGAGAAGTGGTATGCAACAAGAATGATAGAACCAAGATTACGCGTTCCGCAAATCAGAGAGAGAGATAGAGAGAGCGATCATGACGTCATGCAGCGCTATTGTCAGACTTTGGAATAGTTTTACTTTGAGGCCCACACCTAAATATTTTTTTTTTTTTTTTTATAATATGTGTATGGACCAGAGAACGAAAATAAACGAAACGATATCCGAACCGAATTCTCAGAGGGTGATACAAAAACGTTATTTTTCATTCGTTTCGTTCGAGAGGGCAAACGAAACACGAAACTTTTCAGTAAAAGAGAGAACTAACGTAATTTTTATAATTTTTGCTAACGTGTCAGTATAGAAAACAAAACTAAAGAAAACGTTTCATTAATGATCACTGGTATGCAAAAGGCTTGAACATAAAATCCGTGGAAAGAGTCAGCATGCGAATGATGCTTGCCTCTTCTATCGCGTTGATTTTGAATTTTGATTTTGAACTGTCGGTCATACATATTAAGCCTCTTAAGTGTATGGAAAATATATACAATAATTATGATATTTGTATGGGAGTCCCCCTAATGAGTGGTCGGAGAGAATAAGTGTCCAACGACAAAATGTTCCTTTTTCAAAAGTAATGGGTGTCGGTCATACATATAAAACCTCTCCGGCTCTTCCTTAAAGGCCATCTGTTCAGGTGTATGGTAAAAAATATAAAAAATCTTGAAATTTGTATGGAAGCCCCCCTAAGAAGTGGTCGGAGAGAATAGTTGTCGAAGGCAAAAATGTTCCTTTTGCAAAAGTAATGGGGGTCAGCCATACATATTAATCCTCCCGGCCCTTCATTAAAGGTCATCTGTTCAGGTGTATGGAAAAAATATACAAAAATCATGAAATTTGTATGGGAGCCCCCCTAAGAAGTGGTCGTAGAGAATAGGTGTCAAAGGCCAAAATCTTCCTTTTGCAAAAGAAATGGTTGTCGGTCATACATATTAACCCTCTCCGGCCCTTCCTTAAAGCCGGAGGAATAAATAAAAAAATCGTTTGACGAATTGTTTCGGTTTCATTTGTGTCTCTTCGTCGCTCAATCATTTTCTTTTGTTTATGGTTTTGCTAGTAACAGAAAACGAAAAACAAAACAGACATCCAATCGTTCTTTTGTTGTATGAATCGTTTTTGTTTCGTTCGCTTGAAAGATCGGAACGTAACAAAATAGAACGATTCGTTTTTGTTTATTTTCCTTCTCTGATATGGACCTCCTAAGCCTATTGATGCAATAAAATTTTGTCGGTCTCGCATGGTTTAGGAGACCAAAATCGTGAAAATTTAAAAAATTGATATTTTTTCGAATGCGAAAACATCCATATTTTTGTACAGAGAGTAGTTATTTTTGCTTTACTTTCCGCAAGAATTTCATTTCCGTTTCATCAATTTGCCTAAGCTTTCGCATATTTGCATTCGTTTTTGTTCAGCAGAAGCGCTGCATGACGTCATGCACTCAATTGAAAAAGAGAGCATTAGATAACGGGACTGCGGAACGCGTAATCTTGTTTCTTTTATTCTTGGGTATTATTTACAAATTCTTACACTCATCTTCTCTAAGCTACTGAAACAAATTAATGAGCGCATTCATCATTTCCACCAAGAGTGAAATGAAAACAAAAGACAATCAATCAGTGTTGCCAGATTGAGGTAAATTTGCCTAATTGAGGTAATTTTTGACCAAAAGTGGTAAATTTGCGAAAATAATAATTTTTTTGACTTGTTGATTTTTTGAGGTATTGGCAGCACTGTTACCTCTCTGATTATATTCACAAGCAGTTTAATATTTTTGTGAATCATCCTGTGCAACAAAAAAAAATAAATTGAATTATCCATCTCTAGTTGTCAAAAAGTGAATTAAATTCGAAAATAGGAAAACAAAAAAATAGCTGGTAAGCCCCGGCTTCTACACGTCAAGAGTTGACGGTCAACTCTTGCATTTGTTAATGAGAGATAAATATAAGTATACTAACAAAAAAAAGCTCAAGCCTGTGTTAGATAACACCGGCGCATAGGTCAGACGTAGAATACGTTAGTCATTAACAGCCTTATTCAATAGATTTCCTTAAACAACCTTTAAACGCTTGTTTAGTTACGCACTGTTTAAGGCTTTACGCAGCTTCTATGCTACCTTGCTAACATTGTTATTCATAAACATTTTTTCATTTTCTGCTTATGATTGTAAGGTTTGTGTCTGAACTATAGAAAATCTCCACAAAAATTAAGAATTCCTATGGATTTACAATGGCCGCCGCATAAAAAAATGCTGCAAAGGGCGCATATGGAGCATGTCTTTGATATTAAAAGAAAAGACAAACAAAAATCATGATTTACGTAACCTTTAAACGCCAATTTAGGCGATTAAGTTACGCAGCTCTTAAACAACTACGAAAAATGTTTATGAATAACGTTTTCTTGTTTAAAGCCCGTTTAAAGTTACGCTGCCTCTAAAATGTGTTTATGAATAAGGCTGTAAGACATTGAGGATGTCTCAAAGACGTGGCCAACTGGGTAAGCACAATTTTGTTTCTCTGTTTCGCTGATCAATGTTGTGTATGTACACATCGTTCGCTACTTGGTCATTATACTTCTTCTCTTTCTCACACTGGTTCTGTGATGAACACATAGATAATCGTACTGCTCTTACACATGATGTTATAATACATAAAATACAAAGCTATGAAAATTAATACAAAATTTGAAGGAGTTAAATTTTGATTTACTTATAGAATCAAAAGAATTATATGTAGCAATATGATTATTTAAATACAAATCAAAAGAAGACATATTAAATATGTTACGCCCATACTTGAATTTTCTTCAATGCATGCATAAAGTATTAAAAACTTATAATGAAAGTGACAAACATTTTCTCAAAATTTTGTGCTCCAGATCAATACCCCCGTATAACGTATTCTACGTTAAAAATTATGACGATTGTAAATCATTTTAAATTTTGTAATTTTTTATTTTGGGAAAAGGTAAATTTTCTCCGAAAGTGGTAAATTTCTTCACAAATAGTGGTAAATTTCAGTTTCTCTCTCTGGCAACACTGCAATGAGTACATTTGAGTGCTGTCTACCTATCAGAGCGTGCACACTTACGCTGCGGCCACACGAGATAGTATTGCTATGACAATTGAGAATACGTATATTCTGTCAAATCATTGTCGGCAGCCAAGCAATTGTGACCAAAATCGATTGTGACGTAGGTGGCCTGACGAAAGCATGGCAATAGCATGACAATGAATGTTATTTCATTATATTTATAATTTTTCTGTGTCGCTGAAACTATCTCTAGCCTAAAATTTTTGGCATAATTGAAGATGAATGAAAACTCAACATTTTCCCTTTTTTTTGTGCACCAACCACGATTATTTACGTCAATTTCAATACAAACGTCAAATTATTGCCAATGTTATTGCCAGCCTATTGTCATGCTGACAACTGCCTGGCAATAGATTGGCAATTGCCAGAGCTTGCTTGTATTGGTGAAAAAGTGTGAGTGTATTGTTATTGTCATGAAAAAATTGTCACGTGTGGCCGCCGGGTTATAGAAAGTATTTGAAAATTGAGTGCAATACAGTGAGTACACTGAGTAAGAGTAAAAGCTTTGAATAGAATTTATATATTTAAAACCATGATACAATTACAAGGTAGGCTCATATTGCAGAGCAGAGTGCGCTAGTTGTCAAAATCAGCTGGTAGTTTCGAGTTTTTCTAATTCTTCTTGTTGCTTTAGTCGTTTGACGTTTGTAGCTCCTACAGAATTGTTGTTGCGAAATTTCTCATTTGAGCAGCCATCTTAAAATAAGCTTACCTTGTAATTGTATCATGGTCTGCATGAATGGTTTGAATAAAGTAAACTTCAGTACTGTACCCACTGAAGAGAGGTGAAATGAATGAATTCATGCAGCTCTCTAGTATGCAATTCCATCCGAAATTGTGCAGTTGCTATATGAAAGTAAGCCTAATAGAATAAAACAGTTAAAAAAAGAACTAAGGATAAGTTACTAATAAACCATCGCTTTTTATTTATTATTGTTAGGTGCATAAGTGAACCGATGATCAGAATTGTTGTTTTGGGTTTTTAACTAGTTGTGTAACAGATTTTCAAATGGTTTTCTATTTTGATCTTAGTTTAATAGAAAAGATATATAAAACAAAAACAACAAAATATATTCTCATTAAAATAGTCTTGAAAAATAACTTTCTTCCAACTTTTTTTTTTATTGGCTCACTTATGCTCCTCCAGTGTAAGTTAATATAGCAGGAATCATTAGTTAAGCGAAGCACCTGAAATATGCGGTAGCCATGATTTTTCGGAGCTTGTTCATCTTAAACTAGTTCCATTTGGTTAGTTTTGTAACTGGTTTATTGCGATTTAACATAAACTAAATAGGGTTCAACTATTTTTGTAACTAGTAAATTGCGACACCAAACTAACTAGTCTGTTTTGAACTAGTATAAAAACTGCTCATGATTTACTGCTGACTAGTCTTAAACTGTAGACTCTACAGTGTATAGTTTCTATAAGTCAAGCAGAAATTGATCGCATTACTTAAGTATTGAGTTGGTTTTCATATTTTTTCAGCTAAAATAAGCTGAACCTTGAATTAAAAAGTTTCTTTTTGAACATTTCAATATATTATTCAATTATTTTAAAACAATAAGATTTTGTTCTTGATTCGAAATAAATCCCAATTTTATATTGTATTTAAAAATTGAAAATTAATTTTTAATTTAATATTTAATTTTGAAGTATTTTGGGAATTTTAAAATTCTGTTCTAAATCCTTGAGATATTGATTAAAATATCATCACAAAGTCGTTATCATTTTCGACTTGGTTTTATCCCTTCAAATGCTTTCCATTAATACCTATGTGAAAAGGATTTATGTCAATCCATACTTCTTTAGGTTGTTGTTTTTGTATTTCTTTTAAAAAAAGGTCCCTAAGATTTTATTTCAATTTGAGTTGGTTGACATTGGAAATTGGCAACCGACATCTACGCATGACATGAAGTTATTACTATAAATCCTGCCGCCTGATTGCTTCTCATTAATATTTCTACATGAGAGTGTTTGTGTGTATGTGTGTGGGTGTGCATGTCTTCGTGCTAGTCGCATTCTTAGCTACATGATTTTCCGAACTTGTCAGACCCGATAATGTTTTCTCTAACTGCGGAATCCTCATTTATTTGCATTTATTTGCTATACGTGTGGGTAAGCATTGTGATTTCCGTGTGTGTGTGTGTGTGTGTGTGTAAATTTTAGTCATGTTTGAGTATTTGTGTGCACTTTACACGTAAATTTTTTTGTTATACGAATATCTGTGTATCTGCACTACCAAAGCTTTATCCTGCCCCCTGCAATTCTACAAATCTGTCTGTCAAAGCTCGGCGGAAGACAAAAAAAAAAAAAAAATCAGTGTAGGAAACATGTCAACTTTTTCTAGTCTCTCTCTTGTTTTTGTTTTTGTTTTTTTTGTTCTTCGCTATGCATGGAAGTTCTTTTTATTTCTTCGCATATTAAAGAAGTTTATTTCAGTCTGCTATTTCCTTTCCTGTGGTTATTGTTGTTGTTGTTGTTGCTGCAGTTGTGTTTTTCTTTTTGTGGGGTATATTTACATCTCAATATTTTTATACTCAATTTTTTTTCCATTTAAGTTTTTTTTTATTTGTTATTGTGTCATGTTTAAATTTTCAGCAGGTGTCCCTTTTTCAAATTTATGTGTACAAAAGTAAATAAAAAGAAAAAAAAAACAAATTGATTTACCGTAAAATAATTCATTTTTTTGTGAAAAAATAAATAATGAAGACCGGAACGACTTTGGGTTGGCGCAGCAGGCTTGTGTCTTAAGCGACAAAAGTAAGAAGGCATCTATATAAATATTCAATGTTGTTACATTCTAAGAGAAAAAAAAAAAAAAATATTGGGTGTAAATAGTTATTCACTACGTTTGAGGACTCCCATTGAGAATAAAATATTGGACCTTAAATAGTTTATCAAACCATCAAAAAGAGGGATTTATCGAGTGAAAATAACTGTATTTATGTGAAAATATGACCTTTATTGTCATAATTTCGAAATGATTTAAAAAAAAAGTGAGATAAAGGGGTGCAAAATAAAAAAAAAAAAAAAAAAAATAACAAAACGTAATAGAGAGACAGAGTGAGAGCAAAAAAATTTGTATTCAGATATTCAGATAATCTTTCTATCAAGATATTTGTCATGTCCCCAAGCAAGTGTTGGTAAAAACTTAAAGGCCCATACAAAGGTCCGGAAAGTATGCTGTTGGGGAAGTTGGGAAAGGAATCATGGTCAAGCAATGAAATTTGTTGGAGTAACTTCAATTGATCTTACATACATATGTATATTACGCAAACTCAAATTTTGTCCGGCATAAGGCTTTTGAAGAACAAGTCCAATCTTAATAAATTTAGTATTTCTTGGTAGGTTTAGAGCTGTAGATGTGCAAACTGGACTTTTTATTTCTTAAAAATATATATTTTTTAAGTTATAGCTTATTAAAGTTTGCTATAATTGCATATAATTGTTGTTGTTATGTTGCTTTTTCTTTTCTTACCAGAGCAGCTGAGAACAACGTTATCAAAGTCAGCGCAAAACTATTCGCTTCTCACATTTCGCTCTCTTTTGTCTTTTTTTAATAGAGCCTCTGTTAACAATAAAATGAACGACAGAAAAATGTAAAGCTTTCGAAAATCGCTTGCGCTGAACGCTCGCAACCACGATACATACAAATTTTTTTTATTGCAATTTTCCGCTCACACTTCACTTTATTCTGACTCTTCTTGATAGAGCGCTTGCAAACAACGACAAAACTATTAGAATATACGCTGAACAGAGTGAACTGCGTCAGCGGTCAGCGCCAATTATTGTTATTTTTATAGTTGATGGGCGCAGCAACGCGCACCAGTGGTCGCTAGTTATATAAAATAGCGAAAAAGTTAATTATAAGACAGCCCATAACTATATTATAATCGCTACTTATATAATTTCGATCCGATTACATGATTTTAATCGCCATTCGCTATATAACCTTTGCAATTTGAACTCTTTAGAATTTATAGTAAGGGATTGATGCTAGCGCCGAAGCTAGGGCTTTCCATGGGTGGTCTGATTACTTTAATATATTGGTGAAGACAGGGATACTTCCAGTAAAGATATGTAAGACTTATTTTGAAAAATTTTTCCTAGAAGAGAAACAAACCTTATGTCATTGTCATTTAAATTGAAAAATCCCACAGGAGTTCATTAAAAATGTCATTATATTTAAAAAATACGTTGTAATAAACAAAAGATAATAACAAATTTAATTGATTTTTAAGAGGTTTCTTAAGGGGGGGGGGGGGAAAGGTTTGTTTCGTCTAAAAAAGACCTTTTTTCATGATTTGTTTTTAGAAAAAACTATAACAGTAAGTTTATTTAACATATTATTATATAAAAGTACAACATTTAAAGAATATTTAAAACAATTTTTATTAAAAAATAGAGAGAAATAACGGATTTATTGAAGATCTCCGCAGTCACCTCGAAAAAAAGTCTTTTTGCGGTGACCAGCCTACAGCATCACTGGATCACCTGAAACCAAAAAATCGAAATGTTTTCTTTAGTTTATTACTTTATCTCTGCAGTGACGTCGAGCTTTTTTTAATTTTTAAATTTTTCAATTTTTTGCACCATTTCGAAGCCAAAATTACGATTTTTGACGAAAAAAATCTACCTATTTGTTATTATAAAATTGTTTGTAATTAAAAAAAAACTCGACGTCACTAGAGAGCTACTTATATGTAGAATATGTGTACAAAATTTCAAAACGATCGGTTCAGTAGTTTTTTCTGTAGGCTGGTCACCGGCTTTAAAAATTACATATTTGGGAAAATCGATTTAAAGTTTTGTACACTAAGCAACACTAGTTGGAGGTACGGTCATTCAACCTACTAAAACTTCGTTAGTTTTGCTCCGAATGACCTAAAAATTTAATACAATATTTTTCAGATGTTGTACTTTCAGAAACAAAAATAGTGATTTCAGAATAGTGATTTTCATGAAGGAAAATAAATACGTAGACTGCTACTTACATACATGTCGGGGTCTGCCAACGCTAATGTCATTCCAGTCAAACCGACGTTTCCATTGGAAAGTTTGAAGTTTGTTATCTTATATGTTCTCACAACGTTTTGGTGTACGCGCGCTTATTGTATTGTTGACAGTGCTTTTAAAATTGTATTTCAGCAAGAAATTAAGAAAAAAAAAAAAAAAATCGAAATTATACGTGAACATTTTCATGCAATCGTTTTATACAAGTTTCGACGTTAATTATCTTGAGTTATCTCCAACGATAGTGCTTCAATTAACTCAATTCGACTGCTGGCGATGTATTCGTTGGTACACAGAATTCAAACGGGGCCGTACTTCGCTCACTGACGAATTTCTTGAAGCGCGTCCACACATCAGCTTAAACAAAGGCGTTTTTTATCACTCAAAACATTGAATTAATGGTTCATACGTCCTACAGTCCTGATTTAGCACCCAATGACTTCTTTTTGTTTCGCACATCAAGGATAAAATGAGGGGACAACGATTTTCGACGCCAACAGATGCACAGAGGGGTATTATCGAAATCTAGCCGGTCAAAAGTCGGTATTACAAAAGTCAATATCCAAAGAAAATATGTATCACTTTCCCCGCCGCTCATATAAGCCTACTTTATGTTAAAATAGTTCAAAATTAACTCTTCTTGTAAGTAAAAAAAACATATTTTTTTAAGATCTTAGCAGTATAAACATTTGCTGCATTATTATTTTTATTCAGGACCAGTTCAGTCAAGTCAGTATTAGTTTGAAAATGGGACAATAAATTAGTAGGAAAAAAGGATAAATCATGTGAAACATGTGTAGAATATTTTTAGCGTGGCGGAAAACCTAAGAGGCATGTCGGACACACGCATACCGTAAAAGGCAAGTGTTATGCATTTGCCTCAGACAATTCATGCAATAATGCAATCTACAAACTTATCTTCTAGCAGCTTATCGCGACACTTTCGGCACCATAATTCCACCATTTTATTTACTTATTATTTACGGTCACTCGCGCACTTTTATTTAGTTATTAAATTATTGTTTTTTTTGCCGGCACGAATTTGTTGCAATTTATTTTTGCGCGAACAGCTGATTCTTTTATCTTGATGTGGAACCCAAGTGCACAATAGTGCCAACGACAAGGGTTGCCACCTGCTCAGCGGAGACGGGTTTGGGTATTTATATTACGATAAAAAAACGAAGACAATAGTGCAGGTGTGTTTGATAAGACGTTTTTTTATTAAAGTCTTATCAAACTTATGCACAGTGGGACCGAAGAAAATAAAACCCAAAAAAAATTATTATTAAAATATCGCGATTTTTTTTTAATTATCGATTTAAAAAAAAAGGAATACCACAAAAAAAAATAACCCAATTTTTGGGTCGCACTCTAATTGCGGGTTCAAGGGGACCACTTGAACCCTCACACGATTCCACCGGTGGAATCAATTTATTTCACCTGTTCCGGACGGAACTAGGCTCGAGTGCGAGGGGCCTAACACAAAAGAAAAACGCGCCAAAGCAAACGCGGAGCAAAAATATACACGCAACAACCAAAAACGGAAAAAATGAGAAGCGCGGTCACACACCAAAAAAAAGAAAACCTGGGCAATAAAAAGTGAAACACTGCGTGTGGTGAGCGCACCAACACACACACGCAAATATACAATTATATCTTCTATATATATAAAAAGAAGTGTACGTTTGGTTGAAATCGCATCACTTCAGAACGGCTGGACCGATTTGGATAATTTTTTTTTTAAATTTTCGTTTTAGTCCAAGTTAGGTTTTTAAGGAAAAAAAAAATTGACCACGCCCACTTTTGCGCCCACTTTTTTTGATTTATCTAAAATCGGAAAACGGCCGGACCGATTTGGATAATTTTTTTTTCAAATGTTCGTAGTAATCCAATTTAAGTTTTATCGGAAAGAAAAATTGACCACGCCCACTTTTGCACCCATTTTTTTCGATTTATCTAAAATCGGAAAACGGCTGGACCGATTTGGATAATTTTTTTTTCAAATCTTCGTAGTAATCCAATTTAAGTGTTTACTGAAAGAAAAATTGACCACGCCCACTTTTGCGCCCACTGTTTTGATATATATATCTAAAATCGCAGAACGCCTGCGCTGATTTTTTTTTTAAATGTTTGTAATAGTCTACAAAAGTTTTTTACATAAAGCAAAATTGTCTACAATATCGATAATATCAATATTATCCATTATCGATATTAAATTTCATTTTCACACTTGACACTTTTGAAGTTTTCAAGATGTCACATATCAGAAGACACTTGCTTATTTTTTGTTCACACCACCCAATGTACCCAGTGTGCTTTCTTTTTCATTTGGATTCCGACGTAAACAGACATAAATTTTGCCGAAGCAAATTCTTTTGGATAATTTTATTACTTATTAGTTAGTATTTACCAATTAAAAAAGTGATATTATTGTTTTTAAATTGATTTTAAAGTGTGCACATTAAAAAAAGTGTTTTGATTTATTTTCAATTCTATAGAATTTCAAATCATTTTGTGTTGTGCGTTTATCGTGTATTCATCAAATTCATTGTAAGTAAAAAAAAAGACGTGTTTGTTGTTGTTGTTGTTTTCGTCATACGATTCAAAACAGCAATGTGCAATGGAAAATATTGATTGAATTTTTTTTTTCCATTTCTATTTGTTGTTATTGTTGTGAGTTCTGCTGTTGTCCAAGAGTGTTGTGAGAGATAAACAGTGTTTTTTAAATATGGAAAACATGGATAACGAAATTTCACACAATATTAGGCTATGAAGATCATTTTTTTATATCACAGGTTTAAATCCTGCCAGCCACAGTCCGAATTTTTTAATTTAAAATAATTCGTACTTGGCAAAAATAGAACCAAAAATAATCTTCATAGCCTAATCTATATCTATAAAAATAAGTTGCATTGTGTATGAAATTGATGTTCTCTGTAATACGTTAACCGATTTCGTTTCTGGAAATTTCCCATGAAAGGTGATGTCAATACGAAGGTTTCTATGTATAAACGGTCTTTGTATGTGTATTGGTTCATGAATTATAGGCATTTTAGTGAACTTTTACAACAATACAGGTGTGAACAAATACAGGTGCGCTCATATGGTGTACATGGGGAAATATTTGCAAGGGAAATTGGAAATAAATGGAATATTGGAATAATTTGGCAAGTCTCACTTTAGTTTGCATTTGCGCCAAAAATATAGGCATACTAAAAATTTTCCATACCCCTTTTTTTCCATACCCCCTTTTACCGCCCACAAATCAATAAAAATGCTATATTTAAGACGGTTTTGGTCGTATTAGACTAAAATTTGGTAAATAAGTTCGTATGCTTACTGTCGGCAACTATACTAAAACTGGGCGTGGTCTAACTATATACATACGCCCACATTTTAGTCATCATAATTATTCCTGAGTTGTACATGTTTAGATAGTGAAACTTGATATGTAGATGCTATGGGCCCAAGAGGCAGTTACTATATATTTGAGCGAACATTAGACAAGGGGGAATTTGGCAACACAGATCAAATTTTCTATATTGAATTGCTTTGGAACTAAATGTCGTATAACAATGAAGGTCTTTCTACTGAAAAACTGGCACGGGCATTCGAAAACGAGGCATAGCTCCACCCATATAAGCCAAATTTACGATACAGAATAGCTATAAAAGTAAAAGTCACAGAACATTAAAACTCAGAATGTAGATACCATTTGGTGATGTCCTTCTACTAGAAAAGGTGACATGCATTGGACAAGGGGTCTCAACCCATACAAGCCAAATTTATGACACAGAAAAGCAATGGAAGTAAAAGACAAAGAACATAGAAGTAAGAATGAAGTTACTACTTGGAATATCCTGCTACTGGGAAATGAAAAATGCAAAAAATTTACAATAGAGAACGCTGTTATAGACTCCAAAACTACTGAGCCGATTGAGCTCAAATGTGCGCAGTAACTATGGGTCATTCATATATTACGTTACCAATTTAGTAGAAAGAGAGGTTTTAAAATGAACTACGATAAGTAACGAATGCGGGGAGGAGGTCTCAGATATAGTAATGTGACCAAAAATAAAACAAACTCGAAAAAAGTGAAATTAATACAACCCAACATTTCAAACAATTTTCATCCTTACATCTTCATGTTTGACAGTCTAAAATGACTGTTGAATATTGGCAAGTGTACTAAGTACATAATTTTTCTTTGTTTGCTTTTCGACAGTTATTTTTTCTATTTTCGAATATTTTTTAATCAATTAATTTTTTATTTCATATACTACGTTACTTTATGTGGGTGGAAGGGAGCGTTTTTGAAATGCACTACAAAGAGTACTGGAGGGGGTAAAAAAAATTGAAAATCGGTCACATAATTTATAATCGACCCCTATGTTTTGAGTACGAGATGGTTTAGAAATAATAACGCTGAAGGCTATGCAACATTTTCCGGTACTTATCTAGATAAGGTGCAGTAAAGCGCACCGGGAAAAAGCTAGTATATATATAAATGGGTACTCCCTAATATCTCCTGGTCCTCAGCTTCTGGCCTTCCATGCCTATCCTTGGTCCAGCGGCGAGGCCACAAATCCATATCCACATATATATATATATATTTTCTTCTGGATTTATTTTTTTTTCTCTTTTTTTTTTTTTTTTTGATTTTCGACGCTTGTCAGTAAATCACTTGGCACTTCACCTTTTTTTCTTTTCTTTTTGCACGCACCTTTTGGCACACTTCCACCTTTGTACACTGTACGGAATGAACTGAACTGCCAACCAGCGGTGCAGACTGACAATGCTTAGGTTCCACAAGATGGGAACCTAAACACAGCCATCTTTTTTTTCCTAGCATAGATGCGGTTTTCGCAGAAACCGGTATTCACACCTGAAGGCTTTGCTCACAACTATTTTTAAAATCTTTTTACGAATTTTTTAAGGTGCATCTTGAGCAAATTTAAATAAAACCTTCTACCCACCAAGTGTTTTTCTACATCTTGGCAGAATCTATGCTAGTATTGGTGTGGCAACACTCCACACCTTCCACAGCCCACAATGGCTACCCTCATTGTGACTTGGCCAAGTGATTTTTACTTTTTTTCGCAATAACAGTCCTAGTCCTGTTCGTTTTATTTGTCGTGCAATTCCGTGCGTTCAGTCACTCGTGGGATTTCTGTTTCGTCGAGCATGGAGCACAAGGAGAAACTTTAGCCAAACCGAGGCACAAAAGTAATAATTAAAGTGGTTTATTGACCACTGGAGCGCATGTGTGTGTTGGGCGCCACTCCAAACGCACAGTGATTCGTCAGGACAAAACAAATTCATAATTTTTCACATAAAATGGCCGCCGTGTAGTTTTGTCCGCACTTCAGTTTGGCGCAACTAAATTTTTAGACCGCGATAAGCTATAACTTTAAAGTCGCAAATATTGATGAATTTTTAGATTCATTTGATTTGAAATGAGGAAAGAAAATTAAGAACGGTAAGAGCGTAGGACCATGCCTGGGCTGGTACTCGAACCCGGGATCCCTGGGTTGGCTATCAAGCACGCTACCACTGGACCTTTGAGGTGCTGCCCCGCATGGCTTTTGTGTGGCGTAAAACTGTTTAAACATGAGAACTTGAAGTGTTACATCTCTACCTCAGTCAATTCAAGTTATAAAGCAGTTCTATTCACAAAAAACTCTACCATCAACTGACAGCAACTCCACTATCAAACTTGAAAATTTATTTCTAGAGCTATTATTAAAACTTAAATTTAAAAAAAATTGAAATCAAAATATAAAAAAATATAAATAAATACAAAATTACGGTCATAAATTAATTTAGACCGTCATAGAATAAATGTTACAGTGTCTTTACTAATGTTTTTACTAATTCCATTTTGATTTTCAGTGTAAAAATATTTGGGTTTTACAAGATTACCATTACAAGATTCCTTTCCAGTTTAAGCCCCTTTGAGTATGCAAACTGTCAATCATAAAACTTGAAGTGCTTAAAAAACCAAAAACATTGTTCATAAAACATCCACAGATTATCTTAGTCAGCTATGTTTTCTTCAAGCCAATCCATTGTTTTTATTTCCGCTGAGTAATCATTCCCATTTAATATCAACTTTTTGCAGCTTTCACAGCATTAGCTCAATTTAAGGAGCTATAAACATAAGAACTGCTGCCGATGTGGCCACAGTTGACACCGAACAGCAAAATAATATTTTCTTCATAACCGCCCAAAAATATTTTGTTGTTTTTTTTTTTGTTGTTTTTTTTTTTTGGTTTTTTTTTTTTTTGTTTTTGCAATTTATTATGACAACTTGCAACACCTGCTGCCAAATCCAGAAGAGCTAGAGCAAGAATGTCTTTTACCATTTTGACAATGCCAACTAAGACAACAACAATAACAATAAGGAGAAAAAAAAACACACACAAGCATAAATTGTGCTGAATGACGTAACTTGGTCAAAACAAAGCAAATACAAAAAGTGTCTACTTTTCAGAACTAAACAGGCAAAGAGTGGAAATAAGGGAGTCATCAGGGGCGTTGACAGGATTATCCATGGGGGGGAGGAAGGATTTTGATTACAAACTATATTGGTTTAAAGGTAGGGTTCGAGACTTTTTCATACAAAATCGATTTTATTTGAAATTATTCTTGGATGTGGCTTTAAAAGAAGCAATAATAGTGTACAATAGTGTTAATTGTTTTTTTTTTATTGTTTACATATGTACATACATATGTAAAAAAAGATTGTATCTTTTAATATCGTTGTTATACAATTGTTCCACTTCGAGAATTATTGTAAATTGTCTTTTAAACCATTTCAAGGTAATGATACTTAGATTTATCTAAAGAGCGAAAGATGCCATTGATTTTCTTAAAAAAATAAAAAAATAAATAACTGGTCATTTCAGCCCTTGAAAGGACTTTGACCTAGCTTCTTATGATCAATTGTGTTGTGCGTGTTATAAAGTTTGTACACAATTGACCGAGAAATGGACCTACAGGCTTAACGGCGACTCCGAACGGCGATGAACGAAATGTTCTTATTCTCAAGAAGCTTTACATGGCATTTTTATTACTCTCTGAGGTTTGCCATTGTCTGCAGAGAGGTGGCGGCCGTACAGAAAAATCATTTTAATTCAAATAATTTTCTGTCGCTGCTGGGGTTTGAACCTGGGTCTCCAGGTTCGTTGACATAGCGGCCACGCACTTTAACCAACTACGCCACGGACATTGATTTTCTTATACATATAAATTGAAGTTTTAGCATTTCTTTGCCCATTTAAATAAAAAAAAAAATGAAGAATTTTAAAACATATCTTATAAAAATAAATTTACGAATCACAAAATTACACTTTAATTAATTCTAAAGTCATTAAAATTGATGAATTTTCAGTTTAAGTTGATCAGAAATGAATAAAGTTTAAAACGTAGGTCTTTGGCCTGGCCACGATTCGAGCCACAAGGATCCTGAGTCGGTTCAAGAGCGCTTCCACCTGACTAATGAGTTCACCAATTATCTGATCTGTAATACTCTGTATAATCACCTTATCATGAAACTTAAGCCATCATTACTTTACTCTTCGTATCGTGAAGTACCGCCACCATTTGTATGCCCCCACTCGTACTGCGTAATTGGTCTAATATTCACAACGTTTGCAACGCCTATTAGGAGGCGTGGTAGCTATGAAATGCTATCTATAATTTTGATCAGCATTCCATATGCTCGACTGTGCGTCTATCCATCGCACAAAGGAGTATTAGAACCAAAAAGGCGGACATGGCTTCTTCTTGTGTCATTTTTCGATTATGTCTAAACGGCTAAATGATAAATTTCTAAAAATGTTTGTATATAAAGAAATTCCAAGCCATATTTTTACTGTATTAAAACAAAGATTAAAATTTTAAAAACTGTTTTATTTAAAAAATAATTTAAATAAAAAAAATTTTTAACATACCACGTTTTAAAAACGAACTAAAAAGTATAAAATAATTTCTGCTAGAGTTGGGCTTTTAGTTTTCATAAAAACTTGGGGACATGCTATAGGGAGTATTAAGAGGTTAAGAAAACAATCAGTTCAAAATTTGTTTTAAAAACCGAAATGGTTCCATAAATATTAAAAAAAAAAAACTGAAGAAATTCATTGACATTGCCGAGGCTCGAACTCTCAACCTCACGATTCTAAAGCAATCGCCGTGCACTCTGAGCTAAACAACCAATCAAACAAACTACTTTTTACAATTTTTTTTCCACCTTCTGTGGTGAATTTTTGAAAATTTAAAATTGTTGAAAAAATAAAAAATCGTTAACGTTTTCGAGGCTCGAACTCACTACCTAGCGTTTATAAAGCGATCGCTTTACGCTCTGAGCTACATAGCTCACACGAAAATATTTTCTAAATGAGGTATTAAATTCACTTCAGTTGTGAATTTTTGAAATTAAAAATGTCAATAAGCTTTTAATTTTTTTTTGTTTGATTTTTAATATTTTAGCCAAACAAATAAATGACTAATACTAGTGTTGGTGTTGGTGTTGGTGTTGATATTAATGTTGATATTGATATTGATATTGGTGTTGGTGTTGGTGTTGGTGTTAGTGTTGATATTGATATTGATGTTGGTAATGGTGTTGGTGTTGATGTTGGTGTTGGTGTTTTTGTTGGTGTTGGTGTTGGTGTTGGTGTTGGTGTTAGTGTTGATATTGATGTTGGTAATGGTGTTTGTGTTGGTGTTTGTGTTGGTGTTGGTGTTTGTGTTGGTGTTTGTGTTGGTGTTGGTGTTGGTGTTGTTATTGGTATTGGTGTTGGTGTTGGTGTTGTTGTTGGTGTTAGTGTTGATATTGATATTGATGTTGGTAATGGTGTTTGTGTTGGTGTTTGTGTTGGTGTTGGTGTTGGTGTTGGTGTTGGTGTTGGTGTTGGTGTTCGTGTTGGTGTTGGTGTTGGTGTTGGTGTTGGTGTTGGTGTTGGTGTTGGCGTTGGTGTTGGTGTAGGTGTTGGTGTTGGTGTTGGTGTTGGTGTTGGTGTTGGTGTTGGTGTTGGTGTTGGTGTTGGTGTTGGTGTTTTTGTTGGTGTTGGTGTTGGTGTTGGTGTTAGTGTTGATATTGATATTGATGTTGGTAATGGTGTTTGTGTTGGTGTTTGTGTTGGTGTTGGTGTTGGTGTTGTTATTGGTGTTGGTGTTGGTGTTTTTGTTGGTGTTGGTGTTGGTGTTGGTGTTGGTGTTAGTGTTGATATTGATATTGATGTTGGTAATGGTGTTTGTGTTGGTGTTTGTGTTGGTGTTGGTGTTGGTGTTGTTATTGGTATTGGTGTTGGTGTTGGTGTTGTTGTTGGTGTTAGTGTTGATATTGATATTGATGTTGGTAATGGTGTTTGTGTTGGTGTTTGTGTTGGTGTTGGTGTTGGTGTTGGTGTTGGTGTTGGTGTTGGTGTTTTTGTTGGTGTTGGTGTTGGTGTTAGTGTTGATATTGATATTGATGTTGGTAATGGTGTTTGTGTTGGTGTTTGTGTTGGTGTTGGTGTTGTTGTTGGAGTTGGTGTTGGTGTTGGTGTTGGTGTTGGTGTTGGTGTTGGTGTTGGTGTTGGTGTTGGTGTTGGTGTTGGTGTTGGTGTTGGTGTTGGTGTTGGTGTTGGTGTTGGTGTTGGTGTTGGTGTTGGTGTTGGTGTTGGTGTTGGTGTTGGTGTTAGTGTTGATATTGATATTGATGTTGGTAATGGTGTTTGTGTTGGTGTTTGTGTTGGTGTTGGTGTTGGTGTTGTTATTGGTGTTGGTGTTGGTGTTGGTGTTGGTGTTGGTGTTGGTGTTGGTGTTGGTGTTGGTGTTGGTGTTGGTATTGGTGTTGGTGTTGGTGTTGGTGTTGATGTTAATGTTGATATTGATATTGATGTTGGTAATGGTGCTTGTGTTTGTGTTGGTAGTGGAGTTGGTGGTGGTGTTGGTGTTGGTGTTGGTGTTGGTGTTGGTGTTGGTGTTGGTGTTGGTGTTGGTGTTGGTGTTGGTGTTGGTGTTGGTGTTGGTGTTGGTGTTGGTGTTGGTGTTGGTGTTGGTGTTGGTCTTGGTGTTGATGTTGGTGTTTGTTTTGTTGTTGTTGCTTTTGCTTTTTTTGTTCTTTAAAATTAACCCTTACGCCAGTAGTCACAGAGTTAAAATTCCATGCAACGTTTTTTCATGGTTGTAGCATTTTTACTGCAATATCTGGTTGCTTTCGTTTAATCATGACGATAAGATTTTTTTTGTATTTAGTTGTGAGTTGTAATTCGTTAACACATCTATGCTGTCGTAAAACAAAATTTACAGTAGCACGTTTCCTGAGTGAGTAATAATTACATGCAACGATATTATATCTCTGTTATATAAACTGCTATCTTCTCGACCTGACGATATGAGAATTTTTTTTTTCATATCTGTCGTAAGGCCAGGTATGAATTCTTCATTTGCCCATATAAACATTTATCGTAGCTTATATACTCACCGAGTAAAAATTCAATGCAACGCCGTTATATAAATGTTGCATTGTCGATTTCGGCGAGTGTCCCCACGGCTTCAGAAATTTTAGGTCTGATTTTGTTGTGAGGGCTTAAAATAGGCCTTTATTGGTGTATCATAGTTTTAGTCCCTGCACTAACACTCAGCGAGTAATAATTCCATGTAACAAATTGTCAGTTTCGTTGCTTAATCAGCTCCCACCGCATCCTGTTGAAGTTCTGATTCTTTTTTTTTTTTTTAGAATGAATTCGAAGAATTAACTTTCACGGTCGTATTATTTTTTTGATCATAGCTCTTATACTCAGTGAGTAACAATTCAATGCAACGAAGATGCATTTTAAAAAAATGGCTTTTTCACCTTTTTGGAAACCTGGGCAGTAAAACGTTACTTCGTCACGTCAAAAAGAGTTTTTATTAAATATAGGTTCCACCATTGAACCACAGATTTGGAAACAGTTCGTGTTATTAACGCTTCACATTTGGCTTCATAGTCACTTTGTAACCGACCGTGTCCCGTTTGTTTGAAAGCTTCAGTACCGGTGCTTTTGACCTTTTCAATGAGCAACGTCGACTAACTGAGATAAATGTTTACAATGACCAGCAATCAAATGCCAATAATTTAAATTAATTCATTCCAAAGTATCCAGGAATTAACATTAGACTCTATTACAATAGCAAACGTTTATCATAATATTTGAAGGGAGATGAAGCACTGAAACATCAACCACACGCAACATCCATCAGAAGAAGCATTTCCATCACAGGGATTCTTTCGCGACGTTAGTCTATAGTAGGTAACTCGACGAATTGATGCGGAAACCAGCGATCAAATAGGCGATATTATTACCCGAATGACTTATATACTGTTACATGACAATGCTCGATCTCAAACGGCCAGAATAACTGTGACAGAAGTTAAATTGGAAAGCTCTCCGTCACCCACGGTATTTTGCAGACTTATTGCTCGCTGACTACCACTTTTCCGGAATTTGGAGGGAAAAATATTAAATTTCGTGGTGGTCTTCCAGGACGTCGTGATTTCCCAAGAACCTGGTTTCTACTGCAAAGGAATATATGACCTAACGAAAAAAGTGTGTCGGCTCTATGGTTGCACTCTTTCCAACTATGACTTGTTGTTCCCTAATTTCACAATACAGGACCCAGTATTATTTGAAATTTGATAAATATAACAATTTTTTTTTTAACCATTTTATAATTTTTTTTAATATAAATTTAATTTCTTTTATATAATTGCAAAGTCTTATTTGCATTTCTATATTTCCATACTTTTGAACCTAATCTGGGGGTCTTGACCCCGAAAATCCACACCTTGGCCATGTCACTGAAGAGAGCACAAAAGAAAGAATAATAATCTAAAAAAGATTTATTAAAAAATAAGCAACGTTTGAACAGAAGCAGCAGCAGCAGCAGCCAAAAGGATACAGGATATGCTGCCAATGATGAATTGACGTATTCGGGTCATTATTGACTGGTTAAACTTTTATTTGCGTGCTTTTACAAACTGTTCTTTTTTTTTGCTGTCTTGAACTTTTTGTTTGTTTGAGAAATGAAAGATGAGTACAAAGCAAGAACCTGTCAGGAAAAGAAAAAGAAACAAAAACAAAAAAAAAGGTGGGATTGGCTTGTCTTCATAGATTTACCAAAGAACTAAAGAACTGCAATCATAATCAGTTTGTCGCTACCTTCATTATAGAGGATATGACCAACACACATAAACACAAACATACACAGAATCTGTCTGTCCGGCAACACGATGTTGTTAATCAATAATTTACGCAGCACTTTTCACACCCTCAGGGCGCATTAGCTGTAACTACTCTAAGACCCTTGAGCCCTGCTCATGGTATCCTTTCAGGTTTTTTTTTTTTATTTTTTGTTTTTTTTTTTTTGGTTTATTTTTTGTCGTTCGTAGTAGTTACTAGCTAAAAGTTTTTTGTTATTCTTGTCTTGATAATGCTATCCCCGGGAGCTCTCCCTGAATGGTGGCTTCGTTTAGTGCAAAAGGTAGAAGAAAAAAAAAAACAAAAATATATGTAAAGACAGCAAAAAATACGTGTGTATTAGAGATGAAAAGTTGCAGTGTCTGGTGTGACTTGCCTATCGTCTTAGTTGCTTGTTATCCAAAACACGTACTTGTTTTGCCATTGTTGTTGTTGTTCTTGTTCTTGCTGTCGTTTCTTGTGGGTCTTCATCCGGGCAATTTTAACTCTCTAAGCTACGTCTTGCATGTCTTCCTCATTCATTGTTTTCTTCTTTTTGTCCCAGCTTATGTATCAGTAAAACTTTCTTAGGACCGAATTTGCAGAAATTTTGGTGTCACTTTCAATGGCATCGTAATACTATTATAACTTACGTGTATGTGTGCATGGGTGTTCGTGTTCGTGTGGCATATGTAAAGTTCAAGGACCGTTGTATCTGTGTTTAGTTTCTTTTTTCGTTTCAACAGAGCTAATTTGTAGCTTTAAAGCAATTGTTTTCTGAATTTAAGGAAATTTGATGATTGATTTGATTTTTGAGCATAAGAGAAATTGGGAGTTGGATTGAATTTGAAAGTAGGCTACAAATTAATTCAGTCAATTCAATAAAAAAATGTCCTCTTTGAGTTTGTAGTAAACATCGTCAAAGGAAGTAGCACAAAAAAAAAATGTCATTTCCTGGACCTTACGGCCTTAAATCCAGGTATGACTAGAACACTAATTTGGTGAAATTCAATACTGGATCCACACCAAGATATATATATCGGTGTTTCCCCAATATTCTTAGTAGCAACTTAAAACAACAAGTTAATTTCCATCCACACTTTTTGGATTAAGTCGAGACCCATATAAAATCTCTGACCAATTCAGGGAATTGTTGCCCGGTTTCCACCATGACGACCAATCTAAGTCTGCACGAAACTTCCTTAAGGTCCGCCTATAATTCCCTAAGGTCCGCCCCGCTCATATGGGGTTTCACTTTCATGCAAGTTTTTATCACCTACTACTACGTGAAACCGACTCAAATATTGACAGGCTGATATTTAAAATAATATCAATTTGAACATAGCTATGCCATCTATGGGTCCGGCTTATTGAACAGTCTAGGTAAGGTTAGGTTTAACGCGGCTGTCTCTTATGAGACACACTTTGGCCAATTAGGCCCGTTGTGGTACCAGGGGTTAATTATCTTCCACTCTATCTGAACCAATTGGAGCTATTTATGAAACTGAGTATTTTAGACCGGTAGACCGAAGATTTTGAAAAGTGAAACCAGTTACCTAAGAAAAGGTGGCGCTTTCTTTCCTCCTTGACTCTCCAGTTTCTGCAGAAGTCGTTATGGAGCATTTTTAGTCTTCGGGCATGGTTTCCAATACGACAGTGTCCTTTTAGAACGCCTATAACAATATTTATTTGGTCCCTTCTAAGGGAAATTAGTTCCTTTGAGCGTTTTAGGTTGGCCAAACTTGGCGCGCCGTATGGCATGTGCTACCCGTAGACCACCTTATATTGGTACTTTCAAGGGATAGTTCATTTGTGCGTAATTTACATGGGGCGAGAGGTATTCAAATTTGTTCCTTATCTGTCGATAGGGGTTTGGTAATACCGTTACGATCGAGTTCGTCTGCTTTGCAGTTTCCTTGGAAGTCTCTGTGTCCGGGGATCCAACATAGAAATATATTGAGCTGCTCTGTCATCTCATTTAGAGATCTGCGGCAGCTTAGGACTGTTTTAGATGTTGTTACAACAGGTTCCAGGACTTTCAAAGCGGCTGGACTGTCAGATAGAATAACAAATATCTCTAGTTGATAAATCAATCATCTGAAGCCAAGTTACGGCTGGAAGACACTGCAGTGATCGGGGAGCCTTAAGGCAAGGTTGATGTTTAGTGATTCCGAGTAGACTCCTTCCCCTACTTTGTCATCTAATTTTGATCCATCAGTGTAGATTTCAGTGGCATTGTTTGGTGGAGGACTTTCAAGTTCCCATTGATTTCTGAAAGGAATTGATACATCAAACTTTTTGTCGAAAAGAAGTTTTTGTGTGATGTAGTCAACGGTATTTGAGGAAGAAGATTGGAGGAGAAGATGTTAGAGTGTCCTATTGTACCTCCTTTCCATTTGGAAGTGGCTTCTAGATGGATTGCTGTGTTTGCAGCCATCTGTTTTGTTAGGATATCTAGTGGTGTCAGGTGGAGCATAATGTCGAGTGCATACATTGGAGTAGTTCTCAGAGCTCCGCTGATACACAGCTCAGCTGAGCGTTGAACTTTGCGAAGTATATTGAGTTGTGTTTGTTTGTTAAGTGCGGGCCAACAAACTATAGCACCGTATAACAATATTGGCCTTATACAGCTGTATAGAACCAGTGAGTAACCTTAGGTTGTAATACCCATTTGCTACCCAATGCTTTCTTGCATAGGGCTATATTGGCTTTTTCGGGTTTTTAATTGGGTTTCCAATTTAGATTCCTATCTACGATGAGACCCAAATATTTTGCTTGTTCCGAGAAATTTAGTCTTGTATTTCCCAGTTTTGGAGGGCTGATTGTGGGTAGCTTGTGTTGCCTAGTAAAGACCACTAACTCAGTTTTCTCAGAATTAACAGCTGGTAGCCCAGTTTACGAGAGTGTTTAGACAATTTTACATAATATCTCCGAGAGTGGATACATATTTTCCTGAGATGACAATAGCAACATAATCAGCGTAGACTGTCATCCTGTATTCGTCTCGTTCCTGTTTACCCAGTAGGGCTCTCCGCAAAATCGCCCAAAGAAAAATCGCCCAAAAAAAATAATGAAAAATCACCCAATTTTTTTCCATACGAATTTGGGTGATTTTTCATATGAAAAAACACCCAAAAACATTGGGCGATTTTGCATTTTTGTTGGGTAAAATTTCGTTTTTTGCTTTTGGGCGAAATTTCACCCAAATATGTTGGGCGAAATTTCACTTTTCGTTTTTGGGCGATTTTTCGTTTTTTTTGGGTGATCTTTCGTTTCAATATTAAATAAGAAACGTCAATCAGTTTTTAAAGATAACGGTATTTAAAGTAAAAGCAGCGGTTCTTCTTTTGTTTTTGTTTTGTATTTGCATCATTTGCTTAGTCAAGTCAAATGAAATATTTAGTACCGCGCCCGCGCATCGCGACGCGGTGGATCGCACGCGCCACCCGTCGCCCCGCCCTGCTCCCCCCCACCACCTCCGCCGTCATTTTTTCTTTTTAAAATTTTTTGATAACCAAAGAAACTTGTTGTTTTGAAAAAGAATCAGTATTTTTCCCTTGTACGAAATGTTTTTATAGATTTTTAAGTATGAGATTATATAAAATTAAAATGAATTAAATTTTTAAATTTAACGCACTTCCTACACAATCAGTGGCTGATCTACATACGGGCTGAAAGGGCTTTAGCCCCTCCTTTGGAGAATTTTTTGTATGGAAAAAAAATGAAAAAAGTCCGAAAAGGACGTTTCATTTCCCCTTTGGCATACAAAAGTGTAGTTTTAGCCCCCCCCCCCTTTCGCGAATCCTAGATCCGCCACTGTACACAATTAAGATTGATTAGTAACGCAGTAGTGCAATTTAAAAATCAGCTTACCCAGTACCTTTTATCGTTGCAAAAATAGTTATAATAATAGTTTCGTGCTAATAACAGTGGTTAATAAATAACTATATTAACCTGCAGGCGGTAGGGCATCACCTCAAAGTCGGCCCACATTGCTAGTCCATTGGGAACTTTTTGTATGGAAAAACTTTTCAAAGTATCACAGTTGGACATTCTGAAATGCCGGCCATCTGCAGGTTAATAAAAAATAAATAAATAGTATTTATCTCATCAAATGATTGAATTAAAATATACTTTAAAAAAAAAATACTGGCCTTGAAAATGCTCATTTCGTACAAGGGAATTTCGTATCTCGTGTGGGAACACAATGTAAAATATTGGGCGATTTTTCATTTTTTTTTTGGGTGAATTTTCCTTTTTGTTTTTGGGTAATTTTTCCAAACATTTTTGGGCTTTTTTTCGTTTTCTTGGGTAAAATTTAGTTTTTTCATTTTGGGCGATTTTTCATAAATTTTTGGGTCATTTTTCATTTGGGTGATTTTTCTTTTTTTTTTTTGGGCGTTTTTTTTTTTGGGCGATTTTGCGGAGAGCCACCCAGTAGTTCATTCACCGCTAGGTTCCAGAGAAGAGGCGAGAGAACTCCCTGAGGAGTTCCCCTTAATACAGATGCTGTTCCGAGTTTTGCGCATATAATCCTGCCTACTAGCATTTGATTTATAAAAGCAATCAGCGCAGAATATGTCCCAAGCTCCGTCAGCGCATTAGTGATAACCTTGACGTTGTGAAAGGCACCTGCTATATCAAAGAAGGCTATCATTGTGTATGTCTTCTGATGAAGGGTCTTTTCAATAATATATGTTATGGAGTGGAGAGCTGTTTCCATAGATTTGCCTTTGGCATAGGCATATTGTGCTGGTGAGATTGGATTTACTTCTATTTTTTGTCTCAAGTGAAGATCTATTAGTCTCTCGAGAGCTTTTAGAAGAAAAGATGATATACTGATTGGTCGAAGATCTTTTGGGTTTCACGTGTACCTTCACGTGTCGCCAACGTTTTGGGATGTGATTTAGGTCAAGGCAGCTTTGATAGATCATAATAAGCTATTTGTTTATGATGTCATTAAGTGCCTGGTGACTTAAACGGTTTGAAGCTTTCTATTGCCCATTTTAGCTTCGATTGTGTGAGGATATGTAAGGAGTTGTCAACAGCGTGTAGATACACCTCCTTGGTTGGAACATCTCCTGTCTTTGAACAGCCCGGAAATTGTGTTTCTACCAAGATATTGAGAGATTCTTCACTGTTGGTGGTCCAGGTTCCGTCTTCTTTTTTCATGAAGCTCGGGTTAGGAGGAATAGATGCTTGCATTTTCTTAAGTCTCGACGCCTAAGAATTTTGTGATATTTCTTCACAGAAAGTTCTCCAGGATTGTCTTTGTGCTTTGCGTAATTCTTTCTTGTATTCTTTAGCTAGGATCCACTTTATAGATTGTCCACGCATCGGTGGATCTAGTGGATTTTGCTTTATTGAATAGTTTTCTACTCTTATTTCGGAGCTCTTCCAGTTTAGTGTCCCACCAAGGTCTAGGTCTAGGTCTTGAATAGTCTAGTAATAACTAATTGTGTTTTTTTGATTTTTGTTTTTTTGATATGACCTCAGGAAAAAGAAGTATGTTCTGTTAAGGGGAAATACAACAAAATTAAAATGAGGCAGGACGACTCTGAAATCTTAGCTTTTATGTTCTTACGAAGTTTGTTTTACTCTCTGAGGTGTATAATGGTTTTTAGAGGGGTAAAGACCTCATGTTTACTCTGTCATTGTCTGCAGAGAGGTGGCAGCCTATTAAAAAAAATGATCTTATCGGAAATATTTACTTCATTTACAGAGTGTTATTCAATGTTTGTACATAAATGATCTAAAACGGATCTTACTTGTTTTTATGCTGACTAATGTTCGGCCATCAGAAAAATAAATATCAACTGAAAACTTCTATATTCGGTGGGATTTGACCACGGCCACCATACTGTAAAATATTTTTCTTTTATAAACTTAATTTTTTTAAATATCTTATATTTATAAATAAACAGGGTGAAGCACCTCTAGTACTATTTTACCCTGTGTGTTCACCCTTATAAGCTTTGTCAAACTACAACCCTGCTAAAATCTGCAACCCTGTCTAAAAACTACATCACTGTCAAAACTACAATGCTGTAATAATTTAACCATGTTATAAATGCAACCCTGTATGAATTTTTGTATAAAAGGAGCTCAAGCTCGCATAGATTGATCATTCACTCTTAGCGCTTAAACTTGATTGCATACGAGTACGACTAGTTCGGACCGGATCAATACAACTTAAGAACTAAGAATTGTGAAGGCAAAATTAACCATAATTGCCAAGTTTATGTTTTTAAGTTTTATTGAATAAATAAAAACCTCAATTCCGCTGAAAACTACCCGCATTTTCAATGCGCAAATATAATTTGCGCAGTAAAGATAAAAACAACATTTCAAGGGTAAATATTGATTTATTTAAAAATTGAAAAGTGTTTTGTATAAAAAAAATTAAAATTTTTCCTAATGCACCTTTTCTTCAATTATGTTTATATCCCCTCGCATAGAAAGCAAGCTTTTCGAATAAACAACAATAAGTCTTATGTTCAAGTAATAATTAATTACAAAGATTATGCACATAAATTGACTGTTTGTTGTTGTTTTTGTATTTGTGTTTTCGAGAAAATGGGGCCGAAAAATTAATCTATGTCGCATACGAATAACAAGGTTAGCAAATTCATTAAAATGTTATACGAAGGCAATTTGATAAGTCAGTAACTTTTTTAAACAGAGGTACTTTTTTCGGCAAAAAAACGTTTTATTTCTTAACAAGTCTCCTTTTAGCCTTTTAGGTCGAACATTTAGTCCAAAGTTATTTAGACTAAATTTTAGTTATTTAGTTATTTAGTCCAAATTTTATATTCCTTCTTAATTCCTTCCTCGCACACTTTCTGTCAACAGAAGGTAATATAAGAGACGTTATATTCACGGATTTTGCAGAGGCTTTCGATAGAGTCCGGCTTAGAAATCTGGAAATTCATTCTTCGTTACTACTGTAGCTTAGAGCTACCTTGTTGGTCGACAACAATATGTTCGTTTTGGAAATAAGTCCTCAAATATAATTGACAATCATTCAGGTGTACCTCAAACCAGTCACCTTGGTTCGCTCTTGTTTGTTCGTTTTATCAAATCACTGTAATCACTACGACTATACAGCGCATTTTATTCAAATTTAATTTGAAATTTTAATTGAATTAAAATAAAATTCCATGCAAAATTAATAAGAAAATCATATTTTTATCCATACAAATTTGGCATCACTTTTACTTTCCTAATGAATTCGCCACCATTTCTCTCGCTCAGAAGAGCGTTCTATAGTATGTGAGCGGCAAACTGAAAATAGAAAAAGAGTCTATTTTGGAGTCAAGTAGCGAGCTTTCTTCATCTTCATTTTATGCGGATCATTTATATGGAACTTTCTTTGTGTGTACATCTCTGTTCATATTCTTGAAATTTTACAATGAAAACAAAATACTGAGCTTCAATTGCTCATACCTCCTCAACTAGAGGTAGTAGAGGGGTCAAAATTGCAGCATTGTAAAGGTATTTCCACATATATTCACATATATTCACCGAGGTACAATTCAATGAAATTCATAACTGTTTTTCCTACGCCATTTTATATATAGATTTGCAAATCAATTCAGATCACCCAAAACAGGGTAGCTTTTAAGAATTGTAACATGTTAAATGTATTTTATACCCGATTAAATTATGTCTAATTAGTAACTGTGAAGAAAAATTGTAAATAGTTCATTAAATAAATAATAGGTTTTATCAAGGCCCTCATAATAGGCGTTTGTTTTTGTGATGATCTCTTGATTCGACCCAAATATTTTAAAGCCGAGCAATTTTTTTCTGTTTTGGAAATAGTAAAATAGTCGCAGGGGGCTAAATCTGGAGAATATGGTGGATGGAATAGCAATATGAAGCTCAATTTACAGATGTTTGCCATGGTGACTACAGTCGTTTTTGCTTCAAATCAATGTGAAATCTATTCAGCAGCTGAGACTAATATTCACCGGTGATCTTTTTACCTTTGACCCTCGAGATTTCACGCCATGACTTAGTGGTGGACACAATTTATTTTTTATTTGTATTTAACAAACAATCAATGTAGCAAACAATTCAACAACAATCTTTTTAAACAAATTTTTATATCTAATAAAATATTTTTGAAAGTTTTTGATAAACAATTTTTTGATAACTTATTTAATAATTAATATTTAAAAACAAGTATATAAAGTGTAAGTGTATTTTTATATGTGTGTGATTGTGTGCACCACAACCTTGTTGGCTGACAGATCTACCTTGGCCTTCTTTGGTGCACGTTCATCTGGAGAACTTCACTGCTTTGAATGTTCCTTTATCTCTGGTGTGTTCTGATCAGTGTTGAAACTCACAAAAAACCTCTTTTGTCTTGGTTACAGTGATGATTTTTTTAAGATAAATAAAATCCTTGATAAGTACACGAAATTGACTTTCTATTTTCATCGAAATACACAAGATTGTCTGTTTCAATGGCTGTCAAACACAAGCTAAATGACGCAACTTGGTGAAAATTTCACAGTCCTCAATGCACTCATTACGTTATCTCCGTCCGCGTATTATGCAAATTACCAATTTGCTTATATACTTGCAATTTGCCCAAAAAAGTAACTTCGAACTATAAACGTTATGTTTATACAATGAAGGGAAAAACAAAAGAAGTTTTCAGTTCGGAAAAACAAATTTTTCCATTGCTGCAATTTAAAAATCACTTGCGTTTATGACGAACGAAATTAATTTCCTGCAACTAAATGACGCGTTTCGCGCAACTGACTATTATTGTAACAACTGTTGAAACGATTGCAAATAACGATTTCAAGCACGACAAACGAAGTTCGATTGCGGCAAGCTGGCGATAAACGTTTTTTTTTTTTCTTCTAACAAATAGAAGTTTATTAACAGATGGTAGTTGACAGGATCAGGATAAAAGTCACTGAGTTTTAAAATTGTTCTCGTAAATGCCAATCTTTCGTGATTTTAAAAAGTTTTAATATAATTGCTACACCGCTAAGTACTGCTACTTATAGTCAGTGCAAGTGAAAAAGAAATCAGAAAATACAGCATCAAAAAAGCGTCTTAAAATGCCCGCAAATATTTATATAATTAAATTGCAACATTTTAGCTAAGCGAGAGGAAGCAATTTGAGTTTTTTTAATAAAATTTCTAATATATTTTAAATGACGCTGGCCAACCAGCACGTAGAACGATGTTGTTGTTGTTGTTGTTGTTGTCTACCGCTATCTACTTCCTGACGCCATTTCTTGCCTTGCGCTCAAGCGCACTTCCGCTTTAGATGTTCCAAAATAAATATTTAAATTTTTTGCTGAAAGTTTTACATCATGCCACTGTGCAATGGTCCAGATAATTTCTGCCTTCCTTAACTGAGTCAGTGTGGTCTTTTGTGTGGGAGAGTGTGGTAGCGTGTGTGCCTTGGTGCACACTTCCGTCAAGCTAAGCCGCCCTACTTGGTTTAACTTAACTTTTCTCATCTTATTTTCTCCAATTCTTGCCTACAACGAAGTTAAAAAAAAAAAAATAATAAAAAATAAGAAATAAGTAAGAAGAATAAAAAGAAAATTGAAAAGAAAAACATGGGCTTGAGCAGAGTTTCCTTCTAACAATGTATTTAATATATTCACACAATCGCAATCACCATCACCATCACACAATCACACTTTTCCCATACAGACTTACAACTAAATTTTCTAAAGCGGATAAGAAGGATTTATTTCCGCTAATGTTTGTGATTTGCTCTCTAATATATCTGCATGCCATGTCGCCAGAAGCACGCTGTACCACACCGATTTCGAAGGCTTCCGGAATCTGTTGTGTGTGTTTGTGTCGCTGATTCGATTTTTTTTTATTATTATTATTGTTAGTTGTTTTCTTTTTTTTCAATATTTTGCTGTTGGCTGTGAAAGTGAAACTGTGTCTTTCTTGTTTGCTTTGGCTTTCATGAATTACGTCAAACCTTGTTGGGATTATAATGAACGGATGTGTAAGTGGGAGTTGGGTTCTTTGTGTGGCTAACTCACACTTTTATCCCTGTTTTGTTTTGGTTTGTGGTTGGTTTCGGCCAATTTAAATTTAAAAATGACATTATAACAATTGCCGCCAGAAGGGACAACTTTTTGTTGCTGCCGTAAGTGGCTTATTTTATTTATGCACGTATAAACTTGCATATGTATGTTGGATTTCATGATATGCATTTGAAGTAAATAATACAGGATGCCCCACATTTTAAATCACGTGCCCTTGTTTTGTGGGCAAACAAGGATGTATAATGTTCGACAACTGTGGAGAAAAATCTAAAGGGTTTCATAAGGTTTATTCATGGAGAATTATTGAACCAGCAAGCAAGGAGTAGAAATTGTAAAAAGTTTTTACTAAAAATTCATCATAAAGAGGTGTACATTAGACCGGGTCGGTCTCCATACAAAAAAAATTTTTGTCAAGCTCGTCCCTCATTTAAAAGCTTACCGCCAAAATCGTTTATTCATCATAACTTCGTTTGTCAAAAGTTTTACCCATCCCTAAAATCTCACATAACTGCGAAAACCAAAACAAATGTGTACAATAGACCGTCTCGAAAAAATAAATTTCTCTCCACACCAGCTAATCTGAAGCATTATTGTAAGAAAATTTCGAATTTTTTTTTTTATTTTTTAACCGAATGTTGGGGTTGCGCATGGATATATTTCTTTATAACTTCGGTATTTACTGTCCGATCTTAAAGAACGATATATTTATATTTTTGTCTTGTTAATGTTAATGATAATGTTAATGTTAATGTTAATGTTAATGTTAATGTTAATGTTAATGTTAATGTTAATGTTAATGTTAATGTTAATGTTAATGTTAATGTTAATGTTAATGTTAATGTTAATGTTAATAATGTTAATGTTAATGTTGATGTTAATGTTAATGTTAATGTTAATGTTAATGTTAATGTTAATGTTAATGTTAATGTTAATGTTAATGTTAATGTTAATGTTAATGTTAATGTTAATGTTAATGTTAATGTTAATGTTAATGTTAATGTTAATGTTAATGTTAATGTTAATGTTAATGTTAATGTTAATGTTAATGTTAATGTTAATGTTAATGTTAATGTTAATGTTAATGTTAATGTTAATGTTAATGTTAATGTTAATGTTAATGTTAATGTTAATGTTAATGTTAATGTTAATGTTAATGTTAATGTTAATGTTAATGTTAATGTTAATGTTAATGTTAATGTTAATGTTAATGTTAATGTTAATGTTAATGTTAATGTTAATGTTAATGTTAATGTTAATGTTAATGTTAATGTTAATGTTAATGTTAATGTTAATGTTAATGTTTATGTTTATGTTTATGTTTATGTTTATGTTTATGTTTATGTTTATGTTTATGTTAATGTTAATGTTAATGTTATTGTTAATGTTAATGTTAATTTTAATGTTAATGTTAATGGTAATTGTGAGGCGTAATAGCACATCTATGCTGTCGTAAAACAAAATTTACCGTTGTATGTCTTCTGAGTGAGTAATAATTCCATGCAACGATATTACATTTCTGTTACATATACTGTCATATTCACGACCTCGAGACGTCGAACATTTTTTTTTTATTTTTGTCATAAGGCCAATTATAAATCCTTCATTTTCTTTTTAAAACATTTATAGTATCTTATATACTCACCGAGTAAAAATTCAATGCATCTGCGTGAATGTTGCATTGTCGATCTTTGAGCGGCTCCCTCTGTGTTCCCATCACGTCATTAATTCTTTGTTTAATTTTGTTGTGAGGGCTTAAAACAGGCCTTAATTGGTGTATGATATTTTTAATCCTAGCGCTAATACTCAGCGAGTTATAATTTCATGTAACAAATTTTCAGTTGCGTTGCATAAGCAGCTTCCACCGCGTCCCGATGACATTTTGAATTTTTGTTTTGTTTTTGTAATGAAGTCAAAGAATTAGCCTTTACGGTCGTACTATTTTTAGTCATAGCTCTTATACTCAGCGAGTAACAATTCAATGCAACGCCGATGAATTTTGAAAAAATGCATATTTCAATTTTTTTGGAAACCTGCGCGGTAAAACGTAACTTCGTCACGTCAAAAAAACATTGCCAAACACTTGTAATACGCAAAGGAATATATTCATCAGTTTACGAAAAAAGAGTGAAGCATTAAATCAGTGGGGCCCAAGAAATCTTAAGCGCAGGCCAAAACTTAAAAAAACAAAAAACAAACACAAAATGTTGCTCATTGTTGCGTTTGCCAAAAAATCTAACAAAACAGAAAACAATTACAATGCTATAAAATCACATGTCGTGAAGTACACTGCATGAAAATGTGGTTTATTTTTTTTTTTTTGTGTGTTTTTTTAACCCTATTCATGTCAGGCTGTGTCTTTGGGTCACTATTCAATTTCATACCAATATAAATGATTTAAAACTTGTTTCAAAGCAAAATAAGTTAAATGTATTTTATTATTGGTCGTTTTGTTTCTGTAATATACAATTTATTTTTGTTTTTTATAATATTTACTTATTACACACCATATTAAAAAATAACATGAACTGTCACATAGTGACTCTAAGACACTGGTATCTGCAAAAGACGTGATAATGGAAAATTCATCATGAAACACAGCTTAGAATGCATCGACAGTATAATCAAAGAAGAGGCGTCTTCTTCCGTCAACTTAACTGTTCCTCTTATAAAAAAGGACGATTTTCTGAGCAATTCCGTGGTAATAGTCAGAAACCCATGAGTAACGACCATTCACAAAAAAGTGTAGTTTGCCTTAAATCTACAAATTTATAGTTTAATAACAATTTCCACATTATAAAAAAAAAAATGTTTCTTTTTAAAAAAAGAAATGAATTCTCCATGAACTATATTTTGTATTATACTTTACTTTTTTCAATAAAATAATTATTTTTTTGTATCAGTGTCTCTAAGTCACACCGTGACAGTTTACGTTATTCAAATAGCGTGACATGAATAGGGTTAAATATATTCAATGTTCAATATATTCATCCAATGTGCTGAACATTGAACGAGTGCAGTTTGTGTTGTTGTTTTTTGCAGATATTCTTTGATTTTTTAATTAAGATAGAAAAAAATTTGTACGTGGGCATGATTGCATAAAATAATAAGAATTAAAATAAATCGATAAGGCATGGCAGTGGTAGTGTCATGGAGAAATGGGCAGAAATGGCGTCGGAAATCTGGTTTATGTAAAAGGGACGATGAACTGAAAATGGACCATTCAAAAATTTTAAAAGATAATTTATTACAGTCAGCCGCCAAAATAAATATTTATGACCATTATTGCCTTGTTCAGGATAACGACCCTTTTAGCATTCGTCGCTAATATTTAGTAATGGAATGGTTTCTTTCTGAAATTTGAGTAGAAGTTTTTTTTTTTTTGGCCCTGAGAAATGAACTCATATTAATTTGAGCAATGCTTTTCGTGTTAAACTAAATTAATTGGAATAAATCTTAATTGTTCATAGAGAGTATATCGATGGTTTAATATAGAAAAGGCGTCACTCGTTTTTTTCCGAAATAACGTTTTCAATATATTTCGGTAGACCACTCTCAAATACACCCCTCATTAAAAAAAAATCAATGTGCTTTTTTGTTGTTTTTGTTGCCTATTTTAAATAAAAACAGCATTAAAAAAAGCTTTTATATCCAAAGTTTTCCGGATTTTATTCAGTTCTTTTCTTCTCCTGTAAAGTAACAAAAATCGAGTTACGTCTTTTCTATATTAAGCCATCGATATGTATCTATTAGCTATTAGATTATTATTTTGATTTAAAAAAATCGAAAACAAAAAAAAATTAAAATTTATTCTTTTGTATTATTTTTGATTTTCACTTAAAAGCTTTATCATCTTCTTAGATATTTAAATGTGAAGATGGAAGCGTTTACTGCATAACTTTTTTTTTGGTTCACAGTATGTCAGAAACTCCTTGTCTAGCTTATGCTTACTTTTAAGGGCACCCTTTACCTTGGCGACCCAAAATTTAATACCTCGCTTAGAACTAAATTGAACAAAAATTATAAAACATATCGACAAACGGATTTTTATTGTTGTTGTTGTGGTTGTTGTTGTTGTTGTTCTAGTTGTTGTTGTTGTTGTTGTTGTTGTTGTTGTTGCAATTATACTGTTATTTACTTGTTGCAGTTTTGTTGCTGGAAATAGTCTCGTCGAGTTGCTCTACTCAAGTACTTTCGAAGCTTTGGTAACGAGGCAAGCAATTCAAGCTCCTTATGAGTGTATTATAATCACTTACGATAAAATTACGAGATTTGTATTTATAAGTATGTTATCTTAGTTGTTATATCGAAGTGCAAACTGCTAAGCATAATGAATATGAAACCGGTAGGTAGTTCAATAGTTAGTTTAATGGTTTCCATATAATTTGGGATAGTTGGATGTATCCTGTAGTCCAACACGAATAAAGTGGTAATGTAGATAATCAGTGGCGGTTCTATATATGGGCTAAAAAGGCTTTAGACCCCCACTTGGAGAAGTTTTTGTATCAGAAAATAATGAAAAGAAGCCCTAAAAAGATACAGTAGTTTCGACTATGTCGTAACAAAAGACGTAGAATTATTCAATTCGCTTTTGATGACATCTTTTTTAAAAAATATTTACCAAAATATTTATTCCATACACCTGAGCATATGACCTTTAAGAGAGTGTCGGAGAGGGTTAATATGTATGACCGACCCTCATTACTTCTGCAAAAGGAACATTTTTGCCTTTGACACCTTTTCCTTCCGACCACTCCTTAGGGGGCTCCCATACAAATTTTATGGTTTTAGCGATAAAACCGGAAACTGTCAATAAACAGGTAGCAAACTTAAGCAAACAAAAACATCAAATGTTGGCTTTATATTTCATGTAATTGTGTAAAATTTATATAAGTTAGAGAGTTCAAACATGAATTTTTCTCCCAGTGAGGATCAAGCAGACCAACAAGTGCTAACATCAACATTGTACGATCAGTACTTTAGGTACACCAAAGGCTCAAATTGTGATATATATACCGACACCTGATCACTATCAACCACCCTACTTACCTCCGAGAATGACGTATTCTACGTCAAAACCGATTCAGTCCCCTTGGGCTACAAAACTGACAACCCTCTTCTCCCCTCTGGCAAATCCTATTTCAGCTACTGTAGATAATTATTAATGAATACTCTTCAACATTAAAACAACAGTATTCGTAGTCATGGCCTAAATTCGAATTCAATAAGATCCAATGCTTCAAACAGTTTTTTGTGGCGATAATTTAACAAATTAGTGTCTTGTATACATAATAACAAGGTCAAATATATATATAACGGAATAAAACGCTTTTTTTCTGATTCCTATAAATACCATTTCCAGTTCTGAAAAAAATGCAAAATGAAAAGCTTTTCGGAAAGTGTCACCATCTTCCTTTTTTGTTAGCCATAAAATTCACTCCTTGTCAGTCAATCGATACATCAATCAAACAACTAGCGCACGCAAAATACAACAAGTTTTTATTGTCAACAAATCAATTCAAAGCCAAACCCATCGTCAAACCACCAAAGTGCAAAATGAGTAATACAGTGAGCTCATTAGAGCCAGTGTTTTATTTTTATGAAACGTTTTATTATGTTTTCTTTTCATGCGAATAAAACTAGCTGCCAGTTGTAAGAGCTTAGCTAACGCCATGTTACAACGAAAAGATACATCGCAGAAAAAGCGAAAGAAATTACACATAAACAGAATTTGTTGATACTCTGTATAAATTATAAGAGTCGTATCTGATTGACATGAAAAGGTACTCCAAAAACACGACGCATTAATTGAGGGTTCGTTATCACTAGCACCAGTTTGTTTTTTTTATTATATTTTTTCTACTCATGAGTGAGCACAAACATGTACTACATTTTCAATATATCCTTAATTTATTGTTAAATCAATATTTGAACTGTCGCTGCTCAGAACGCAACAATCCAATTATTTGAACTCAGTACGTAAGGCTTTTTAACCCAACTAAGAAGAACTCGGAATTCGTTTGTGGCTTGGCGAAAGGCATGCTGGCAAGCAGCACGCAGCACAGGGTTTGAAATCATATCATCGGATATTGGCAGCGACTTGCAACAACAGTTTTGAGTCTTCATGAAGCATTTTACTCGAATGATTGAAGTTAGCATATCTAATTTCATTCTGTTAAGAATTTTAGTTTTGGTCAAATTCATGACGGAGAAAACACGTTCCACAAATGCATTAGAATGTGGCAAGGAAAGGAAGATGAATGCCAACTTAAAAATATTGCTAAACATTTTTCTGCCTACTGCTGTCTTAATTTTGTATGCCGATTCCCAAAATTCTTCACTTTCAGATGGCACTTTGTTTTTGAAAACATTGCTCCATGGGAATGTCAACATAGATTCGTATTCAATTTCTGCTGCACGTCGCTCTTCAAGAGATAGATAATAAAGAGGAAGTTCACGGAAAGAAGGTCTTATATAGTTTAAACATCTTTCAGGACATAAAATAAAAGCATTTTCAAACATTTCTAAATGACTAGGTAATCGTTTTAACATTTCCTTGATTAAAACTATAGTGAAATTCTGGCATTTTGATAGTATGTCTATCATAAAAATATCATCACTTAATTTATGAATTTCTTCATGGAACTGATAATAAAATTTAAGGTCATTAATTCTATTATAATTGCTTTTATCCGCTAAAATTTTTTTTTTTTTTGACGTGACGAAGTTACGTTATACTGCTCTAGTTTCCAAAAAAGTTGAAAAATGAATTTTTTAAAAATTCATCTGCGTTTCATTGAATTGTTATTCGCTGGGTATAAGAGCTATGATTAAAAAAATAGTATGACCGTAAAGGTTAATTCTTTGGCTATATTAAAAAAATAAAAAAAATTTAATATGGCATACGGACGTAGTGGGAGCTGCGTAAGCAACGCAACTGAAAATTTGTTACATGGAATTATTGCTCGCTGAGTATTAGTGCTAGGATTAAAAATACGATACGCCAATAAAGGCCTACTGGAAGCCCTCACAACAAAATTAGACAAAAAATTTCTGACATCATGGGGACGCTGAGAGAGCCGCTCAAAGATCGATAACGCAACATTCATGCAGCGGCGTTGCATTGAATTTTTACTCAATGAGTATATAACCTACGATAAAAGTTTAAAAAGAAAAATAAAGCTTTTATACATGGCTTTACGACAAAAATAAAAAAAAAATTCCGGCGTCGTCGGGTCGTGAATATAGCAGCTTATGTAACAGAAATGTAATATCGTTGCATGGAATTATTACACACTCAGGAGGAGTGCTACAGTAAATTTTGTTTTACGACAGCAGGGATGTGTTATTACGCTTCACAACTAAATTACAAAAAAAATTCTTGTTGTCATGATTTCAGGGATGCAATCACATAATGCAGTAAAAATGCTACAGCCATGAAAAAACGTTGCATGGATTTTTAACTCTGTGACTACTGGTGCAACGGTAAATTTTCAGGAACGAAAACAAAGGTGAGGTCTTCGGGCATATGACAAAAATAAAAAAAAAATTTGATGGCGTGTCAAAAACCCTCAGGGAACCGCCTAATATGACGCATATGCATCATTTTTGCTGGATTAATTGAAATTAGAGCACAACCAATGGGGAAGCAAAAAAAAGCTAAACGAAAAGCACCAACTCCAAATCCAACAACAACTCCAACACCAACACTAACACCAACACCAACACCAACACCAACACCAACACCAACACCAACACCAACACCAACACCAACACCAACATCAACACCAACACCAACACCAACACCAACACCAACACCAACACCAACACCAACACCAACACCAACACCAACACCAACACCAACACCAAAACCAACACCAGCACCAGCACCAACACCAACACCAACACCAACACCAACACCGACACCAACACCAACACCAACACCAACACCAACACCAACACCAACACCAACACCAACACCAACACCAACACCAACATCAACACCAATACCAACACCAACATCAAAATCAACATCAACTCCAACACCAACATCAACATCAACATCAACATCAACATCAACATCAACATCAACATCAACATCAACATCAACATCAACATCAACATCAACATCAACATCAACATCAACATCAACATCAACATCAACATCAACATCAACATCAACATCAACATCAACATCAACATCAACATCAACATCAACATCAACATCAACATCAACATCAACATCAACATCATCAACATCATCAACATCAACATCAACATCAACATCAACATCAACATCAACATCAACATCAACATCAACATCAACATCAACATCAACATCAACATCAACATCAACATCAACATCAACATCAACATCAACATCAACATCAACATCAACATCAACATCAACATCAACATCGACATCAACATCAACATCAAGATCAACATCAACATTAATTCATTAAATCATTAAAATCATCATTAAATTCTAATATATTATTTTTGGATACATTTTTTAGGAGTTCTATTGTGTTTTGTTAAAGGTTGAACTTGTGTTTGATTGCGGCTACTGCGTTGCAGTTGAGAAGATGTTGTATAGTAAGGTTTTCGATGCTGCAGAATCGGCATATTGGCGAAGGGCTTTTGGTGAAAAGATGTTGATGGGTTAAGCGTGTGTGTCCCAACCGAAAGCGCGTGAAGTTGACTGTTTGCCTTCTTGTTGTATCCAGGGGAAAGGTTGGGGAAATTGCATTAGGGTTTTAGGATTTGTAGTGATGGGAGTGCTCTGTCCAGTTTTGTCGAGTGATTTCAAAATAATACTTATTTACTGCAA